>NNCF01126239.1:898919-974028 GCA_002313205.1 Laupala kohalensis | reverse complement strand
ATATGTCATATTTTGATCAATACAATACAGGATACAAGCTCTGTATCGCGTTAATGACACGTATACTACAATTGGAGACTTCGGGTTTCTCTTGACAAGGTCAAAGAATTTTTATATTATTTTGTGATGAATACATAAAGCACTACATGAACCTAACCAAATAATTCGTACAAATAAAGAAGGAAACAAATATTAAGAATGTCTCAATTTGAGTTTTAAAACAAATTGTAGAAAATATAAGATGACGATTTCTTTGAAGTTCATAAAATGAACTTAGTAATTGTACCTCGTTTTGGGCAAATGGTTTCATGCGTAGAGACAAAAGGGGGTATTTTCAAAAAAAAATTCATAAAGAATTAAGGTTTATTGAGCATGTTATACATTTTCTTGAACACTTGATATTACATGAGTACTATCTTGAGATTTCGGTCAGTGTACAAACAAAAACTATTCGCCCACGTTAAAATAACTTTTTTTTTTTTGTATCCTGACCGAATCCTTAAAATAGGACTTCTGTTTATAAAGCATCTTAATTGGCATAAATAGCAGAGTTGGCATACTGAAGTTTTCCGTGTTCAAAACGTTTCAACTACATTTTTCTTACGTGAATTGATATGTATTTCGTTGATTGTGTCTGTGGCACTACAACTGCATCAGCTGTCATTTCGCCTCGCATTATAAGTTATGTATTATATGTGAATTTATTAATTTTTAATTACGGTTAATTGTCGACGACCTAGAAATTGCAATTAGAAAAACATTAAATTCATTTCAAATTTAGTGTAAATGGATTGTGTGATACACACCCCATTCTGTCCTCAGTCACTACACCGTTTTTCTTGGGTTTTTATTCGGTTTCGACAGTTCTCCTTCCTCTCTTTTTCAATCACACTCCACTTCTATTTGAAGAACTCTTAACGCCGAGACTGCACCACTCATGTGATCACCAACACCACCTCTGCCTGGTTCTCTTCGTCATAGTATGAGTGCCATTCCATTAGAGCACCCTTGTGTTGTGTGTCGCCTCCGCCATCCCATCGACGTCACAGACATTTTCCCATTGCCGTCTCTAGGAGCAGCCACTGTCCCTCGCAGCTCATACCCGCCCACCGCTGTCAATGCTACCACGCGCCCACCCGCCACCCTCCGTTCTTTTCAAAAGCGTACTTCACACGGCTCCTTTATTATGCAGATCCCTTTGCTGTGCAAACATTTCGTTCTCTTCACGTCGGCGGGCATGGCGGCAGACGGGTAGGATGTTTTTAAATCCCGTGCAGCAGTCGGCGTTACGGCAACTTTCTTGCCGCCCAACTTTTATCAGGCGAGTGGGCGGTGCTTTCTGGTGCTGCCTTCCTCTGTCTGCGACTCCATCTCTGGCTGTCCGGAGCGTGCACCTGTCTCACATTCTTCTCTTTCTCTCTCCCCTTCGCCGTCTTTCCTTCGTGATTCTTGCTTCTCATCCATAGGGGTTTCGCAATTCGTTTATTTTGCTTTATCTACTTGCTAGATAAACTTTCGGTTCTATGACCTATTTAGGAAGCTCTGTTTGACGCGTGTAACCCTACTCTTTAAAAACTACTAAAATATTGTATGTGCTCCTGATGCAGACTGTTAAGGACCCATGAGGTTCGGGGAAACTAGATCTTCACTATTCTTGGCCTCTATGCAAGTAGTAGAAGGTGTGGCCAGCATTGCATTATGACCACATTGTCTTTCCAGGTTTATTTATTTTTACTGGATGAATTCGATGAATCTACTCAACAGTTGAAAGCAGAGTGATGGGAGAGAGATATTATTCTTTGTGTACGTAATGAAATAGATTTTTCCATGCCTTTCTGCAACAATTATCCTGACAAATGCTTCTGGACTTACGCAGCGTTTTTCCTTTTATCTCTGTAATTGAAAAAAAATGTGTGAATACACTTGTTTTTATTCCTAAATTTGGTAATTGATGTAACTATATAAATTGCCATTGCATTTCCTCATTGTCTTCCATGTGATCGAAAAGTTTTTAAGTATCGAAATATATTATATGATAATGAGACTTGTTCCGATATAAATTTGGAACAGTACTGCATATTTTAATCGCCCTTCATACAATTCATTTGTCAATAGATCAGTTCATTGCAAGTGGGAAATATGGATAAGCGATGAAATAATAGTGTTTCGCTGTTGTTATTATTGTCCCATATTTAATGGAACCATCTCTGTATAGCACTCTTCACCATTTTATTGCATCGGATTAAAATACTATAATCTTATGTAAGAAAGCAGAAGGAACACTTCGGTATTTTGCTAATTTAAACATTCATTTGGAATGCGTGACTTCATGTACCAACGAGCAAGAGCTGATTGTGAAGCTCTGAAGTGCCAAATAGCAGCGACGGTGGCGTCTCTGAAGATCCACTCTCTTCCTTTTCCACTCTCTTCCCTTTCTCTCTCCTGAGACGATCTCGCTCCAATTGTTTGTTGACAGCGATCCCCTCCCGCAGACGTCGCACGTGCCACGGGAAGCTGCCCTTTTTCTTCTTCTTCCCCTATCGACGTTCCCATTCTTTCCCCGCCCACCTTCTCAATGGCTTTTTCAAGCTCCGAAAGCTCCGGTGTTTTCGAACGTTAATGCTGCTGCTCCTGCTTCGCCGCCGCAGCGCCATCGCGTGCCTTCCGCGGAAGTTGCGCGAACCGGCGAAAACGAGTGCCGCGAAACTTGATGCTTCAGCGTATTGAAGAACATTGAGGGTCTCTGAGGTTTCAGAATAACGGACTTTGCCTTCGGTTTGTTGTTCTTTGTGAAAGATAGAAAAACATTTATGTGCGTTCGATTGTTTCTGAGGTCTTGTGTTTAGTTTGTTGTTTCTCCGTGTTTCCATTGATTTATAAGTTTTGAATATGAATGTAAATATTTTGTTTACCTTTTACGAGGAGGGGTGAAAAGGGAATTTAATTGGTTTCAATGTTAAGGACAGTATGCTATATACACAAAAAAGAATTGAATGTGCATTTCATTATATGTGCCAAATTGTTGTTCAAGTATCGAACACATTTCAGATGTTGAAAGTTATTGTTAATTAGTAGTTAAAATGAGACTAATGTACAATGGATGGAATACAATTGGGCAATGAAATGTTATTCTACGTTACGAACTAAACTTCATAAATTGTGATATTTCATGTACATCTTTTGTGTATTTTTTGTTTGTGTGTAAAATTTCTTGTACGAGAAAGAGATGACTTGAAGCCTTTTGTCATAAATGTGTTAGCAAGTACATTTTAGTTATTTATTCTTCATTGTACGAATATAGCCTATACATATGTATAAATGTGTTTGTTTCCATTGCATTGTACAAAGACGTATAAGCGAAAAGCTTCGAAATTTTGCGCGCACATTCTACAGATGTCCAAGAAGATATCCAATGGTAATTTCTTGATTTTAGATTCAATTTTTTGGTTTCATTTTATGCGTTTCGCAGAAAAAGTCGCGGTGCGCAGAAAGAATTCAAAACTAAGGACTACAGTTTTGAAATTCAGCAAACGCGTTCTCCTGGGTGAACCTTAATATACCAACGATAGTTTATTTCGAAATGCGATTTAGATATTTTTATTGGACCTTAATAGTTTTGTTTTTCTATCCTAGTACAGAGACTTTGAGACCCAGAGCTTCGAAATTTGGACTAGTATTACCCATTTGTTTTATGGATCTCCTAAGAAGTTTCGAAATTCGAAATAATATTTTATTTATTAAGATATTTTGTGTAAGCTGCATAAGAGACCGAAAGACAGAGCTTTTAAATAGATGCATTTCTGAGGATAGATCTTCAAGACAGTATGCTTCGCAGCGATTTTTTGGAAATTCGATGTGGGTATTTTTTATTAAAAGTTAAGCGTTTTTTATTTATTTTTCCTCGCTTGATATCTTGAAGGCCCAGTTTCGAAACTTGGCATACGTGTTTTCAAAAGGTTGGCCTGTGTAGATCTGCAAAAGAGTTTTTTAAAATTCGAATATTTTTTTTCTACTTTTAAGATTTATTTTGTAAACCACGCAGTGATGAGACCGCAAGACGTGAAAGACATTCTTGAGAGAGAATCAAAGGGCACTGCATAATGTTCTTTCGAAATTCGATTTAGATTTTCGTTTCATTCACAGTTTTATCTTATATTGGCGTCAGCGGCGAGCGTTAAATCGGAATTCGGCACACGCGTTGTAAATACTGTGTCCTACGGCAACACTTTCGAAATCTGATCTAAGTTTCTTCTTACATGCATCAATGGTATTTCAGAAGAAAGAAAAGTTTTTGAAAATTCAATACTTTCAAGCTAGCAAAGAACTATGTATAGCAACTGTTGCAGTTAATAGTTACTGTTCACAAATAAACAGTTACTATGTGTGTGGGAAGAAAGTTCGCTGAATGTTGTCTTTCTCTGATAATATTATATTTGTTATTTCGTTGCTTTATTCTCTAGATTCACACAATATACAGTTGTTCTCTATTTGCTCGTGCTGTGAGGACCCAGCGGTCCCTTAGAACCAGTTTGTTTGAGTGCTACCTTTATCTGAGTGTGAGCTTAAAGCGATCGCGTTGTCACTCCGAGCTCCGTGATAGAACGCGAGGACAGTGGTCGCTTGCCGCTGGCGTGCAGAGTAAACGAACAGTAATAATGCAGCAGAGTGTTCATTAATGCAAGGACGTCGCGTACTGCGTGTTACACCATCTAAGGGGATGTGTGTCACTCGTCTCGCCATGTCACCTCCGCTGTCCTAATTGGGCTTCAGGACAGTAGAGAAGCTGTTGGATGGGTTCTGGTCCACTTAATATTGAACGAGATATTGGTGGACTCGCTCGACAGGGGGCGTGCCTGAGAATAGTTTTCATGCATCATTAGGAAACTTAAGTAATTTGAGGATAAAGTAAAATCGCCAAACCTCCTTATAATCCTCGAATTTTGGTTCCTTACAATATCTTAAATGTCATGAAGATGAAATGTCCTTCTTATGACGTTTGAAAATCACAATGCTAATTGAATGATTCGTTTTGCGTTATATGATCTGTCTCGATTATATACATTAATTTTTGTTCACTTAAATCTATATCAGCTTCGTACAGACCGAAGTCGCTGTCGTTCTCTGCCCATCAGAGGACATTGCTCTGAAGAATGTCACAGCAAGATGGTGGAAATGTTGGTATATATGTCTAATGAGACGCGGTTTGTCCCGGACAAACAAGTTGATAAATATTAATTTTATTATGTCATAACCTTATATGTATGTATGTATTCTCGTCAACGGCCAGCTAAGGACCACGATAATGCGCGCTGGTAAGGCTCATTTCTGTGTGAGTTTATTTACCAGACATATATATATATATATATATTCTAATGCACCCTTTATTAACGACAACGTGCATTAAGATAGTTATAAATAAAAAAATAAAGATTCGGTACTTCTGATGTGATTACCACAATTTATTCTGCGATTTTCCTGGCATAAAATATTTACATAAATGTGCATGAAAACACAAATTCGCTTCCAACGCAATACAATAGAAAAAATACCCTGCAATTTGTTACGCAATATTACATCTAGCCTATTTAATACGTCCGTGCATTTACATTTACAAATTATACAATAAATCTTTATCAAAAAAGTAAAAAAACACGATATGAGCATTACTTTGTTCTTTTTCAGCAGAGAAAATTTAATAGTTCTTTTAACACCTTGATTCTTCTTTCTTCTCGGAAAACAAAATTTAATACAAGTGCGACAGACACGATTCCAATAAGACTTTCTCTTTTACAAGATACTAGCTTCTCACTGAATTACAGAGGTATGCAAATCCCTAATCATTGAAATCACTGCGTTTAAATGTTCGTCTCACAGAGACGTATACTCACACACAGAAGGCTTCCTTCGAAATCGTGTACAAAATCAGTTTGCCAGAAACACACACCTGCTTCCCAGCGAAGTCTGCTGATGCTACTCGGATCCTACTGCGACCTTGAACCAGCCGACTGCTCGCGATTCGGTTCTCCAATCCTTCGTTCGTCCTCACTCGAGTTCGCGGCGAGTTATTGCGGTCACCGACGTCCTACCGTTTTCGTGTTTCGTCTAATTCGTATTTCGGAAACTTTTACAACGCATAAATGGCTTCACTTGGAGCCCCTGGAGCTGAGTTTGGCATTGCTCCACTTACTTGTGCCATGCTCCTTCCTTTGTATTTCCTTACTTCCCCTGGTCATCTCTTGTTCTTTTCGATCCCGACGCAATTAGAGCTAGGGTATCTTTCATTTTCCTCTTCTTCTCTTTCCTCTATTTCTTCTTCTTCTCCCCCCAAGGGGCCTACATCTAGTAAGTACGTGTTTGGCGAACTCGGGGCCCAGAGCTGAGTTTGGCATTGCTTCCACTTGTGCCATGCTCCTTCCTTTCGCTTAACTGACCTCCCTTGGTAACCTCTTGTTCTTTTCTATCCCGACGCTATTAGAGCTAGGGTATCTTTCATTTTCCCCTGCTTCCATTTCTTCTTCCCCTCTTTCTTCTTTCCCCCGCAGGAAGCTCGAGTGTTTCGAGTGCGTATGGGCTTGGCAAACCCACGGTTCCGAGCTGGAATCTGGTATTGCGCCACCAGTCCTCGGACACCGTAAGCTTTGGACATGCTTCAGCGACCACCATTGACGCGACGGTGGAAAGTTGCGTGTTTCGAAGGACGGAGATCTTGCCTTCATTGGCCGTGTCGCGAGGAAGGATTAAACCTCTATAAACAAACCCTCAACCTCAAGGTGTGTTACGCGCCGATGAGGTGAATGGGTGTTGAGGACAAACACTCACTAGCGGACAACCTCTGGGGCAACTGCCGCACCTCAGTTGAACAAGGCTTAGTGGCGTGATGCGGGGGCTCCACGTCACCGGACATTTACTTCCTCCGAACTCGTAGGTCAAAATGAAAGATTCCTGTTTTCCCCTGCCTTGCGAAGTGGGCGAGTCGCAAGGTAAGTATTAAGCCTCAGGGTCTTCGAAGCGGCCGAGGGTTAACATCCCTTCTTCAGAAAAAAATAAGGATAAGAAACAGAACTTTTCACGTGAAAATGTTTATATCGTAATGACACGTATAGACGGGACTCTTGAAAAAGTATCCCCGTTCTATATTTACAAAAGATTGCAGGGATCAGTTGTAACGCTGAAATCAATTAAAAGGTTGCGAAATGGGTCAATGCTGTTGGAAACCAACACCAACAAGCAAGCGTTGGCACTTTTAAAATGTACTTTGTTGGGAGAGTTCCCTGTGAAGTGCGAGCTCCATGCTGCGCTTAATCGCAGCAAAGGGGTCGTAAGTTGCAGGGACATTATTGATATGGCAACAGAAGAACTTGTTGTAGAATGGGAGGCTGACCACGTAGTTGAGGTCAGTCAGATCATGAGGAAGGTAAATGGTGTTCTGGAGAAAACCAGTTCCTTCATCGTGACACTTGACTGTCCTAAACTACCAAAGGATCTGACGGCTGGATGGCTGAACCTGCCGGTCCGTCCCTTTATACCAAATCCTCTGCGCTGTTATAAGTGTCAGACACACGACAACATCGTGTAAGGGACGTGATACCTGTAGAAAGTGCGGAAAGGAGGCACACGAACCCGGCGTCTCATGCCCAGGGTCTGTAAAGTGCATAAATTGCACAGGCAGCCACCCGGTATGGAGCAGGGAGTGTGTCGCCTTTCTGGAAGGAAAGAAAGTGCAGGAAATTAAAACTACGGAAAAGATCCCGTACGGTGAAGCGCGGAAGAAATACCGGGCTGTATTTCTACCTCTATTTTCTACCAGTTACTACACCGCAGCCAAGAATCCTGTAATAAAGAAGAACGTATCTGTTCATGCCGATTTCACTGACGTGTCTCCGACAACGTCGTACACATGTCAGTGCAAATGCGGCAAGAAAAATGACTCAGCCCTTCCCAAGAAACCTAAAACAGCACCAACTACTACAAAAAAACCAAGTAGTAATAAACCTACTGCAACAAAGACAGATGAAGACAAAGCCTGGTTCTAGGGCTAAACCCCTGAACCCTGTTCAATTACCAAGCAAAAAATCGCAGAGACGTAAAAAGAACGTCTCTGTGCTTCTTCCTCGGAGTCAGAACGTGTATTGTCCAACGGTGACGCGGAAATACACATTCACGAACCTGACCCCGGAAGTTCGAAACAGTAATGGCTTCCATACTTCAGTGGAACCTTAATGGCTATAGAACTCAACGTGAAGAGTTACAATCTTAGCGCGTCGTAATCCAATATGTATCTCCCTACAAGAGACACACCTCTCACCAGAACACTCACCCTCTCTGCGAGGATACAGCGGCTTTGGATATGACGATACCACGGGAGATCAAGCGAGAGGTGGAGTTGCCGTGTTTGTTGGAAACACTATCCTCTGCTCGCCTGTTCTCCTACACATCCAGGCCATAGCAGTCAAAATTCGTAGTGAACCACCTATGACCGTGTGTTCTATATATCTTCCTCCGACACGAGATTTTTCGGAGATCTTCCTCAGAGATTTAATTCATCAGTTCCCTAGACCATTCCTCCTCCTTGGAGATTTCAACGCCCACAGTGTACTGTGGGGCTCGTCGAGCGATTGCCCCAGGGGCCGACTGCTGAATTGTCTCTTTCAGCGGGAAGATTTATGTCTACTGAACACCGGGGAGATGACCCACTTCGCATTTGGCACTGGGTCATGGACTGCTATAGACCTATCTGTTTGCTCTCCTAAAGTTGCTGATATCTGTCAATGGAAGGTAGAAGATGATCTGCATGGTAGCGACCATCATCCTATCTGGTTGTCCTTGCAGGAACGTGTGACTATTCCCGAAAGCAAGCCACAGAAATGGATTCTCAGTAAGGCTAATTGGACACAGTACCGTTCCCTGTCTGTCTTCAGAGAAACGGGTAGTGTCCAAGAGAGGGTCGACCATATGACCCAGGTGATTCATAACGCCGCTGAAGAATCCATTCCGAAAACATCCATTTTTCCGCGAAGACCTCATGTCCCGTGGTGGAACGACGCATATCGCTCCACCATTCGGGCAAGACGAANAACATCGTCCACTAAAGTATGGGAGACAATCCGAAAGATATCTGGAAGGTATTCCCGTCGAGTTCTCACCAACAACAGAGAAATGGCAACAGCAATGGCTGAATATTTTGCTGACCTAACATCTACAGCAAACTGCGATCCTGATTTCGCGAGAAAAAGGGAAACAGCAGAGAGCACATGTTTTGACTTTTGTTCCACCAACTGGGAACCCTACAACTCTTCCTTCTCTATGTGGGAACTTGAGTCAGCTCTAGCGACAGTCCACAACACTGCTCCTGGCCCTGATTCAATTCATTATGAAATGCTGAGACAACTCAGTCTCGAGACGAAAGAATACCTTCTGGATATCTTTAATCTTTCTTGGTCCGAGGGAGTATTCCCTAATTCGTGGAAGGAAGCAACGCTTATCCCTTTACTAAAACCAGGTAAGGACAAAACGAACATTAGTAATTATCGAAGCATTGCTTTGACGAGTTGTGTTGGTAAATCTCTGGACAGAATTATCAACCGACGTCTCGTCTGGTATCTCGAACTTGCTGAGTCGATCTCAGTGTGGTTTCAGGAAGTTCCATTCCACCCTGGACAACTTACTTCTCCTGGAATCAGCAATTCAAGATGCTTTCGTCCGAAGACAACATCTCATCGAAATATTCTTTGACATCGAGAAGGCTTACGATACAACTTTGGCGTCATGGCAGTTTACAACAACTCTATGCCTGGGGATTTAGAGGACGTCTTCCTCTGACGCTCACGTCCTTTTTGAATTAACGTTCCTTCCGCTATTGAATTGGAAGAGACACCTCGTATCTCCTTCTCTAAGAGAACGGTGTTCCTCACTGCTCAGTCTTGAGTGTCACCTTATTTGCAGTGGCCATAAACAGCATAACGTCTGCTGTAAAGATTCCTGTTTCACACTCTCTTTTTGTCGATGACTTTGCTATTTTTAGTTCATCACAGAGTGCCACAGGTGCGGAGCGACAAATCCAACTCGTCCTGAATAGATTGTACCACTGGTCGAAAACGACAGGTTTTCGTTTCTCTGCTGAGAAAACACGCTGGAATCCTTTCAGTAGGAGAGCAAACCTTCTGGCAGAACCTCACCTCGCCCTGGGGAACAACGTTCTCAAATTCTATCCTTTTGTAAAATTCTTAGGTCTAATCTTTGATCAGAGACTGAATTGGATTGAATATCTAACAGACCTAAGAGCAAGAACATTAAAGTCTCTGAATTTATTGAAGTGCCTCAGTAGCAGGGAATGGGGCGCTGATCGCTACTCCCTGCACCAGTTTTATCGAGCATTCATAAGATCTCGGCTCGATTATGGCTGCGTTGTATATAGCTCTGCTTTTGCAAGCTATTTAAAGAAGTTGGATAGTGTCCATCCTGCAGGAATTCGACTAGTTAAGGGAGCATACCGCACTAGTCCCATTCCGAGTTTGTATGTCGAGAGTGGCGAACCATCTCTTTCCCTCCGGCGGCAAATCCTCATGCTACGACACTTTTGCCACGTGCAAACTTTACCCGACAATCCGGTGCACAACGCGGTTTTTCATCCTTCCTCTTCTTCCATCCGCTTCTACAACAACAGACTGAGAGCAACTAAACCTTTTGGATATCGCTCCAAACAAATTTTGGAAGATTTAAATATTCGCACACTACATGTCTTACATCAAGGTTTTAGTAAGTCTCCCCCTTGGGCTTTGCACAAGACGAAGATTATTTTCGATCTTCTGCATCATGACAAGAAGAACACTCCAGCTCCGATGTTGAGGGAATACTTTCACCTGATCCTCGACAAATACCGGGTCCGTATCCCTGTGTTTACTGACGGGTCGAAGCAGGCTGATGGTGTCGGCTGCTCTGTGGTATTTCGCCGTGAGACCAGTGGCTACTGTCTAGGCGACTTGTGCAGTGTTTACACTGCTGAGTGCTACGCCATATTGCGAGCATTGCTAACTACAAAGTGCTCCGGCGGATCACATTTCCTGATTTGTTCTGATTCGCTGAGTGCCCTCCAAGCAATCCAGAACATGTATTCGGCTGATAAGCTGATCCAGAACATCCAGGATGTACTTTTCTCACTTCAAAGTGATGGGAAGAACATAATATTTTGCTGGGTTCCCGGACACGTGGGTATAAGAGGAAATGAGGAAGCAGACGATTCCGCAAAGAATCGCGTGAATTTCTCCACGATTCCAAAACGAGATCTCCTAAATTCCGTCAAGATAAGGATTCTGAGTGAATNAGTGAATGGAGCAATGAGTGGTTAGCTGTTGAAAGGAATAAGCTCCGACTTATCAAATCATGTGTTAAGTCATGGAGCAGTTCCTGTAGGCCAGCCCGGCGCGACTAGGTCTTGCTGACCCGCCTGCGCATAGGACATTGTCCTCTCACTCATAGATATCTCTTACTTCTTGATGATGAACCCGTTTGCGAGGAGTGTAGTTGTTCTTTGACAGTGCGTCGCCTACTAATTGATTGCGGAAAATACTCGAGTTTACGGAGACAAATTGGTTTGGCTGCAGATTTACTAACAATTCACAGAANAAACTATTGAATTTTATGAGTAGATCGGGGCTCCTCCCTCAAGTTCTCGGGAGGGTTTAAAATTTGCATTCCTGTTTCATCCTTCCTGTCTTCTTTCCTTTCATCCTTTGTTTCTGTAATTAGAAAATATAATATTTAGAAATTGTTTTCCTTTTTTGTGAAATAATGTATTGGTATTCTGTTTTCTTTTCTTTCATATTTCTATTTAGATATTTGTTGATTTCAGGAGGGTTTTTAGTGGGTATGGTCGAGATATTCGGCGAGTCCCTCACACGGGGAAGAGTCATTGCGGCTCTTCTCTAAGGTGCGAAACTACATTTTCCCTACTTGCATGGGCTGTAATGACCTCAATGTTGACGAGCCCTAAAGCCCCAACAAACAAAAAAATGGAGCCCTCAAATAATCTTCCGTACGCGTTCAAACTTGCGTCTATCTCGGCTGTTCGTTAATAAATTTAATTGCGATACGGACCACAAAATATGATTCTTTCAAACTGCGTTCTTACGTTCTTTCTTTTGATCCACGGATCGTCCGATACAACACTTCTCAAAATATTCAACTCAAACCGTACTCTCTGACGATTCGCATAAGATTTAATAACGACCGTTTCTTCAGATGATCCACGTAATACGAGACCGAACCGTCCCCTCTAACCGGCCACGTAAGATTGTGGCCGAACCGTCCCCTCTGACCGGCTACGTAAGATTGAGAGCGATACTTGTCGCATTTCCTCCTTCTCAGTTTTTCTCCCCACTCCAATTAAAATGTATGCACTGTGAATTCCGCCAATCAATTGTCTCTGACCAGTTTTGCGTCGCTAGCTCCACAAGGTGTATTCACATTTTTCTAATTTTTACAATCGGATTTCCAAAGTTTCTGTCTGCGTCTTATACCTCACAGAACGCGCTCCTATTTGGCGCTCATTCAAATTAGTATCATATAGGGTTTTCGGTTCTATTCGAACCATTATTCGCCGCACATTCAAAATAACATCGTAAAATCCTCTAACTAATTCGGGTAGTTAGAATATATATATAGAAGCGAACAATCTATGACTAATTTCGTATTGTCATCTTTGTAACGTATTGTCATCTTCGTATTATCATTCAGTCTTTTTCTTTGATGAGATGTCTGCAGAATATAACAAGTATTCTCATTTGTGTTTGTAACTACATTATTTCTTAATTTGACTGTGGTGTTCTGATACTCTCGACGCCTTCCTTTGATCGCAGTTCGAACCCGGGCGCCCGCATTGCTTTAGATACAGATTAGACGCTCGCCAACTGGAGGATATATGGAATATATCTATAACCAAACGAGCGCTGAGCGGAGGAAGGTGAGTTACGCCTGTAACTAATAATCCGCGTGGTAGCACTGAGCAGGACTATTGTCGTGAGGTTGGGTACCCTCATGGTACACAGTACACGAAACTGTTAAACAGTGCATACATACAATGAAGTGGCTGACAAAAGCGAAATAATCGAAATTGTTTTTCGTTATGCTTCTGTCAATATATCAGAACATCGTAACGAGGTACACTTAGGTCTGGAAACTTTTTCACTGTTGTTTACTTTTTACCTATCTACATTATTATCCTATATTTTCCCTATTAATGCATTCGTTTAAAATTTTATTCTTTTCGAAAGTCTGCGCGCAACTGTCTCTATTTGTTGCAAACTGGTCCTTGATAATGCGACTTGCGTCATCAAAGGAATTTCGTGTTTTTTAGTGCGTACAATTTTATCTAAGTATTAAAATAAAAATATTGTCGTGTATGAATATTTTCCTGTGGCCATAATGGTTAGGAGTATTTCCTACAGATGTTTTCATGTAATGAAGCGTATTCGAAATCAATAAAATATTTTTTTTGCATCTGAAGAGACAGCTCGTGTGGGGTCTCGAATCCGAAGGGTCACGGGAAAAATTGTTTGGGGGCGTTGCGCAGTGCTGCCCGCCGGCAAGCTCGACCGTTGCTATAGGAACACGCGCAAGGATGAAGCTGTTGCAAGGCTTCCGACGAAGAACTGCACTCCTCGCCCATCCTTCACCCCTTCCTCGCTCGTAGACACCGACGATACTGCGACCGAAGGTTCTTTCGGTTCCACATACGGCATCCCTTTCCTTCTCTAGCTCGCTCGCACGCACGCCCGCAGCTCTCGTCGCCTCCTCCCTTAGTCACTGCTGCCGTAATCCCGTATTCCACTTTCGCGTTACGCCCTCCTCCTCCACGGTCCTCTCCCTTCGCGCGCGTCTTGTTTGAAGCTCATTCCGCATGAAATTGCGCGGGTTACGCCGCTGCTTCTTAATTGTGTTTGTCCCGGGCAAAGGGTGAACAGCGAGCGGGTGCTGGAAGAATGGCAAGGCGAGAGGGTGAGACATGCAACATGGGGGCGGGGTAAGTACGGGCGCCTGCGAGGTTTCGTCGTCGTAGTCTTTGGCCCACACGACTTGCGCATTTACTTTTTGGTACAGTCTCTACTACTTTACGATGAACGGAGAGTAATCGTCATGGTCGTTGTCGTGCAAATTCTAGTCATGTTTTTGCGTTCCTGGTTTAATTAGGTGAGCTACTATGTTTCGTAACAAAAACATGCTTTATTTTAATTACAGCGTACGTTTTATTTCAATGTATAACAAAAAACTTATTTTGACTGTTTAATATTAATGTACTTGTACAGGAATGACTAAATGTAACTTTTTTAACGAGAATGTACATATTAAGGGGAACTCACTAATGTAAGGAAAACGCAAAATTTATTATAATACTTTTGATCATTTTATGGCAGATAATTTGCCTCGGATTGCGGCTTAGGATTTAAAAATATTTTGCTGCAATGTGAATAACAGTCAAAAGGAGACAATGTAGTATTTTCCTATGGCACATTTCTGCATTGGGTAACGTATGAGGTAGAGAGTTTATTATTTTATACATTTCGAGTTTATTGCCCTTAATAAGTTCATACTATAAAAAGCATACATTAAGTTGTGTCATCTTATTCAAAAGACAGTATTGTTGTTGGGAAAAACTTTAACTGCGATATTTTTGCCAATATCTCTTTAAGTGTGTTGGAAACGTATTCTATGAAAAACCGTAAGTCCGGCTACGCGCAACGATTCCTTTAGTAGTGCTTTGATCGTTCAAAACGGTAGCTCTTGTTCTATCGGCATATTTGAAAAAAATTGTAACTTAATAACTGTTGGTTTTTAAAATGAGATTTAAAAAAAAAAGAATATAGTTAAAAAAATATATAGTGCGCACTTAATTGCAGATTTTGCGCACTTAATTGCAGATGGCACTGCTATTTGTAACCGCCGAAGGGTTAGTATTTACCTCCAGTGTTTCAGTATTATGGGAAATACGAAAAAATTGAAACAAATATGATAGTTTTTTGTTGTTGTTTCTTTTTTTCATTCTTTATATCATTTTCGTTAAGAACTATTAAGAACACGTTGAGTATGCAGAGTTACCTTGTCATTTGGTTTTAAAAAGCTGAGTTGTGCTTAAATTTATCGCACGCTTAACTCTAATGTGGACAGAGGAATTACATATTGTTTTCATTCCTGCAACGATTAACGCATAATTGAATGGCGAACCTGTAAACTAGTTACTCTGTTCATTTTACCTCTCTTGTCGTCCTATCATATATTGTTGCTTCTGAATCTACGACTCGCACACGTGTCTATAAAAACTGTGCGCATTCTCCCGATAAATCAATGTAAACTTGTCAGCAAATATACTGACAGTTTGTTACGTTACGTCTTCTATAAAACTACCAACTTTCTATTTTTCCGTTCCTCGTTCCATCACTACTTTCCATTCTTTCCAAGAATCGTAAGAAAACGTCCTTCAAAATTTTCAATTCATCAAGAACGTCTGATTATATTAATGTTATCCAATGATTTGAACTGTATTATTATTGATATCAATTATTAGATTTTAATTTTATTAGTATTAGTATAGTAATTTAAAAACATGATTTGATGAAAGACTTCTTTCGATATGCTTCGAAATCGATTGAATAAAATTCGCGCAGGATTTGGTAGGTAGAGGTTGCGCTAGAAGCCGGCACTGATAACGACCGACTCGCTTCCGTTAACACCGGTTGCAGAAACAAATATGGACAATAAGACTTCTTTCAAAACCTACTAACGAGGATAGATTGAGAATTCCGTTGCTTCATACTCCATTTTCGCCCTAGTCTCGACTGTCCCGTCACGTCGTCGTTGGGGGCTGGTGGGACGGACGGGAGCAAACCCAGAACCAGTGGACACGGAGCCCGCCTCGCGCGACACAATCGTCCGCCTGATGGATGAATCTGCGAACACGTGAACCGCATTACCCCTACCTCACACCCTCTCTTCCGCTCTCTCCACAGCCCTTCGGAAAACCTTTCCCGCCTCGCGCCACGACGCTGTCGGAAGTGTGTGGTCTATCGCCTCGACACGTTCCAACCGGCACAGACATGTAGAAGAGCTCTATCCACGTGGTGGTATTAGGGAGGTTAGGTTCACTGCACATACTAGGGATTTCTAAGTGAACATTACATTATTTGCTGTTTACTTTTCTTGTTATACCATCTTTCCCAAGTTTATATTGATGTCGTGTGTAATGTTTATTGTACAATCTAGATAAAATATTTTCGAGATAAAATATTACTTCAAGTAATTTTTGCAATTACACTTAATTGCAATTTTCTGTCTTAAGTTTTTATTCAATCGTTTCTTTATGTGCAGAGAATATGAAGTACGTTCAAATATCTTTCTTATATTTGTTTTTAACATTGCCATGAACCAAAATGTTATGTAATATGTAAATGAAGTAGAACCCCCGCAAATACTGAGAAGTATATGTATTATCCACTCGGTTTTTTTTCGCATTTTAATTTCGCGTTTCGGTACAATAGTTCTGAAGTATCAGCTTCTAAAGTGGACATAATGAGTATACGTGATTAGTACTCTCTTACATCTTGAAAAGTGATATTTTTGCTTCATTTTTTTAAATTATAAATCTCGACATTCTAAGGATATTGCAGCATTTTTGTAGATCGCAATTTTGATTGTCATATTTTAGTCGAGGGTTGGATTTAATTTTTTTTCTCGTATGCATTGTTATGTATGTTAAACTTGACTCCATTTTTTGATGCATTAACCTTTACGAAGGTAATGTTTTTCCATAAAATCATTTCAAAATAATTAAAAATTAAACGTGAATTGCCGTTACAATTGTGTGACGTTAATCTCAATAACTGCTAGATCAGTTTCAAAGAAGTTATGGAACTATTCAAAAGAGATTGATCATTTTCTCAACCCTTGGGAAATAGTTTACTACCAAACAATAAAACACTTTGTAAAGTGATAAATTTCCTGGAACAGGTATTAGACAAAATTTCAGTCTGTACCTAACTCGGATCCCAAAGAATTAAAATCAATAATTTTGTAAATCCTTGCTTTAGCAGCAAATACGTTCTTGTTGATCCTGTGAGAAATACTTCATTCTTTCAATACGTTCCTGTTGACGAAAATAGCAAGATGGAGTGGTATGCGGTGGAGAAGGAGGGGGTGAGGAAACAGCAAGAGCAAGAGCAAAAGCTAGGTAGCAACAGTAGCACCAGCGCAAAGGTGATCGAAGGCAAGAGAATCGAATCGCTTTAGAGCCGAGAATAGCTTTCCGCAGTGATTGAATTGTCCTGACACGTGGCGGCGTGCAGACTGGTCGAGTCTCGACGGCGCCACCGCTCACTATCTCTGCGGGCGTCGTCGTTGCGCCCTTGGGAGCCATCGCCAGTTCATTGTCTCTGCCAGGCGCTCGGAGCGATTAGAGCTCCCATTGCGCTATTAGAGGACGAGTTGTTATTATTGGGAGTTGTTATGATCCTTATAATTATATAAATGCGTGACGTCTATATTTTCTAATTCGTCCATGAAATACTTTTAGAGATTCTATTATTGAAAAGATACTATTATATTTTCTTTATCATTTTAATCATTCGATTTTTCTTATCAATGGTAATTTGTGTAAAATGAGTCTCCAAATAATTGCTATATTGTATTTCTGAAAGGTAACATTTTATAAATGTCTCTTTTTTTACCGTCGGTCTCAACCAATCGCCAAAAAGTGAGATACCATTACAGAGATTATTTTTTGTACAGGAACGGAATATTAATCTTGCACTTAAACCATGCATCATTTCATTAAAAATACAAATTGAATTGGAACTGTAGTAAGTTCATAAACTTCTTCCCAGGTGATGCTACGCATTGTTTCTTGAACTTCGATAGAGAACGCGTTAAAAATTAATTTTCTTACGTGTATTTACCTTAAAACTTTATTTCCCTTGCGAAATACTTCATAACCGTTGGATATGCGATTTATTAATTCACAATTGGACATGTTAGTGTGTTAGCGATATCTTCTCACAAGCTCGCTATTTTTATTGGTGTATATGAATTTATTGGTTGCTAAACCATCTTTAAAAATTCGAAAATATTTATTAGGTCAGTAATATGTATTGTCACTGTTGCACTATTATTATTATTATTATTTATCGTAATGTTTGTAAATGGGAAATGTTGCGTGCTATTAAACTTATCTACCTGGAACGACAGGAGATAGGTGGTGGGTGGTAGGGTTATTGTTAGTAGATAGGCCGGGATAAATGGGTTTACCAACACTTGGTCCACGTAAAGGTGTTAGTAGGAGTAGTTATTAATAGGTAGAGTTATTAATACAAGCAGCTGCAGGAGGTGGATATAAGGAGAAGGGTTCACTGTTCATTAGTCACAGTGCTGGATGAACTGGGACATTAATATGAAAGCTACAATTTTTTTCTGGCACTGTCGGGAATTTAACCTGGAGTGACTTCGTAGTACGCGAGCACGCTAACCCTTAGGCACTGAAGGAACTATCATTATTTGAACCACACAACACCGATCCTGGGGATTGATGTGTGTCACTTTGGTTTCCAAGGAATTTGATATCAAGAGCATCAACTCTAGAAGCAAATAAGATTATCGACAGATTCAGATTGTACGAGAAATTTTGGGTGAGAAAACTATTTATGCATTTATTTCACGAGTCCGTGCAAAATTCAATCTGAATCATTGTTCTCTAAAAAGAAAATGGCTATATGTGTAGCCAACACGATCACTCACCTTTCTCTACATGCGACTTCTGGATTTAATGAATACACGTGTATGAAGCTATGTGCTCGCAAAATAAATTACCAAATACAATTATCTCACTCGAAATTTCCAGTAAATTCTGAATCTACTGATAATTTTACTTGTCGGTCGCTAATTTTTCTATGACCTAATTAGGTGACAAATAAAAAATATTATTTTTAGATATTTTGAATTTTCTACCCGAAACCCACCGATATCCAAAGTAATTGACATTTTCTTAGAATGAGATATTTTTGAGCAGCAAGTAAGAGAGAGGTTATGAGTTATTATGTTCGAATAAGTTGCATTTTGTTTGTGTTCGCCAAAGCATCCAACTTTCTAAACTCATATTTGGGTTCCATAAAAAAAATTAAATGACTTAAATGTATTAGTAAATTTTATGAAAGAAATTCGCATATTTGAAGCGATGAAAGAAATGATAAGAGTTTTTTTCTTGCAACAGCGATAAAAATGAAAATAATCATGAAAAATCGCAGATCGCATGGTGGGGCTAAAAATTTCGGCGAGTTCTTGCATTCACACATAGAATTCGAGGAAATTATTTGAAACAATTATCTAAGACCAATTCATAAAACCCTTTTCATTCAAACAACTTATTTCTATGACGTTCCACCGGAGAAAAGACATTCAGAAAATGGTGTACATTGGTGTAATACAATTACATGTATAGTTCAATATTATAGTATAATTAGTAGTGTATCGTCCTGTATTAACATTTTTTGTGGTTATTAGAAAAAGTCATGACGAATAAAGTTTGTTATGCAACCGTTGGACTTGTTTGTATTACACTCGTAACGTTGTAAATCTTACGTACTGCACAGTACCGGCGGCCGTCCATAGACTTAAATTACGTAACGCACCCTGAGAGGAGGCGTGGGGATTATTCATATCATAACACGGCATTACGTGGAGGCAAAGGCATGGTAGCTGTAGTGTATTAAACATTCTTGGGGGAGTGGCAGTCATTTAGTAGACGAACAAACGTCGACTTCGGAGCTATATTTTGGTTTTATGTTAAATGTATAGCTTTATCTTCTTCTATAGGGCGAGATTTATAATGAAGTTGCGATGGCAATATATACTAGGCGTAAGAAACCAAATAAAGTTCATTTGGAAATATCTGTATATGCATTATATACATACTAATATATAAATTTCTTAACGCGAAAGTGTGTCTATCTGTTTGCTATCTGGTCATGACTAAACCACTGAACCAATCGTGATGAAATTTGACAAAGAGGTAGTTTGGATGTCCAGAATGAACATAGGCTAACTTTTATTTTTAAAGTGTGTTATGATAAAGATAGAAATGGTTTTGAATATAAATGTCGATAAAAAGTGAGTTATATTTGCTTATGCTGCCTTAACAGTTAAAGATAGGTGACAATATTGAGGCAATTTGCCTCAAAGAGTTTACAAAACAAAACAAAAGTTCGAGAAAGCATCTTAGGTCTATCCAAAAAATGACGTAAATTATCGATAAAACGTTATTAAAAATGGAAGTTTTAAAATACTTCAATTTAAGAAAGTAATTTGAGATGGAAAAAATCAATTCTAATTTAATGGATTATTTGTTTTTTGCATTTAACGAGAAGAAAAAAGTCTGTAAATCGCAAAATTCCGAGGAATAGTTTAGATTGTATATACAACGTCCATGACGAGATCTGAATATTACGGAATATGTGTAAGGATTATAAAAGAGAGAGAGAACTCTCTAATTACGTATTTAAATATTTTAAACTACGGTATGGTTTCTACTTATTTTGTCAAATTTCTTAATTATTATGTAAATTAAGACTGCAGCGTGTTCGCTTCTGTAGTAATGCGATCTCACCCTCAGCTACTTCTCTTGCAAATTTTGTCTTAGAATTAATTTTTATTTTTTAAGTTATTGCATAATGTGCCTCAATTGAAAAATTGCAGCCTCATTGGTTGCTGTGCCAAACACAGTTTTGTGAAGCAAAAACACATGTGATTGAATTGGTTTTGTATTATTTGCAGGTACGACTACGAGGTCCTGCTCCAAAATGCCACATTCTGCCTGGTGCCGCGAGGACGTCGTCTGGGCTCTTTTCGGTTCCTGGAGGCTCTGCAGACAGGCTGCGTTCCCGTGCTTCTCTCTAACGGATGGGCTTTGCCTTTTGGCCAAGTCGTCGATTGGAGCAAAGCTGTCGTTTTTGCTGACGAACGCCTACTTCTGCAAGTGAGTGACCTTCTTTCTTTACTTTATAAATAGATCTATACATATTTTCTTAATCTTAGCTTTATTATGCGGCTTGCTCTTTTTCATTTTCTTTTAAGTACATTTGTCTAAATTTTCTGTGTGTTTGCTCCCTTACAAACATTTAATAGTTAAGTAAATGTCTTTATACAGACATTGATAAATGTCAATGTGTGCATTCTTTGACTTTATTGTCTACACTTACATTATCAAATAATTTAAAAAATTGCGTACTATTTGCAATTAAGGAATTGATTAAATAAGTCATTGATAACTGACCACGTAGCAAAACTAAGAAGCACGTTCAAATTCGTAAATTAATTGTGACCTTAATTATTTTTGTCTATTGAAATGTTTTTCTTTCTTGTCTTTTTCTGAGACTGTTCATTTTCTGAGACTTTTACTCAGGAATCTATCTATATCGTAAGATCAAACTACTTTACTTACTGTTTTTAACACATGTACAGCGTCCTAATTTTTCAAATTCATTATACTACAAATTTAATACAGAATTGACTACACTACACCATCTCGCAAGGACCGCCTCGGTCGAATATCGCTTCCGAGGCATGCCGCGTTTGCACCATTTCACTATAATTCTTGTAAAATCTAAACTATTGATCGAAATTTAAAGACGATTTTCTACCTTGTTAAATGCACAAAACAAATAATCCATTAAATTTGATGATTGATTTTTCCTTCTTAAATTACTATCTTAAATTGAAGTATTTTAACACTTCTATTTTTAATAACATTTCATCAATAGTTTAGCGTAATTTTTGTAGATATACATATGCTGTCGCGAACTTTTTGTAGGAATCCTTGAGGCATACAATATTGCCATTCATAGTTGTCACCTACCACTAACTGTGTAGACAGCGTAAACAAATATAACACTAATTTTTTCAATTTTATCAACATTTATGGTCAATTCTATCTTTCTTATCAAACATTTTAAAAATAAAAGTTAGCCTTTTTTCATCCTGACTATCTCCTTGCCAAATTTTACCACGATCAGTTCAGAGGTTTAGTTGTGATCAGGTAGCAAACAGACACACTTTCACGTTGCGCATATTTGTATATTACATTATGGATTAAAACTTTTTTCCCTCCGTGCAACGTTACATGTTCACGTTTCTCTGAGGTGATTATTCTTAATGCATTAATATAATCCGGTTAATATAAGGTCGGTATAATATAAATGTAGATTGGGAAACTCTCATCAAGTGCATACTTTTTGTTCATATGTAATTTTTTTTATTGTGAATTTCTATTCGGAGAAGATGGAGAAGGAAGTATGAGATTGTGTAACATGAATATTCGTATTTTGTAACCCTCAATTATTGATAGTATGATTACTTGTGTACAGTTTAAAATCAGTAATATTGTGCAGTATTTGTAAAATCTCATGTCCTCTTCTTCCTGTATTGTGCATATCAAAAGAATCATGTGCTTGATGTCTTCTATCTCTGTAGTCTATATTCCATTGTTTATGAAACAGTTTTCTTAACTTCTTTCTATTCTGACCGTTGTAATCTAATTATAAAGTGTTTTGAACAATCTAATATCGGTTTTTTTAATTATATTTTCAAAATATGTTAGTGAAGGTGTATGTGAAAGAAATATTTAAATATTTTAAATGTTTTAAGAAATATTTAGATTTTGGTTTCTATTATCCTGAGCAATTTATTGGCAGTTTTTGGATAAGTTAGTTTTTAGATAATTGATCATTAACGGAAAAAATATGACCACTGGGAACTAACTGCGCAATGTAGTAAAGGAACATAGGACCAATATGACACAGTTCTACCAAACAAAATAAATATATTTTTTTATATTTATTTCATTATTAGTTAGGAAAAATGAACAAACTATTCTTAAAAATTAAAAAATTCTTTTTGCTTCAGCCCTGGCACTTTTTTTGGTCACATGATTAGCATCACATTCTTCTGGTTCGCATTATTGTACGGAACCCTGAAGGGATTTACGGACCGGACCGCTTTCGATATCAACACGTTTCGGATTATCTGTGTTCAGATAATCGATGCTCTACTCTTTCTTTACGTATGATTAATTTCTCTCGAGTACTTTATTTAACAAACTCATCTTCCACTTTCTTTCGCCCGAAACATGATGCAATCAATTTTTAATTCAGTCCCCCACCGGATTGTCATCTTCACCTTGCCAAACTTTTGCAGTGAAATGGATATTCCGCTGCTAAACTTGTTAATATAAATCGATAATTATTTATTCCGATCGTAACGTAATTCAGTTTAGTGTTATCACTGATTTATATGTTATTAATGCACCGTATTCATTTAGTACTCACAACAGTTTCAAAGGTAACTGATTATTTCTTTCGTATTATGTCATTGAATTTATTCACTTTTCTAGTTTATTGTTATTAATATTTTCATTTTCTACTGAGTACTCTTTCTTGAAATTAAAAAAAATGCAATGTTGCTGGCAACATGGTGCCCTTGTAATTAGAATTTAAACGTATCTACTGAGATTTTTATTGGGTGCGTTTATCACTTCATTTCCAAATGAAGTCATTATCTCAAGGCAATGGGTTTGCACTTCGTGCCCGAGTTTAAAAATCGTGTGCAATAAACGAAAGTCCCTTTCAATTTCGTGTTTTACGTTTATCCAAAGAATGCTTTCTTGAAATGCGCCGCTGTAAATGTGAAACGCTCTGCTTCGTGGCGGGGCGGAATCTAAGAGGAAGAAGTTTTCTCTGGGCCGTGTTACAGTGATGAAAAATCTTCAACTGCAGGATTAAAGGGAGTTCAGTTCTCCCTGGTAACGTGGACGTGGTGGTTCAAAGAAACCCAGACACTTTCTCTGTTCCTGTCACGAGAAGTAGACAATTCTGAGAACAAAAAGACGAAAATGCTCCATCTGTGTTTGTGTTACCTGCGAGTTAAAGGTGACCGTTCCATTCAACAAACTTCATTTCCTATCTACATTGAACGTGTGTCCTTGAAAGTGCAGTTAGTTGAAGTTCTATTCTCAGAAATTTACATTTTATGCATTTATTTTATGAGTATAGTAGCTATCGTAATTTCATTTTTTTAAATTATTTTCATATAATATTTACTCCGGATTATTTACGTTGTACACGCTTAAAAATACTTGAAGTAGGCCTGTTGTTTGTGATACCATTAATGATATGCAACTGCAAATATTATTTAATTGCTTCTTTTAAGTCAATGTAATATATCTATGTTTCACTCAGCTCCGGATATATTTTACGAATGTACGAACAGTTACGGACTAATAGTTCATTGCGTGATAATGTTATTTTTTTCAAAATTTCGAATTTTGACGTGTAACAGAAACTTGAGTTTAAATTTTTTAGATTTTGGAATATTTTATTCCTGTTTGTAATAAAATATTAATTTGTAATAATAGTTTGAGAGGTTTGTGACTGTCAATTTACAAGCATAAATTATTATTTTTTAATCTAGGCCAAAAGAAGTTATTTGTGTGGTATATAAACGCCTAAATGTAACAATAAGAGTTAGGAACACACTCAAAAACTTTCCAATCTTTTGGAAAAGTAGTGTTTCCCTTATAGTAGAATTTCTTTTTTATTTAGTTTTCTTGAATTGTACATAAAGCATTCAAAGAATATTATGAATAAAGAAGCTACTTGCATCCTTTTTGTCTCACGTTGAGTATAAATATTTTGGAAAACTAGTGTTCTACATATGAAACTCGTACTCAGGTTGTTATTATTCGATATTGTACGTTGTAAAATTAAGTTATGAAAATCATTTTCCTTGCATTGTAAATGCGCAATATCGTAAATATTTTGCCGTTCACATATTTGTCTATTTAAAGAATGTGAATGAAAAATAAGTGAACCAATACTCCAAATTATCTAATACTCCGTTTCATATTGCATAAAAATTTTACTTATGGACATGAAATTGTTCCATCTAACGTTTATTGAACTCCAAAATATCATGTGGAAAATTGGTAAATTCCAGGTAAAATTGGATAAGAAAAAATCGTCAATCTTAAATTTCACTAAAAATACTCTAAAACCATTACATTGAACGTAAAAGTACATGAAAAAACATTCCTTGATCAATTTTTAAGGTTTTGACATTTAACAATTTTTGTTTTTATTTTTATGAAAATTGGTGCGTTATAAAGAATGGATATAAAATTACGATTGAAACCAGCTTTTTTTCATAAAGTTAATTGATGTATTGTAATATTTTACTTTCCTAACATCTGTCCGCATTGTTAACAAGTATATAGATCATTGCCAGTCGTATTGAACTCTTTTTACATGCCATAGCATCAAAATAGAGTAAAAATCTTTAGAATTAAGATTTTTAATGTTAACCCCCGCCGATTGTTTATTTTTTGCGTTTACAATTACGGAGGGATATTAATCTTTTGAGACGTGCAACTTCTTGGGAATCTTTTTTCGATTTTATTCGTGATTTAATAAATAAATTTATTGTCAAAAAACAGTACAAACTGCGTATGACCACGTGGAGGGAAAAAAAACTAATTTACTCTCCGGAAGCAAGCAAGGGACCATCCCATCAATTCCGATCAAGGGCCCTAAGGCAGAGGCGGATTCAAAAAATTCAGCAAAAATTCCTAGATAAGATAAAAAGTTAGCTGCGAGTTATAATACTAATAGAATGTCAATATGTTTGTAAAAATTATAATTTAATAAAATAATAATAATTTAGTAAAATAGTTGTTTTATATCTGCCATCATTCTATTGTCTCTCTTTTCGATAGTTTTACGACTATTCGCCCTTCATTCAAACAAAAAAGGTTATGGTAGTCTCGATTGTTTTGTTTTGATTATTGCAATGTATACTGAGGTTGTATACACGCGTTCACTCGGTGGCGCCACCATTTTAACTGAAGAATTCACATCTCTCACGTATTGGATTTCAATACAAAAAATCAATTGTAATTGTATTCTTCAGGAAGGTTAAGACCTTTACAAAATATATATTATAAAATATTGATCAATTAAAGGTATTAAATTTTTTATCAATTTAAATTTTTAAACATTAAAATATTTTTATGTATATTACTTTTGATGAGTAAACAATTAAGAACAAATTGAAAAAAATTAATTGATGAATCAGTACAGAAATATTGATAACAGTACATATTTTTTAAAAAAACGTATTATAAAATATGATGAACTCGATATAAGACGATCATTTTGAAGAAATCAAAAAAGAGACAACAACGCCATCTACGTAATGGGTGAATGATGTTTCAGTGTAACTTGCTTCTCACAGGCATTAATTTCCCAAAAGTTGGAATTCCTTTATTGGAAATTAACTAATTTATGACAATTTTAATAACCAGGATATTTTTGATAAACCAGAAATTATATTTTTTCTAACTCGCGAACAATTGGAGGAGGTTAACATTTTAAAAATCTTAATTCTAAAGATTTTTACTCTATTTTGATGCTATGGCATGTAAAAAGCGTTCAATACGATTGGCGATAATCTATATACTTGTTAACGATGCGGACAGATGTTAGGGAAGTAAAATATTACAATACATTAATTAACTTGACGAAAAAAAGCAAATTTCAATCTTAATTTCAAATCTATTCCCTAGAATGCACAAATTTCCTAAAAAATCAAAATAAACATTTTTAAATGTTAAAGCCTTACACATGGATCAAAGAATTTTTGTGTGTATTTTTACGAGCATTGTAATGGTTTTATTAAAGCGTTTTTAGTTAAATTTAAGATTGACGATTTTTTCGTGTCCGATTTACCTGGAATGCCCCCTTGTGTTATTTTGCGAGAAATACGCTCATCAATAATTGGATATTTTATTTCTACGGTATTTAAGAATTCCCGATACCCTTCAATTCCTGATACGTTGAATCAGTTGTTTGATACAGGCAGTTTCTCTCCATATTATTGATTTTTAATTTGTGTTTTTGCGTTGCAATATTAAGGTATATATTACAAAATATATCAGGAACTTTTGACATAAATAATCACTGAGCTATTGTGAATGAATTAAAAAATGTAATCCTATATGCTTTGGGAGTTTGTACATAACTCGAACGTAATATCCCCCGAGCTGTTTTTTGCGTTCTCGTGCGTCCTCATATAAAATAAAACACCAATGTAACTCAACTGTTTGAGTTGGGATTCGTTTAATCTACGAATATTCGGTTTACTTTCCTTTATTTTCTAGCTTCCTGTGGCATATGGTTTTTATTATGTAGTTATAGGAATTTTTGGTTACAGTATATGGTAAGCAATACTGCATTTGAAAAATCATTGTGCACTAGCTGAATTCCTGTTGTGTTGCATAGATGTTTTGTTATACCACAGAAATAAATATTTTAGAATGCACATTCTTCACTGTCGTTGTTGTCTCTCACTCCAATCAATATGAGAATTGTGAATATTCGATTGTAATTTTTTTTTTTTCTAAGCAATAATTACTGATTTGAGAACTATCAAATGTTGTATTGTAATGTTTTAAATTTCACCGTAGATTGCCTGAACTAATGAAGAAGAATCGATTAAATGTTTGCATGATTTATATGACGTCACCTATATCAGATTAAGGCACTGTATGTAAAATTCAGACCGTGAAACGCATTTCAGTTAATGAAATTTATCTACGAGACCCAAGTATTGATTTTTTTCGTACATTGTAATTTTATTTGCAGTTCTTTTTAATCGATGTGTTTGTCTGGGTGCTTCTTTTCTCTCGAAGTCGCTTTTTCTAGCGGCGAAGGGTTTCAGGTCCCGCCTTAGTCGGAGCACGCATTGCTCTTCTCGACCCCTTCAAGAATTAGCGAACTCTGACGGCGGGCAATGCAATTAGCGCAGCGGACTGACGCGAACGAGCTTGTATGCGGCACGCGTCCTCGGATGCGTTCCCCTCTGATGCTACGTACATCTATCTTCTCTAGTCTCTCTTTCCCAGCTGTACACTTGGTGACGTTTATCAGTACTACTCACCCTATACAACAAACTGAGATGGACCAAACTATAAACTAAAATGTGTTATAGTCTTTGTAAGCGTGTATTAGAAGACAGATTAATGATCTTTTTCTACTCTTTTGCTTCTGTTTCATCAATTGTATTACAAGGTCTTTCAATTCACCATCATTTTTTTTTGAGACAGAGAATAAAATTTCGAGTTTTACTTCGTACCTTTGTATACACTTATTTTCTCTTCCTGAGTGTAGGGGAAACAGGTTTTCTTATCTGACAATTTAATATAGACAAGAATTAAGTAGAAATGTATCTACGTTACTATAATTAAGCAGTTGTGCTTGATTTATGATGTATTTTAAACAATTTCTATTAATTCAAGTCACATATTTGAACTTGTGTTATTTTGCTTCACGTGATTATACTGATCTCTAATATTTTTGTAATCTGTTTTGTTTAATTTTGACTGCTTTATATGTATACCGATGTGTTTCTGTGATATCTTCTCCCATTTATATCCAGTTTCTCCGTAATTTCCATAGTTAGTGTGCCGGTAATGGAAGCGATACTTCCATTTTCAGTTTAATAAATATGGTGAACATCATCTCATCACTTGTCGATTCTCAGATGTGTTTGCTTACTGCATAGCTAGTTTTTGCTATTACTTCTCTTGTTATTATCTGCTAATGTAAGCATATTTTCCTTCACTTGTTATTTGAGTGAGTGTGCGTAGGCTTTCTTTCTTCTCTTTCCTTTCCATTACCCCTCAGTGTGTCGTAGCATCCCAACCTTCTGCTTCGCATCCTGCGATTGTTCGGCGCTGCATCAGCGGTTGCTGAAACAGATTGACGTTCTCTTGGCGAGTTACGCAAAAATCCATCATCTGCATAATTGGCTACCCCGAGCCTTGAGGTTCGGAAGCGAGGGTCGACGATGAGCTTATGAGGAATTTGCATGACCTCTTGGAGTACGTCGCGCACTCCTACGACTCACGTGCCAGTGCTCAGGTCGACGCTTAACGATCGCTTGTACAAAAAAAAGACGTTGAAGCTGATTAATCATGACGACACAAGAGAACAAAGGCGAGAGGATGTACTGCCTGGTGACATTGTGAGATGTGGCGAATGATGAATTTTGAGAGTGATTGTCTATTGAGAAAATCTGTCGTATTTGGTGAGTTGCAAATGCAATGAAGGTACAAAGAATGAAAATTTGTTTTGATATAATATCATTTTAAAACAGCCCAAGAGCAAATGCGGGAAAAGACAAATTTAAAGACAATTGTTTTAAAATTAACATATGGATAAAACTTAGTAGTGTATATTTTCCTTGATAGAGTTTTTTTTTTCATCTTCTTACATGTTCATGTCAAGAAGCTGGTCCGCGCTTATCTCCGGTGTTGGAAAAAAATGTTGGCGGGCAAACTTTCTAAGCGTGTGTACTTTAATTTTAGTGCTTAACGTAGTGCGTTTTACGCTAACCATGTAATCGTTCATTTTTAAACTGTATGACTTGAGAATTGAAACCACAAATTAATTTATTTCATTTTCCTTTATATATAGGCTATATAAACATTATAAAATGTCCCTTAAAACTTATTTTCTTTGACTTACTCAATTCATTTCGGATATGAATTTTAAGACGTTTTGGGATGGTGAAGCAAAGTAAAGTACTTAATTCCTGTTGAGTTAATACTGAACTTGAGTGTTACTTTGGCCTCCCACAAACAGTACATTACAAACAAAACACAAACATCACACAAACGAACTCCACTTAAAAACACGTTACGTCTCACGCTTGCTATATACATGGTTACGTCTGTTGAGGTAGTTCTTAGGGAAAGACGAAGGCTGAACTCTCCAAACCTCTGGTTCATAACTTTTTAGTCTTGGTAATCTAGACTATGGAATCGATTTTCATCATAGACCTAAAATGTGTGAAGATTTAATTGAATAACAGACGATAAAAGTTTGATATCTCAAAGAAATTCCCTCTTACATAAATGCAAATTTTTAATGTGATAAATGTAGGCAATCTTTTTGTTGATACATGTCATACGGGAATTGTTTTTTAACTTCAATCTCCTGTTCGTACTTCGTTCCTCCAGAAGCGAACTCTGTTCATTAGTTTCCGAGAAGCAATTTGTCATGTTCATTACGTTCCTCCACTGTTTTATTCTCCACTTCGATGCACTTCTATCTTTTCTGACCGTTCATCTTTTTTCATTACCCGTGCGCGCCATCGTTAATCTTACTCCTCTTTATTTTTGGAAGATCATCAGTCGTCACCATATGGATCCTGTACACCGTCGACGAATTGTGTCTTCAATAACCATCTTCAGATACCTCACAAAACTCTTTATAATAAACGATGCTGTCAATTCGTCGTTTATTTCTTGATCACTTGCACATACCTTTGATTTTCGTGCGTTCGTCCTAATTATGCTTTATACACTCTATTTCAAAGCAACACTTCATTAACGCATTATCACATTAGTCGATTAATATTTCATAGCAATTTATTTATTTATTTTGTGCGATTTTCTACCCATCCTTCTACAATTAGAACCCGAAATCTTCCCAGCCAAACAAGACTTAAGATATATAACTTGAGTTTTTTTTACCTTGAGAGTGGAAATTAAGTTTGAATATTAGAAGAAATTGGTCACTATCGTGAAACACGAAAAATTATTCTCATTTCATGTTATGAATGTTTACGAAAAAATCTAGAATATCCCTTTTACTTTTCCTTGCGTGTGGTTTTTACAAATATGTAACTTTCATAAATTAAAATGTAACCGTTTGTTAGGGCTTTTCAGTTTGTTTCTTTTTACTTAGTATTGTATTAGAGGTTTTATTGTTTGCATGTTTACCTATTCATGTATCCATGAAGAGTATTCTTGTGACATTTTTGTTGTCAAAAAATATTAAGTGTTCATTTTAAAAATCATAGTGACATATTGTTCATGTGCCATTTAAAATATAACCTAAAGTCCTTTTTTGCGTGTGTCCCCAAATATTAAATACTTTTAATTTTAATAATAAAAAGTTGAAACTTTACTCTAACTTCACGTTTCAGAAAAAGTATCTCAATGTTATCTATACGGAGAGATTTGCCTTCATCGATTCTCCTCTCGAGATGGTGTACTTCCCGACTAGAAGTACAATAATAATAATAATAAATTTATTGTCAAAAAAGCAGTACAAACTGCGTATGACCACGTGGAGGACAATAAACTAATTTACTCTCCGGAAGCAAGCAAGGGACCATCCCATCAATTCCGATCAAGGATCCTAAGGCAGAGGCGGATTGAAACATTTCAGCAAAAATTCCTAGATAAGATAAAATGTTATCTACGAGTTATAATACTAATAGAATATCAATATGATTGTAATTTAACAAAAAAAATTTGACATGTACGAATTATTATCAAACTATAGATTATTCTGAGTATTGTTTTTACAAATCATAATAATTGAAATAACACTAAATTCACGATTTCTTGTTTCAGTAAATGCGCCCCTAGACAAAAGTCTAGAGTACATGGAGAGATATTCTTAACAATTCTGAAATATTGTCTCGATAATGAATATGTCGCAGTTGTTCTCACTTATTTAAAGCAAATAAATTGTGTATCTCTACTGAATATAGTGGTTTCCATTAGGGAAAATGGTAGTGTCTGATCTGATATAACTTATCTGCTATAATGAGGAGGGTGTTCCAGCATTAACCGGTTCATCCCTGAGCTTCACATTTACAGTTAATGATTTATAGTTTTATACCTTATTGACTTTTTGATTTCATGAGTTTGCTTGATGGAATAAATTGCTTTCTTCTCCGTGTAATGTATCATTAACATTAAGATAATGAATTGGCTTTAGTTACTTGCATAATGTGCCTGAACTAAAGAATGTACAAATACCCACAAATTCCTGTACCTTACTCTAATGTATCTCTGAAGAAGGCGTATTCTCCATCGTCTCTCCTTACTCATCTGAACGTTGCTTCGACCTTTGTCATCGTAAAATTATTTATCAAGGGCACTGCGACGAAATCCGAAACAAGCGACAAAAACCGAGACAAAGTTTCCGGAGAAAAATCGACGAGAACCGAAACGATGGTTACTGAATTCGAGAAAAGTTGAGGAATGACTGTATAAAGACAATAAGTATTTAGGCAAATAAATTAAAACCTGTAATTAAGATATATGAAAACATGAAACTAAACATCGTGAATTGCCACCTGATTTTTTTCGAGGGGAAATGGTTAATCGACTGCTCATGTCTTTACCATAGAATTACTTCCCCAATCGCCTGTCACTGCAACTCGAATACAAATTGAAGTGCCGCGAGGAGGATGCGTCGCGCGTTTGTCCGAATCCCTCCGCTAAGCGGCTGCAACAAATCCGTCTAATTCCCCTGACCGCCGCTGTTCATCAGTAGCGCCAGTACGTTCATGGAAGTCGGTCTCCCTGCAGCGCAAGCGCCCTCTAATTGCTTGCCCTCCCCCTCACTCTCTCCTCTAAATTCCGGAAATGGCATTAAATAAATAACCCGGCGGATCGGTGTCGAGCGAGCGGAATGCTGCGCTGTGAAGCATGGAGATGGATTTGTGTGTACCTGCAGATGCATAAGGCCAGCGACGAAGTTTTCGCCGGCCAACATTTGGACCGATTTAAATGATAAAATTCCGAGCACCTGCTATATTTATCAAAACAATTATGAAGCGCAGGATTTTATGGTGTTTTTTTTATTTTTGAAATATGTTTGTTCAAAAGGTATTTTTGAATGTACGTATTTAGTGTGATTTTTTTTTTTTTTTTTTTTTTTTTTTTTTACATTTTGATGCACGAAGAAAGATTGACACGAGTAGTTTACTCGTTTTCTCATTAATATACCGAAAGATCATTTGTATTGTAATATTTAAAAAGTTAAGTATTGTTCAGAATGATTCACAAATGCCTCCACATTTGCATCAGCGCGTGCATCGTAATATTGGATTGTTTATGTTGTTGAATGAAGGTCGGTCATGGACCAGTGAACTTTTTTTTAGCATTATCTTAATAGTACTTGTCCATTGTCAGTCCTGACACTTAATGTTTTACACTTTTTGGTGCTTAAGACCACGTTATTTCCTAGTACAAAACATGTTTATTGTAGAATGGAAATTCTCGTTACGTATTTGGATGTAACTACTCAAATATCATGATGAATCTGAACGTTTGTTTTTAAATAGTTCAGTATTAATATTCTGAATTTCTATTTAGTTCATGTTGGCAGCTTGAATGCTATGAATACGCGAGTATGAGTTTGTCAAGTCCATATAATTAATTAGGAATTTACTTCACATGGGTTGTTGAACGTGCATTTTAGCTCAGAGAATGAATATTCTATCATTAGTTATCGTTATCTATCTTCAACAAATTGCGGATTGTATAATTTTCTTTTAAAATACCGGAAATTAAAATTCTCTGGCGTACTCTAATTTAATATTAGACATAGTAATACCAAAATAATATTACTGAAGTATGGATCCGGAGCTAGTACCAAAAGCAATTACAATTTCGCATTTCCCTTAAGGAGAAGGACGTTTGTATTAACATTTCTTTACTTCTTCTCCTTACACCCTTCCGAAGATCTGTCTGTACAAGCAGCCGCCGCCGTAACCGACTGACATTCAGTGTGTTGGAGCGCTCCACGAACATAAATTCGCCAAGCCGTTACTTTCCACTCGTTCTCTGTCTCCCTCCTCCCTCACCTCTTTGTAACTCTTTCCTCTCCTCTCCAGCCTTCCGTTGGCATTTTCCTCCGCTGTTGACCTCCACGGCCTCCTCAAATCCTCTTACCATGGGCGCCACCTATCTCGTATGCCTCCGTCACCATTCACACACATCTTGCCATTTCCAACCAATTCCGACATTCTGCGGCTGAGCCTCTGTCGGCAGCGGCGGCTGTGCCGGCACCCACTTCCAAAAATTTACAGCATTCCTCGCTGCACTTGTAATCACGTGTGCGCCCCGGGAAATATTCGAGAATTATACTGCAGAGTGCACGGTCGTGGCGCCTGCGTGATAGCGAGACGTGTGGACGCATTGCCCTCGTGTGCGCCCTCACCCTCATCTCACGCGGTTGCTTCTATAATGCGAAACAATGGGTTTTATGTGAATTTATTTACCACTCAAACGCTCGAACGAGACCCACCCCATTTATATTTCTGCACTAATGGTTTTAACTTTTTAACGTTCAAAAGATGGAAAAGAATTCTGTCTTTGCATTCACGCATTTTCCAAAACAAAATTTATAAGAATAATTTCATTACTCATAGATGACTCTTCTCAAGTATATTGTATTATATTATGTTTTCCTCCCAACGATGGCTATAGTCTCACTGAAATATGGATTATCTCTGTCGAGTGGGTGAGGGGCCATCAATTAATTACGTGACGCAAAAACTAACTCCCCCCTCGTTAAGAAAAGTTTTTGTTGGTTTTTGAAAAATGGAACAAATTTTGTAACACGAACTTAATTGTTCGTTCCCTGTGGCTCTGTGATATCTCTGAGCAGTTGCGTACATGGATTAGAGTTTAATCGTTACGTTTCCATGGACGTCTCCGTACATGGAGATTTTGTTGAAACAACATTAAATAGGAAATTGGTAATGCCAAGATAAGTCAACAAAAGTTCATATCTTTAAGCATGTCTGTTTCGTGTTTGAGTCCATGTGAGATAAGTATTAGACTGTTGATGAATATTTTAATAACAATAGAATTCTTCAGTGGTAATTTACAACTTGAATCATTTTTTCTTTGAAAAATAAGATATTTTCCTCTGCAACTTTAATCATTACATTCGTTAAAATGAATAATATTTATTCTTTTCCATTGTAATGTGGTCGAATGTTCAGATTTTCAAAAAAATCAAGCTGCATGATTTGGGAGTCTCAGGTGTAACAGATTTTCTTTCCTTGTAAACCGTTGAGGCATGATCTGTTAATTCTTTCTTTTGTTCACTTTTCCCGCTTCTTTTGAACTTCAATATGCCTCTAGCTTCTTTCTGCCGCAGTGAGTAAAGTTTCAAATGAAAAGAAAAAACTTCCAGGAACAGAGTGTTGCAACGGAGAAAATCGTAATTCGGGCAGAACTTGTTTGGATTAAATTAGCGATTTGTGGTGGAGGAGCCAACATTTTAGCACATTAAGTCAAGCATTTTATATCCTTTGATTTAACTTGTCTCAAATTTCTGTTCCTCTTATTGAATAATGACGATGTTCATGATATCATTTGTAAATTTATTAATCGATAGTTAAATTATAACATCCGATATGTGTACTTTACCGAGATAAACAAAAATGTATAAAGTGTTTCATAGTTTATTAACCGAGATATTTAATATCTCAGATGTTAACTAATGTTTTACTCCCTGTTGTTGTTTAAAACATTGTTGATTGAAGAATATATCCATCTAAATAAGATGTAAATGTGGTTGCTCACCCTACTTTAAGTCGAGTCTTTTCGTTTGTCGAAGGTTGTTTTTTTTTCCTCTCTGTCAATAGAGCGTGTTGTGAACGAAAACATCCGGACGCTCTGATTCTTTGTTTGATTTATAAGGTTCTTTTCTTCTCCAAATGGCGATATAAAGCAGAAAACTTCCATGAGATGACTGTGCTCTTGTATTGCCATCACATTTTCACCAGATGTCGGAACGAAGAACCTTCATTTCAGCCAGGTGTTTTCTTTATCAGCATTGGGAATGCTGGGCTTTCAGCGAGAGAGTTCAGATGTTCTTAGGCGATCCCCGTTATGTATGTGAATTCCATTTTGTGTGAGAGATTTCTGCGCATGTTCTCATGTTTCAACTTTTCGTGGAATTTTGTAACCAAGTCTTGCCCCAGGTGTTCGCATTTCGCGCATTGAGGTTTCGTAACTTTCTTTTCCCCTTTACATCAAAACTTCGGTGAAATTTTCACTACATTTTGCTCGCGCTTTTTCCCTTTTGTGAATTATTACTTGGCAGGGGAAACGTTTCACTGAAGCAAAGTAGATTGTCCCAGGACTCGGTAACTTGCATGATCGACATTTTCTGAATTTTCTGAAAGAAACATTCTTTTTTTTACGATCACAGTACAAGCCACAGCAAACTTTGAGCCACTGCTCTGAGTTTAGGTACAATATTGATGTTTGTCCGGATTAATTAGTCAACGAATAGAATGGAAACCTAAAATAATACACAGAAGATCGTGAAGAAAGTTCGCTAGTCGGTTGATGAAATACCTATTAATATTAACTTTACATCCTTGAGATGATAACTGAATGCTATTAGTGTATTACTGATACGCACGTTTTCAAGTTGGAACCTACCTTATTAGCTTATCGTGTAAATAAAGAGAGAATAATTTGTGAAGAGATGTATGAGGAAGTGAAGAGTCAAAATGCAAAACTACATACCTAAACAATTTTCTACGAAAGGGTTGTAAACGTTTGCAGTCTTATAAGAAATGGTCATTTGAAATACTATTTTTCTTTGATGAGTTAAATGTAAATATAGTAGGCATGGTATTTTGAACTAAACACAACGTCAACTTATGATGGAACAATTGAACATTCTAAACATATATTTCTATGTTGTAACATTTCTATGTTAAACATGGATAAGGTTATGTTGATTTAACATTTCTATGTTAAATTTTTGAAATCTGTACAATAAGTTCCGCATAATCTATTGTTCGATAATATTACGTACTTGTGAACTCTCAGTTTTGTGTTTTATTCGATACACATTTATTGGTGTTCTGTTGGTATTATAACACGTAGCTAACTTTTTATTCTTATTTTTTCAAGCCTCTTTAGGACCCTTGATCGGAATTGATGGGATGGTTCCTTGCGTGCTTCCGGAGAGCGAATTAGTTTATTGTCCTCCATGTCATCGTACGCAGTTTGTAACTGTTTTTTATTTATTTAATAGATATAAAATGTTGTCTACATTTAAAGAGATAGAATATGTATGGTTACTTTTCTATAATTCAAGTTGCTGCGTAGAAACATTTTTCGTAATATTAGTTTCGACCTATAATGAATTCTCAACAAATACCTTACCACCATCGTTTGTATCTGCTTTTCTTACTCCATGCTCTCAACACATTGATGACTTCTTGTTTATGTAACTATATCCACTTGCAGAAGGTCTCTCGATATACTTTTCTTCATATAATACACTGCAGTCGAACAAACTTTCATTCATATCGCAGAAATACGAAAGGATTCAGAGTTTAGGGAGAATTGGAAATGTTTGAGATAATGTCAATGGGTTCTTCGTGATAATTGTCCTTCGCGATGCTTACATCGCCCTAAGGAAGGGAGAGAAAGAAGAAGAGTTCAAGTGGAAAGGAGTGAGTTGATGTGAGATGGGTGAGTTATAATTTTCGATATTATTGACATCACTTAAATTGCACCCTCCAGAAACTCAACGATGCGTGCCGACCGAGAGCGGCTCTCGCGTAGTACGCAGCGGTGAGCAGCCAAGCAGCAACGGCTGAGAGTGTGGCAGAGAGCTTGGGGATCCCAATGCAGGGAACAGGAAGTGAGATTGCGAAAAGGCTCAGAGTGGAGTGTGGAAGAAAAGCGATTTTATGAGAAAAGGTAAAGTTGAGAAAGAGATCATTACAATGATTTGAGAGCCGTTTTTCGGGGGATAGGACTAGATGAGATTCTCTGAACTTTATGCAAGGATGAGATGGTGAAAGATGAGCTAAGTATACGTGGGGTTTGATAAGGGAATTGAGTTAAGGATTGGGATTAAGATGCTAGAGTGGGCAAAATGAGAGGATGACTCAAGAATGAGATTGAAAAGACCTCACATACTAATTGGAATAGTTTGTTGTCTGTCTTACTGATGGTACGTGGGTGAAGATTCAACTCCTCACAATTTTCTACTCTTGTATTGAGAAGAGGAAACGTACCGGAGCAGTCTTTACAACCGCTCGAAGGAAAAGAATAATGGTTTGTTGAAGCACAGAGGTCAGTGAATGCAGAAGTACAAAAGAAGCGAAGGCGATTTAGGGCACAGAACACTATCGATGGTAGCGTGGCTGTAGAAAACCTGTATAGCCGTGGAGGACGCCCAGAGGAGAGCTCCTGCGAGGGAGAGGTCGTGGCTGCTTTAATGGGTTTCCGATATGATGCGCCATCGCTTTTCGGGGGTTGGGGGCAGTAGCGGCGCCGCGCTCTGCTCAACTAAAATGAAACTGCAATTCATCATTTAGAAGCACGCGTTCTCCCTTTCTTCTCCCTCCCCATCGCTCTGGTAGCAATCTAACGTTAGTTCTACGACTGTTCGCCGTGTAGCCCATACCACTGTCGTGAACCGACAGGCTACTGTCACCAGTCTCTTCTGTTTTAAGTTAAGCCTTACATATTTTTCTACATCATTTCAGCATGGTTGAAAGTTGTCCTCGAAATGTGAGTTAACATCGTAATATCGAAATAGGCTTGATGAAATTATAGAGTATTATTTGTTTGCATTTTTGATGTATTATAAAAGCTGTATTTTTTATCTGGTAAAAAGAAAGGATTCATTGCAAAATAGTCTGAATGAAATAAAACTTTTGTCTGAATAGTGACTACAAGGCAAATATAATTATTATTCTATTGTATTTGTATTTTCAATTTAAAAATAGAAAATTTTCCCAATTCATAAATAAACTATTTTGATCATAAAGAACACAAGAATGTATCGCCCTTCCGCGTTCCCGTCCGATTGTCCTTAATCGGTAAAATCATATTGTGTGTTACTGTGTTCCGTGATGACAATATTTGCAGTAAATTCGCTTCACTTGCTTTCGTTTTGGAATGTTCTCCGTTTCTTGATCTACCTCATCATGTGTACAGTGGGAATTTATTTAATTCTCTCTCTCTCTATTTGGCTGTTATGAATTTGTATTCTATATTTCATTCTTAAAAATTCCATGATTCGTTGACTTTATTCTTTCTTATGTCCGATTATTTCTCATTTTCTTTCACTTCCTGGTGACATTTTATCTGTATTGAAATATATTTTATTTGGCGACCATATATAAATGTGAACTTTTATCGTCATTGTTTAAAACATTTAACACAATCAGTCTCTCACAATCGTTTCAATTATTCTTTTGACTTTATTTTATATATTTGTTCCTCGTAGGTGTACGTTTTATCTTATACAAAGGTTTCGTGAATATTCTTAAAATATTCAGTACGTTTAGTTTAATATAGATGTGTTACATCAATTAGCTTTTACGACACATCGCAAAGTTATATTCTTAATAGTGTTTCCTAATTTTTCTCAGTGAAGTATTCAAGTGAAGGTTGGAGGTTCATTTTACAATAAATCCAGAAATGTGCCTTTTTTTAAGAACTGTTGGAAAAATTGCACATTGTATGTCAATTAATTTAAATTGACTCTGAATTCTACACAACAGCTCTTTTGGCTGGAATATATGTTACTAGAGATAAATACAATGTAATAATCTACCGCCAAATAAAAATATAATACGCTTGATTAACATTGAATTATCATGGTTTAGATGAGTTTCATTATTCATTATTTTATCTAAATGAAGTTTTCAATGCGTATATGATTAGGATATTCACCCGTGCACATACTCATCATTAGCTCGTAATTGAACGATGTAAATTACATGTGTGACAACATTTACAGTTTCTCCAACTCTCGTCGCAGACAGCCTAATATAAAACACAACTGACTTATATTTTGACTTTATCAGTTCCTTTTCTCAAAATAAATTGTTTTTAGAATTCTCACACGTATGAGACTTTGACAGTTTTACCTTTTTTATTTCCGAGAAAAATGGAACGAAACTCACAAAATACGATATAATTTTGAAATTGACAATTCCTTTTAATTACTTCAGAGCAATTGTGCATGACATGGTTTTATGAACTATTGTTTCGTTCAAAAAAAATTGTATGTGTTTTTTGTTGTCATGAAGTGTTACAAGTTCAAATTAACATATTAACTGGTCCTTTGTTTTCTTTTTTAAAATTACATGTTGGTTTGGGACATTTATTTTTCAGCTATTATCCAAATTTCTCATTCATTTACAAAATGCAAGTTTTCCGAGTAACCTGTATATTATGTTGGCCCACTCTCGAGAGTCCATTAAAACGATTTCACATTACTTTAAAACAGTTTACCTTTTAACGCAAATCTCATTATGTATGTATGGAGGCTTCATTTTATTAAAAAAGCTCCAGATACAACTTAATTACTTTTCACGCGTAAATGTCATTATATTCTTTTTTGCGAGAACGCTGCCTACACTACGAAAGTTGTAAAATGCTTTAGCTGCTAATAAATTGAATTATATCTTGGGGTCTATTAAAAGTACTCTCTCGCTCAAATTTATGCTTTTATCAGGCGAAATATGCTTCCGCAGAAGCTCACATGTCATCTCAATCTACGCTAAGATTTTGAAGGTTTTAACTGTTAATAAAAATTTCTAATGTTTAATATTAATTTGCAAAAAGAAATCTTTACATTAAAAATACCTTGAGGCGTTACTGTATATTGTTCCTTTCTCTACCAAGATTAAAGGGTCATTTTTTGGAGACTTCTCCAAATGTTACAGTCCACAATATTTTGTATAGAACAGAGAGTGTGAAAATTCATTGATAAATACTTGATTATTTTAGTGTCAGAATATAGCTGACAGTTTTACTCAGAACTTTATAAGCTGCAAAAGTTTTGCTATGGTTTCCAGTATTTTTCCTTCTTTGGCGTCATGACTGTTTGTACATTATACATTTTATTTTTCCATTGAGGAAGAAGGATAGAATTAGATATAAATGTTTGACCCTATTTTTCTTGTATTTTCCACTCATCTGCATCGTGAAAATAATGCATTGGAAAACGAAGTTCCATCCTGTGTTATTTCTCGCATGTATTCTGCTATTTTGGTACAAATAAACTTTCTTGAATCCCTATCGATATCTGTATTAACCTATATCGTATTCAATCGTAACTGCAGGCGTAATGAATCAGAAACATAACATACATTACAGATACATCAAATTTGAGGTCTTCGATAGTTATTACTGGAGGATGTGACTTTGTCATACACACACATGAAAATAGACATCAATACTAATATTGAAAAAAAATTAAAATTATAATCATTGACAGGAATGAGACAACATTCATCCCTTTTATAATTGTATGAGTGCCCGGGACCCATGCAGGAGTGGGTGATCGCAGAATGACTAGGTTGGAAAGGGAATGTTAGCGTGGACGACAAAATCCTGACTTTTTCTCCGTCAAATATTTTAGTAAATTATCTAAAAATCCATTAATTGATTTTTTAATACTCGAATCAACAATGTTTACAAGTGAAAACTGAGGTAATACATCTATTAGTGCGTGAGATATAGCGAAATTTTGAAAAAAACAATTTCATCACAATTTCTCCATTTGAAACAGGAATACCGTAAGAGACTTTTTAGAGAGTCTCCGCAATAAAACATCTTCTCATTTTAAGTTCACACATTTAATAGTTTTATTTCTACGTTGATCAAACGGGACAAAACAGCTTGTATGTATAGATAAATGTAGAGCATACAAAATGTTAAATTTAAAACGATGTACCATAATGCATTATCGTCTAGTGTCTTAAGCTCCGTCGAATTTCATCAAAATTAGTTCAGTGGTGTTGACATCAAATCCTCGAAAAAGTAATTTTGTATTTATATTTTAGTAAAGATTTACATATTAGAACCTTTTTTTGATTTGTGATGGCTTTATTTAGTGCAAGTATGCGATCAGATTTGTTCAATGATAATGATGTTGATTTTCTAAAGCGCATGCAAAAGTATTCTCATCCATTTTTTAATTTTATCTTGTATAGTGAAACAGCAACTCAAAGGAATATTTCTTCTCATTTTCTTTCAACATTTTATCTTATTTGATACACTTTACTGAATCGTGGAATTGCAAATTTTAAATACCAAGGTAATTTATGTTTCTGTAATTTTTCTATTAATATTTCGTTGTATATCTGTCCGTGATGTAATCATGAGCCTCTCATGTATATTATCTCGTGAGTAAAATCGAGGAGAAGCAATTTGATGACTCGATGCGTTTTGTGCAGGTGCCTGATGCCGTGCGTTCCGTGGCAGCTACCAAGGTGCTAACGCTGCGGCAGCAGACGCAATTGCTATGGGATCGCTATTTCTCCTCCATAGAGAAGATCGTCTTCACAACCTTCGAGGTAAGTTTTGTGTTCTGCAATAAGGGGGACGTTGCCATTCGATACTTTCTATCCTGAACTTATGAAGTTATTGAAACAGGTATACTCAGGAGTACGTAGTTTGCCTATCTTCGCAAATTTCTGTCACGTCAAGAATATTCTAGCAATTATATTCGTTTCAGTTTAAATTTTGTCATTTAAAGTTGTTAGTTTGTTAGTGAACAATGTTAGTGAATACTTGGTTAGTGAAGTTAATGATACGGTTGGCGGCTGATGGGTCATTGTTACCCTTATCTCTCGGTCAATAGTAATTTTGGTAGTTGTATTTCCTTTCTTTCATTGTATTTCATGTGCATGACTGAATTTGATGTTGTTCAACTGAACATTTACTACTATATCGTTATTTTGTTAATATGTGAACGGTAAGGGCTTGTCCTATTTGAGTTATTTTCAAAACTATTTGAGTATTTAACAAATACATAATTAATTGTAACGAGTGCATTTGGTAATTATAATGGTAAACTGTCGAACTCGTAATTGCTTTCAAGTAATTTCAGTGTATATTCTACGTGGAGTTTGCCAAAATTTAAATCATGTTGTGCATCTTGTTTGGGCTTTGGATCACTAAATTTAAATTTAAATTTATTGTCAAAAAACAGTACAAACTGCGTATGACCACGTGGAGGAAAAAAAACTAATTTACTCTCCGGAAGCAAGCAAGGGACCATCCCATCAATTCCGATCAAGGGCCCTAAGGCAGAGGCGGATTCAAAAATTTCAGCAAAAGTTCCTAGATAAGATAAAAAGTTGGCTGCGAGTTATAATACTAATAGAATTTAGTTAGGTTACTAAGGTTTTAATATTTCATTTCAGGACATAATTTAAATTGTAGGGTACATTCACTGTCATTTCAAACAGGTAACAAATTGTTTGATATAAAATGAACACTGTTTAACGTGAAATAAATAACGTTAAATTAATCAATCTTACATATTTGCCTGTTTTTCATATCTATTTTCTATACTTGCTGTGGTTTTATACTACGTGCTGCATATAATGTTGTCGAACCGCTTACACTGCTCTTGAAGGAACGCCACCGAACAAAGAGCATTTTGTCATGCTCATGAATTCCTTTATGTTTCTTAAAGCAACGACTATTGTCCTCGCGGAAATTAACTTATAAAATGCATCTTGCGCTATAAACGGTGAGCGGATCATTTTGTCACTATACGCATTGCTCTAGCAACAAAGCTTGCGACAACCTGTCATATTTTGTGTGTTCAGAGAATTTATTTTTATTGAAAATTCACAAATTCGTAATTGTGTTACATTTTAGCCGTAGTATTTGAACGTTAAGCGCCATATTCCGTACGCCCAAATAAATGATAGCTGTATAACGAAATTAGGGATTGTCTGTGCAGTTGAAAATGTAAAAACGAAACGTGGTATATTGTTTGTGTAAATGTAAGCATGAAAAAATTCACCTCGATTATACATGAATCAATGGAAATATAATTAATAATGTTGAGAATTGATGGGTTCAGTTATTTCTCGCTTAAAGTTTCACCTTTTGCTTAGCGCTAGGTTTCACTTCTTGAATCTATTGTTTCTTTTCCAAACAATTTTCAACCCATTCATTTTCTCGGTCTGTATTATAATTATATCTCTTAAAATATTTATTTCAAAAATAATTTTATTGGGTAGTTATTATTATCGTCTGTTAATTTCTTTTGCACACTAATGTGGAGCACACTAATATGCTTTTAATTATTTTTACTACTTGTTTCGGCATATTAATTTACTGTCATTAACATAAAGTACAATCCAATGTTTTTTACCTGAACAATCTTTCGAGAAAGACTTCATGTTTGCACCTCATTTAGGGGTACTACTGGCTAGTCGTAACCGGGATAACAAGTACCGTTGAGACTTCTCGGTGAGTTTCAAATATTGGATTGGATTTCAATCTAAACGGTATTCGAAATGCAGCTTTCCTTACGTAAACACAACCAGTGTTATGTAGGACATCAAAGAGAACTGTCATAAGTTGACGCACCTTTTTGACCAGGTTACGGGGAAAAAATTGTCCGTAAACTTCATTTTGGATGTTTGTATTAATGCTTTAGAAGTATTATTAATGCTTTAGTACTTTTCTTTTGTCAAAATTTTATAATTTGTACGTACTCTCACTCATGAATTAAGCATGTCGGAAAATCGTTCCTTGCTTCCCAAATTGTAACAAAATCTGGGGACATGTTGTGACTCGTTACAGTAAACCCGTAGAAGGTTTTGAAAGGAAAAGTGGTTTTGTTCGGCTTGACGTGAATACAGAAACTGATAAATAAAAGAGGAATGAAAGCTTTGTTATTTATTTTTTATTTAAAATTATCATTTTTAACTTAGATAAAATATTGATTACAAACTGATTGTCTTGATATATATACTTGAAGGACACTAATTATACGAATATTATTATAGACAATTTGTAATGTAATACTTTATTACTTTATTATTCACTAATACATGGCCAACGTTTCGATGCTAGTTTGGCATCATCTTCAGGGCCCCTAGAAATATGTATTCAAAAGTAGAATTACAATGGAACTGCAAGATAAAAATTTAAGTACATAACAGATACAAAATAGATAAATAATAAAACAGTTACAAAATATTTGACGATATGTGACATTAATAAGTATAAAAATAAAAGAAGAATTATTCATACAATTGTGATTTATAAATTTTTTAAATATATATCTCATATTTTAATATATACCTGCTATATTTTTTGAAATGTTCTAATTATTCAAAAATTAATGCCCATATAATTTCTTTTTAAAAACATAAATAATAATAAAGTATTTCATTAAAAATTGTTTGTCTATTATAATATTCGCATAATTAGTGTCCTTCAAGTATAAATTATAATTTTTGTTAGTTTCTTCATCTCATTGCCCATAAATGGTTTGAAAAAAGTCGTATTGCGGTTGATGATACATATACGGCGATGTATTATCGCATATTCCTGCGTATGTATTTGAAGTGAGAAGAATTTTTTTATTTCTACTTCATAGCGTAGTTGAAATGAAATACAAATGTTTACTTTGTGCATTATGAATTTGAATTTTTCATCTTTAGGAAATTCCGAGAGCACGGTGATTTTTGTTTTGTTGTGAATGAATTAATAAATCTAATCTTGTTTTTGTGGATGTTGCGTGTATGCAAATACGAATTTATGTGTCCAACAGTTCATCCGGATTTTTTTGTATGTTTTTTTTCTTCTCTAACAAGTCCCGAGTAAGCTTGTGGCCAAACCTGGTAGTAAACCCTGGTTTCCTTGTGCTGCAAAAATATCTCTCGGGCGGGCATCCGGAAGAGCAAGCAGTGTGGTGCACACGGGCAACGCGCATGTTGGGTTGGCTGGCTTGTTGGATGTGCGGCCTTCATTCAGATGCGCATTTGCTGACTCCCTTGCTCCACTACCACATACGAGAATACGAAGCTAGCGCATGCATATTCATTCATTAGAGCATTAGGGCGGGATCCGACGCTGTCCTCACGACGCTAGAATTAGTGCGAGCGATGCTTTCTGCTATCAAACTAAAACCTAGTGCCGTGCGGGAAAGAGAAAGGGGGTGTTGGAGTTGGAACATCTGCGCAGTTAAAATGTAGCAGTGGTGCACCCGCAGGTAGGTACGTAACTTCTACATTGAAGGGAAAACAGAAATTGCTCTGAAGAATGAGAAATTTTGAGTTTAGGTGGAAATTCTGATGAGCACTGTCAAAGAAGTATCCAACAAAGTAGCCAAGTAGTATACAACAAATCTGTATCAGCGCGGTATAATATCCATATTCTGGAACAAAATATGAATACCAAAATACATAAGTAGGACCCATATTCTATTGTGGTCTTATATTTTGCTTAGTTTTAACTTGTAGAGTACCCGCAGCTTTGTTCGCGTGAATTTTGGAATTTTGTTCACATATTTTTCTCTTAAATCCATGGATATCTAGTGAAAGCATTATACAGGCTAAACCTTTCGTCTCCTGAGTGAATTTTCCGTATTCCCTATATTTTCACGTTTATACACGTGTGTATTACGGGTTGCATTCTGACTAAAATGTTTGCTCTACACCAGTCATACAAAATACACTTCAAAATTAAATAAAAAATGTAAATCGAATTTAGCAAAAACATTTCATGGTGCACTGGGGCGCACTCTGAAGCACACGTGTGCCTATTTTCGAAGCGTTGTGTTCCAATTGCCTGTAGTCGAACATTTAAAGAGATTTGTAAGTGACTCGAATAAAATCTTAGTTTGGAGATGCTTTCAAACTTTTATTTCGCGATACAACGTCGCAAAATCAATAAATATTTCCACTTCATTATCTTGTTTTTGTATTGTTAGCTTATGTTTATTGATTTTATATTATTAATAAATTTGATAATGAGAATAGAATTTCATCATTCATGTATTTGTTATTTGTAGACCTATATGGATTAGTGCTATCGAATAATTTTTGAAGGGTTTAGAATAAAGACGTTTTGAGAAATAACATTACATGTTACTTTGATTTTCTTTATAAAATTGTTGACCTTCATCGAATAATTGCACTGAAATCTCTCTAAGGCAATATTTATGTTTATGTGTTTATGTGAGGCATGAATGATCTTTCCATTTTCTGAAAGAACATATATTGAATTTTCTTTTGCTTTCAAGATTCTTTGAGTTCCATAGTGAAGGACCGTGCATAATTTCTGAAGAAAACAGTATTTGTGCGAATATCGTTCTTAAATTTCAGAAACAAATATGCTTTGCTTGTATTTTCCATAGGAGAACAAATAAAGAATATAATTTTTCAGATATTCGCTGTGAAGTGAGAGAAGTACAAACAATATTTCAGCGTAACCCATCTTACCACGTCGAAATAGCAGTCTCTTTAAAATGATCAAAACTTCTTTTCTCTACAGTATTCGCTATACTCAGTATTAATTAGTTCTTTGTAGAAGAGTGTATTTCCTCATAAACTGAAAAAAAGAAGTATTTTCCTTTCACTGGCTTTAAATAAACCCCTCCGGTCAGGCTTCCATTACATCAATTCAATATCCCTTCTCCGATGACACAATTGTGCTCTTAATACAGAAGATGTTTAATTTCGGATTTAAAGAAGACAGATTTTCTTTTGAGTTAATTACTGCTATTTCTTATTTCCTTCTATAGCCTCCTTTGAATATAATATATTTTAAGGAATCAGTATCGCAGTTGAAGCAGAAACATAACTGAGATTTTTTGAAACCTTCTAAGACAACGATACAGGATACGCCATAAATAACCAAAACGCCAACGGAATACTTAGGCGTACGTCAAAAAACACTGAATTGGCGGACGCTGTATACTGTCGTATTTTCGGCACAGGAATCTTATTATTTTGACCGAGAAACGTCATTGTTTTAATGAACAGTAATAATGGCAGTTTGGCAGTTGTGAATTTACTGGATACTGGACTCGTGTTCAGCGACTTTAAAAACTTAAGAATACACAGTATTATGTCAAAATAATGGAAAATATGAATTGTATGTTCCAGTTTATCAAAGTTAATTTCCTATATTAATTTTCGCTTAAATTAAAATTCCTCTTAAGTAACAAGATTTTATCAAAATTGACGGAAAGTGTTCAGAGCTCATTTTTTTAGCCTTCCCAACCTAGAGACACTATAATAAAGGGGATGGAAAACATTTTCCAGGCCAAGCATTTTGTTTCCTATAAATGACGACGACATTGTTTACTTGAGCGCGTAATACGAGCAGTGCAAGAGATATAAAAACTATTAGCTGTAGAATGAGTCAATGCTAGAGGAATAAAAAATGTTTTTAGATCGGATCAACCTCGTTGTGTGATTAATGTCATTTCACGCGCTTAAGTAAAACAAGTCGTCGCCGTTAAACCGGAAAAAAGTGTCTGGCTAGGCCAAACGCATTCCATTTATTGTAGGGCGCCTTCAGTGACGTTGCACAAGGATTTCAACTTCCGATTTTTAACGTCCTGACCAGTATGCATCATATAAAATTTCATTTTATTGCTACCTCAAGGTAAAATATAGGCCAATATTGAGATGAACAATGTTGGGGATTATAGTAAAGTATGTAGTGAGGGCTATAAAAAGGATGGAAACCTTTGTTCTAAAAAAATATACGATACACTTATGACACTATAACTAGTACAACTATATTAATATTGTCAATTAATTTGTTTAGTGTCATTTTTCCAACTTTTAACTTATCTTATTCAGGAAGGTCACTATTAATGTTTACTTGATACAAGATTTTTTTTACGTGGCCTGTCTGCTAGTTTCAATCGAAGATTAAATACGTGTTTGTCCTTCACTTGTTTGTATTTTTCCACAATTGTTTTATTACAATAATTTTTTTAATATTACGATATTTTTTGTCGTTCACGTATCTTATTTTTTAATATTGCTAGTATTATTTAAATATTGTGCATCTTATATTATTAAAATTTAGTTAATGGACAGTTTATATTTTGATGATGTAATAATCTTCTGAAGAAGAAAAAACGTTTCTGCCTGTTGTGGAAGTAGCTGGAAAATTCATTAATCCCACTTGCATTAACACCAGATGTGCAGATGCTCCAGCATTCGTTCATTGTTTATAGATCATTCGTGAGCGTCTCCCGGGCGCAGCTGCGCGAGGTGGCCTTGCGTGGAACTCTTCTCCAGGGGGCTTACTCACTTTGCCAGCCTTCTCGGACTCCTTGCACCACTTCCCTTTCTTCTTGGCGGCGCTGGGCGCGACGCCGGGCAACCGCTTCACCGCCGTCATCTACGTGCAGCTGGGTGTCGTGACGCCGGGCACCGCTGGCGGTGGAGCGCAGGGCGGCGGCGGTGGTGGCGGACACGCCGCCGCGGCAGCCGCCGCCGCCGCCGCAGCTTCCTCGCCGCTCTTCCGATTGGTGCGCAGTGTGGCCAAGAGTCAGTACGTTGAACGGGTAAGTGGACGAATTTAATGATTTTGTTAAACTTTGTGCGATGATCAATCGTTTTGGATATACATTGGGATTGTGATTTTATCTGTTCATAATTCGGAACAAGCTACAATGTGGTTTGCATTATAGTTTTGTTGCTTTTTATCCGAGTATTTAAATTTTACTGAACTTCATGCGTTCTTAGTTACTTTAGAATGTATTGTCCACATGTTAACGCATGAATTAACAGCGAAGGCTTGGAGAGAAATAAATGCTCAGACGCAAGATTTCTCAAAATTGATTATTGTTCATAGTAGACTGTTGCAATAGAAATCAACGGAAAACATTTAATTGTAAATAAGAGTTTTTTGTGAAAATACAATAACTTTTGGTTGTTTAAATGTTAATAATCAATGTGTATTTTTCTTGATAATGACTTTTTTCTCTCCTTACGTTTCATACCTTTTTTACTAACTTGTTTTGACATTTCTGTAGTTTTCTGTGTCGTATCTGATGTTCATCATTTGCAACAGATTCTGTTTGTCACATATGTTTTCACAGTCAACATTCATATTAGGTTACAAAACTACCCGTCTTGTAAGAACAAATGTTTTGATATTTTCCTTAGAAACGAATATGCATGAATGGTATTGGCTTTAACCAGAGTATATCGTTATTCATTCCGCATTACCAAATGCAATACGAAAAATTCTACGTTAAGTTTATTATGTTCGTGTGTCGCATTCTCTAAATCCTTTCATATTAATGCAAAATCTTTATCGGAGGTCTAGGTGTAATTTTCATTTCTCTTATCCTAATTTTTCACTAGTATTGCTTATCTTCTTCTCTTAAATTTGGATGATTTATATTGAAATTTTTATTTTACAAAATGTTTTTATTTGCCTTTAAAATATGCATATATGTGCTTGTGTCAGATAATTAATTCATCTAAAATCTGAGGAGTCGTTATACAATCACCCTTTGGAAGTTACCTTTATGAAATAACATCACCCAGCAATCGCCCTAGTAGACTAAATACATACTGAGATTTACCAATTGAATTACTTTTACCTCCTTCATTGATTCGAAATCTATTGTGTTTTGAAGCCAACCTAAGAATAATATTTTCGTTCTTACGGTATAACGCAGTCGAGTTCACTTTGAATATTATTTTTAATTTAATAATCCCTCTCCAACCCCTCAAGAATTCATTTTTTAGAAGAATTTTTATAACTTCCTCGAAAACTTTGTTCAGTTTTGTACTCAGAGTCACCTAGGAAAAGCACTCTCAAATTTTACACTCTATCTTATAGGTTTTTACAAATGACATCTCAAAGATATTTCTCTGAATATGGCAGACCCTCTTACTTTTTAACAGCCAAAAAGCGGAATTTTTTACCGTAGGTAGTAAACCTTTCGCAGAGCTGCGTTGATTGATTACCAATCTAACGCTCCCAAAGAGATTGTCGCAAATATTTCCCTCGTTTCGGGGGAGTATTTTGATGAATTTTCGTTCGGCGTATAAAACAAATTTATTTCCCTTCCCATTTTGTGTTGCGGATTTATCGATGATGAAGCATGTCACAAAAACACGGCAGTTTTTATTTTATGTTGACGATTTATTTTCATTTCTCAATTTCTCGCGGTATAATAAATATATTCCTTCTGGAGAATAGCTTCCTTTTATGACAGTAATGATACTCTATAATTATACAGGGGACATGTATGACATTCAGTATTACATCTATGGGCAAATAATATTTTATCTCTTCATAGATATTTGATGTTTCTCCTGACTTTTACGAGGTTCTGCTTTCTAAATAAAAGCAGTAGTATTCAAGTACAAACTGTTTTTTTACTATCATTCGATGAAATAAATTTTTTCCTGCTTCATGTACTTTTATTATCAATCTCTATATGAGGTACTTTTTGTTTTTATGATATTTCTATAATTAATCGTGTAAAGATGTATTTAAACGAATAGTGAATTTTTATTACATCTTAAGATTAATTTGTAGAGTAATTACACAAATAATAACACACGTGAAACATTATGTATAGAGGTATATTTAGTAATAAAAGTATGTATTACTACACAAATACACAAATTTAATTACTTTTTTGGCAATAAAATTAATTAAGGTACGTTAAAATCAAAATATCAAGACTGACGAAATATATGTCCGTTTCAAGTAAAATTAGTTTGGTAAAAATATTATGTACAAATGAGGCAAGTTAATAGACATAATTTATTGCGGGATTAAAATTACCTTCGTTCTATTACTCCTCCGTTTTTATCACACTTTTATGATTTTTGAGAGTGACATCTCAAACGGGGTATAATTTTCTTATTACTGTAGGTTTTAGTGTTGGTTCAGAAATTGTACCAAAAATGTCTATGTTCAAAACATTGTGTCGCGTGTAATAACATTGTAGCTGTGGAATGAATGTGTAAAGTAAGTAATTTTATGTATGATGATGTCACCATATCATTGTATACGCGTATTAATTATTAAGGGAGCGTAATCTGAGAAGTCGTCTTCCAAGGGGGTGAACGTAGAGAGAGCGAGCGTTCAAGTGTGATTATCAGGGTCTGAGAATTAGTTGTTGATTGCAGATCGTCGTGCTTTGGGCGAGTGAGCGTCCTCCTCCAGCACGCTCGCGTTGGCCCGTGCTGCCGGCGCACGTGCCGCTCAACGTGCTGCCTCAGCCCACTGGTGCCATGGCGTCTCCCATGGTTGGCGCGGCTGCCAGCGGTAGTGCGGGGGCCTTAGGTATTTCACGACGCTTCTTCCCTCATCCACTCGTCCAGACGGCTGCCGTGTTGTCCCTGGACGAGGACTGCTTGCTCACCACGGACGAAGTGGACTTCGCCTTCAGCGTGTGGAAGTCGTTCCCCGAAAGGATTGTGGGATACCCGGCGCGCTCGCACTATTGGGACGACGCGAAGGTAAGACTGACAAGCCACCGCGGTTTGCTCCATAAAGATCCCTAAGGAGTGAAATGATTGTGGAATAGCACAATGAATGTCTATTGAAATTCCTTCCAGATATGCTGCATTGTAACCTTATTGTCATGTTATATTGGCTAATAATTTTTTTTTTCTAAAAGAGGTAGCGTCACATTTTTACATTACAAAAATATGTGGATACCCTCAAAAAATGTATTTACATCCTGCTTAGCTTCTTTGGCGAAGATTTTCTACCTTTGGCGAAAACTGTAAATGAAAAGATTAGCTCTTATATAAAGTAAATATAGAATAAATTATAGTGGAGTCTATATTGTTTACTTGTTAGATACCACCTTTTCGGGGATACTTTGAAAGTCAAAAATGGAAGTCAGAAAAGCGAATAGTGGAATATTGTAGGTATAATACAGAATTCTGGTTTAGTGAGAGTTAAAAATTTTATAATTTTTATGTTTCCTGTACTTTTTTTATCTCAAAAAATTGTTTTAAAAAGATTTATCTACTAATTCTTGGTTTTAGGAAAGCAAATTCTACTCATATTTTCCGTTGCAAACTGACATGGCATGACGAACTAAATGAGAAGGTTAACTATTTTTGTATGAACAGGAATCTCTCTATACATAAAGGACTCTAGTGCAGCCCACCTAAACATGCGCGACGCTGTCACAACTGACATACGTTTAATATAATACTTCTACTGAGCGTCAGCCACAGGCAAACGTTCATCATTGCGCATGCGCAGCGAGACACTGATGAACAATGTGGCCTACGACACAGGTATTAGAGATGTGTTTCTATCAGTACACCTTAAGAAAAGTCTTCTTGTATTTTTCGAAACAATGACAATTTTTCTCATATTCGGAAAAATGAATAACCGTCGTAAAAACTGACATTTTTTCAATACCGCCACCTTTAAAAACTTCAGAGTTCAAACCTAATTGGAGATTTATTATCTACATACTTATTAGAGACATAATTGGAGAAAATCAGAGAGAAAAATTAAAAATTGTTTGCTTCAATTAAGAATACGAGATATTTACCAAAAGCAGCTTAGAATTTTCTTTATTTTATCGTTTCTTTTTTTATTTGTAACAACAATTATTTAACTTGAACTGTTTCGTTTTGTTTAAATTACTTTTTTCCAATGACTTTGTGAATTGAATAAAAATAATACTAACAATATAATTGTAGATAATTGTCTACCGTCAGAAAATTATAAAAAGTATTATTGTATAGTAAATTGAAACGCGCAAGAGATAATATTATAAGTGATTAGGAGACAATGAGGCTACAGTATCTGTCGTTATAATTGCCGACAGACCTTCCCCAAAAAGTCTTCTTTTCTCTCTTGAAGCATCACAGTGGCCGGGGAGATTGCAACTTAAACGCGACGGAGAAGGAATTGCAGAGTTGCAGAGTCGTTAGATGCCTCGCAAAGTCGACTTAAATGAAAAAAATCGCTTCACAGTTGGAGTACGGTGCTAAACGCCGCATCTACACCGAAGAAATCTCATCGCGTCGCTTCCGTCCTTCCTCTCTTCCTGCCTTCCTCCGCGTCCAACCGGAAACTTTTGAAAACATCTTAAAAACGCAGCGCGTTGCAAGTTTTGTTGTTTTTGTTTCTTCTGCGCCCCTTCCTCTTTCATTCCTCTCCCGGCGTTTTAAAATGACGCCAATGTCTCCGAGGCGCCTGTTGGATGCCATTGGGGAAGAATTTTCTCTGTGCTCGAAAATCATCTGAAGAATCTCTTCGAAACACCTTACTTTGTCAAGTAAACGATTAAAGCGATTGTATGGAAAGTTATTGTATGGTAATTCAGAATGGAATTCTGGGTTCACTCCTTAGAAATCCCGGCTCTCTTCGAGTGCTATAATCCCTGGATAAATATGGCGGAAGAACAAGACTGTAAACGGGATGGCGGATGTAAATGGGATTGGATGAGATCAGTAGAATGGGGAGAAATTGTTGGGGAAAAAGAGAAGAGTAAAAACAAAAAGATAAACTATAGAAATATTGATTTGGCTATGATCATGCTTAAAATTCTGTAATTAAGCGGAGACATTTGTGAATTAACATTAAGAAAAGAGCACTCTAAATTAAATGAAGGGGCAGAGTTGATAGATAGGCAATTACTGTAAAATATGAGCATCGATGACCTACAGTATCCTGTGAAAAATATGTCTTAAAATTTTCAAAAGGTGTTATATGGGATCTTTTTAGTTATATAGATTTTTACTACATCAAAATAGCGACATGCCACAGAGAAAACTGATTTAGAGGGGAAAATCTCACCTTCTACTGTAAAAAGTCGTTGGTTTTGGTTTGTTGTTTCGACTCATTTTAATTTTATTTTTTTATGCTAATTCCATTTTGAGAAGAAATTGAACAATAAAATCGTGTTGCAATGGAATTGGAGTACTCAACTTCGCCCATCGTTTTTTTCTGCTCTGAAAGAAAGGGCGGAGTAAAAGGTCTGTTCGTTCCTTGAACCGTGCGTCATCCGGCTCGCCTGTCTGTGCAGCAGAGATGGCAAAACTGGAAAGAAACCGTTGAGGGGAGCAGAGCGCGAAAATCCTCGGGCACGAGAGTGTCTCCTCGGAGAGATTCCAACAAACTTTAATTGCATTGTATTTGAGCTAACACAATAAAGAAACTGTAATTTGTCGGTAGCGTTTCTACATTGCATACTTCGGAGATCATGAGATTTGAAGAGCCTCTGAAAGAAGTTATGTCCGCGGTGACGCACTCGTATCTTTTTCCATCACTGTTAGTTGCAGACTATAAGAGTAAATTTTGGATGATGAAGGGGTCTGTTGGATTCTTTTTAGGAAAGCAAAATATGATTTATTTGTAAATGAAACCAATCTTCTCTGTTAAAATATGTAAGTAAAAGTATATATCAATATAAAATATTTGAAATTGTTGGAAACTGGCTGCGGAAGCCTAGTCACTTTTTATTCTAGGCTAGGACCATAGAGGTTTGGTTTGCTACAAAAGGAAGTGGGTGAATACTTCTTTTTAGATTTCTTTAATTTTTTTACTATTTTGTTACCCCATCCCTGTAGAAAGTAATAGGAAATACCGCTATTATAAATAAAAAACGAAAAAAATGCAACATAAGAATATCCTTTGGTACATTTTTAACTCGGTGTACTTTAACTTTGGTTCTTAATCATTTCAATATTCATCCGTGATACAATTCAGCAGTGAAACGTGGCATCCCCAGCCATTCGGATGGGGCAAGCCTTTACCCCCTGCGGGCGCACTAATTCTAATTACGATATCGCTCAATAGCGGACGTCGCCTTGCCCTACTGTCCTCTACGCCACGCAGTCCTCGTCGCTTCCGTAATCTACCACCAGATGGCAGCACAATGCTAACAAAGGGAGCTTACACAAAGCCCAATGGATTGCGTAGCCGTCCATTGGGTTCGCTTTCTGCGACGGCGGCGGCGACTGTACTGGAGACGGAGGTGGAGGAGAAGGCGGGAAGGGGGCTGAGGAGCTCTTAATAGACTGCTCAGGTGCCTTCTCCTGGCGTCTCCGGAGCACTGGGGAATGTTTCGGAGACGAGAAGGGAGACACAAAAAGAAGAGAAAACTTGAGTGAACAAGCGTGCGCCAACTTCTACACCTTCGCAGTGTCAGTTAGTTTGTAACAAGGAGAGTGGAAATGGAATAGAGGAAAGTAAAAGGAGGAGGAGGAAGGAGGCGGATGGCACTCGTCCTCATCGAACGAGAGCGATCGACAAGAAAAGAGAAGCGACGTGCAAGGAAGACCGTACTCGTCTATCGATAGACCGGCCACCCCAACACCCCCACCACTCATCCTCGAAAATTGACGGCTTGGAAAATAAGCCGATATCGACCGATATGGAATGCTCACCTCGCCACAATAAAATCTCTGACGATGAGTTTTCTCAAGAATTTAAGATGTAAGAATTGCTATTTTTTTCCGCCTGACCTTTCTTTCTCTTAATAAATAGTATCAAATCGTGCAGTAAATGTTACTCAATCCTTTCCGTTCGAATTGCTTGGGAACGTGAAAGTAATCAAAGGTAAATGAGAATAATAACCCCTTTTTCAGACAGTTCTGTTACGTAATTGGCAAACGAAGGGTTCAGGTTCTGCCCGCTTCATAGGGAAAGAATGGATGGACTTCAAAGCGCGTTCAGCTCTCCATTTCGAGCATTGACCGTCTGACTACTCATCTAGAGCTCTTCCCCCAAATTCCCCCAAACTGTGCAATATTAGCTCTTTATTTTCATTTAAATTACAGTAGTTTATTCAAAGAGGAATGAACCGTTGAGATGCTGCACAGAGAGTTGAAAGAGAAGAGCCGATAGGTCTTACACATTGTGATACATTCTTATTAATTTATCTTTCTTTATTATACGACCGACTTAAATTATATGCAACTGTTCTGTAGACATCGTTTAATTGTTTTTGAGAGACTTTCAATTTATGCATTATAAATATCATAAAATGTATAGTATTTTTTTACAGAGCATCCCAGTGGAACTCACTAGAACCCTAAAAACGCTGTTCCGCTCTTTGATGTAGGACTTTTGGAGAATTAAGGTAGTACTAGCGTAGGTAGAATGAAATCACTAAAATATCTAGAATCGGCATAAATAGACTAACATGTACTTATTGTGATTTCAACTTGAAATCAATTCCTGACTGGCCATTTAAATGTAATAATTGCAATTATAATTGATGGTGAAAACACTCATTTACAAATATAAGACCAACTAAAAGTTGTGACCGACTAAAAATCACGAAAGTGATGGAACACCTTACCTTGGTTTGTAGTAAATTTTCCTATGTATTTTAATCACTTTTATCTATAGGTCGCCGGACATCCGAGAAAGATATTTCACTTTTTCCAAGGTGAGGTGTATAAATCACGAAACCGTCGTGCTCTGCCGCCTTGGTTTTACACGCTCTTGTGCATTTCAAATGTCTCAAGCGAGTTCCTGAACATTGAAAATATACTATTAACTAATATAATGTGTTTTATATCAATTACTATAAAAATAAAGAAAAAACATTATAAATCTCACAATTAGTGATTTGACTAACTTGGAGTGCTGTTCCCTCCTTAAGTTCAAGGTTAACGTAATGTTGGTTGGTTTCAGATATGTAACTCGACTGACTCAATTTTCATTCGTAAAATTATACCGCTATAATTTCCGTTGGAACAAAATGTTGGGTTTACAATATTTTTCAATCGAGATAAAAATTGAAAGACTTGCTGAATTTGTTTTGTATCAGTTCATATGTTACTATCAAGTCATATTAGTTGCGGTCGATGCTTTTTATTGAAACAGCCCTTGCTAAGCGTAATGCAATATCCCTTGAGCAAACAGATTTGGGTGAATTTAAAGTTTTTTTATCCTGGCATTAGTCCGAGTTCCTCATCTTTTTCTATCCTTAATATTTGAGTTTTCATGTTTTACTAATAAATACAAGAATGAAATATTAAGTTCTTGAAGTGTGCATTAATCGGCGACGCAACTAAAATGGACGTAACATTCGTGGATAAACTATAAGGAGAAAAGTAGGGAATAAATTTATGAAAGAAGCTCATTATGACGTGTTGTAAGTAGAGTTGTCAGTATATCTAGATTGAGTTAAATGAAAAATACCTAACTCCCACCGGGGATTAAAGTGGTCAGTTAAATATGTTTCATTAGACATTGCCTTTGGAACGGTGTTTCGAATGTTTGTAATTTAATCAGGTAATAATGTTAGCAATTTAATAGTGTAATCAGTTTGTAATATAGTTATTGTACATGTCTTCACTTCATTGTGCCGAAACACGTTTCATGGGTATGCTATATAAATTTCTTTGCAAATCATGTTATTTAATCTATTGAAAATAAAATGGTTGAACCCGTTCATGTCACAAATACAAAATAAGATCTGTCTGTATGTTTTCAGAATTCAAATGTAATTTTTTCGTCATTCAACGTTGGTTCTCAAATGTAATTTTAATGTAATTATAAATATTGTGTAATATTCTAATTATTTATTTCAGAGTGTGAAATATTTCTGAGAAATAAGGGCTGTTCATGGCGAGACTTATTGCTCATAGAGATTTTAATATGTATCCCAATCAACCACAACTGCGTTTAACTCCGTATGGCTTGAAATTATGAATAATGACTTGAAAGGAAGCCCGGAGTAATCGAATTCGAAAATTATTCATAAATCTGTCCTTTGAAAAATGAAAATTACTAATCTTTGTTGATACTCAACTTTTTTTTTTTTGTCTTCTAAAGGGCGCCTGGGGCTACACGTCCAAGTGGACAAACGACTACTCCATCGTGCTGACGGGCGCCGCCTTCTACCACCGCTATTACAACTACTTATACACCCACTGGCTGAGTCCACTGCTGCACAAGACGGTGGAACAGTCGCAGAACTGCGAAGACATTCTCATGAACTTTCTGGTGGCGCACGTGACGAGGAGGCCGCCCATCAAAGTGACGCAGCGCAAGCAGTACAAGGAGCAACCGCCCGGAGGCGTGAGGTACCTCAGAGAGTTAGTTCCCTGGCAGAGGTAACCTAGGTTAAGGCACTCTACGCGAGCGCTCCGAAAACTTATCAGAGGGAGGAATGAATAATCATCTTGAAAAAGCACACTTTTTGTGGCACGTGCAGTTTCTCTTAAAATAATGCCAATTTTTAAAGAGATTATGATGTCTGTATAGTTTATTTTAATTATGTTATTTCGTGTCCAGTAGGTCAAGAGTATAATGCTTCGTATCCATAATGTCGACCAATAAGTTCGACTGTAAATAATCATGAAACTTCTGAATTTTTAAAATTTGTATTTTTAGAAGGCGAAAAAAGCATAAATGTCGGTATTCAATTTGAGAATAAATCATGAACGTCTTGATGGAACCTTTTCATATTCATCAATCGTGCATTCTTTTCTATTGGTATATTCATGGAAAATCTCTTAGTTGAAACTTGCGTATTCAGTATACTAACATATAAAAGTAATGCCAGATTTATAACGTATCTTCGACAAAGTACGATTTTAATTTTTACAATTGTTTTATGAATGTCTATGTATGAACATAAAGAATACAATCCGATAGTTTAAGAAAAAAGTATTTCATTATTTATGGTTTGTTAAAAACACAACTATTTTCTATTTTTCATTTTGCTACAATCTCACCTTTGAGTCCTGCAAAACTGAAATAGTAATAAGTGAACCAAAATATTTAAATTTATAGTTACCAATTTTGTGTCAAACTTAATTGCCGAATCTTTCCGTAAGTATAGTTCATGTATGAATGATCTTACCTGTGCTTATCGAATCTTGAGAAATGATAAAATTGTGTTATTTCGGTACATATTTGTTAAACACATCGCGAGGCAAAATTATCGATACACTTGTTCAAAATTTCGCGAAAATCGAGCATAATTATCACACTTTAAAATGTCAAGTGTTCAGACTCAATTAAGTCCGCACGTGTAGCTGAGATAAAAAAAAATCATCCATCTTCAAAAACCACGCCCAACCCCAATTACTTCATCCTTATTGAGGGGTCCGAAAAATTCTATTAGACAAATATCGTTTAGAAGCTTGTCATCTAGTTACTTCGGGATGATTACGCGACTGTTTTTTACCCTGAAAAGAAGTCTGATGTTTTCTGAGATGCAAAATCAAAGAGCTTGAATAGCTTGAACTAGTTAAATTTGTGCCACGTTTCACTTTTACTTGTCTGACATGTTTTCTGAGCGCTTGCGTTGACTAGTTTTAAGAGCAAAATACAAAATGGAAGATGCGAGATTCAAGTTTGAACCTCGTAAAAGTACATCGTAACAGTGAGAATTTTACCGTTCGTTCGCAAAACGTTTAGATTTCATCTATGGGGATACATGAATATCACCATATTTTAACTAACAGACGATTTATTTTCATCTCAATTGTGTAGAGTTTATAAAACTTTGCCTTCAGCGATAGTCTAGTGTTAGCTTCTTCATCTCAACCTCATTGTTGTGCGGAAGAGCTTGGGTTAAAATCCTGCTCGGCCGAATTACGTGAGGCTTTTAGCTGCGGTGTCCCTCACCTCCTTGGGACAAATGTCGGTTCGGTTCCATACCCGGGCAACCCAACAAATAATAAATTTCTATGTGAAAAAGCTTTTCCGTGACTGATGATGACGATAACCGAAACGCTTCGTCCAATTTGTGAGTGACTTTTTATATGCTTTACTTCCTATTTCTCATTAACTTTAAAACTTTTAATTTATAAAAGACAGTGGTGTCTTATTCATTTCGGAGTAAAATCCATTATTCAATTCTATTACACGCTAAAATAAGCGAATATGGTAAAATTGAACTTAATAGCGTTCAACTTACCGATTCGATTACCGATAGGAAACCTAGACAAGTTTGAGTGGCAAATAGAGATAGAACATATTACAGAAGAAATTATGTTTAGAAGAAGTTGAAGTTTTAGAAGATGGTAGTATTTCTTGAGAATTGGACGAGCGTATCATCTTTATTCTAAATTGTTTAGATAATGACATGTCAATACTGAATCAATACAAAGTATACACACAGGATTAAACTTCCCAAAATTGACATCTAAATGTTTTAATCAATTTAAAGTATTCAATATAACAATTACTATAACTGAGCGGTTAAGCAAACATTCTGCCAATAATTGGAAAATGGTTTTAAATATATCTATTCGAATATCTATTGGATGAGCTATTGGAATATGAATTTAAATCAACATCAAACTTATATTGTAAACTTGGGAATTTCAGCTTAGTAGTGAGTGGATAATAAGCTGAAACTTACGAAATGGCAGTACGAACCGGTTTTGATAATGTAATTTCGTAAGTTTTAGTGAAGGGTGTGTTTAAATATGTGTTGGTTGAACAAGAGGCATTTTACTTCAGCGGAGTTAATATGCACGTCCGTCAGAAAACAAAATAAATCATAAAATCGTGAAAGTAAAATTAATATGGCTATATTTTAAACGACCTTGTAATTTAGACTGTTTTCGTTTTATTTCCGTACTCAGCAGTTTGACAGTTAATTTCATGTATTAATATGATAGTAGATGATAATATTGTCAAAGTTGTCTAATCACCGGAAACAAAAAAATTTATAACCAAGAGTTCTGCGAAACCGGGTAAAAGATGTGGATCTGTGACCATTGCATTGGACTGCACCGAGATTGTGTTATAAGAATCCAATGTAGTTGAGTTCAAATGGAAGGCAATTCAGTACATATGGAATACGAACTTCATTTAGGATAGATAATAAAGAAATGCACAGAGAAAGTCGTACAGGTTTCTTAAGATTTTAATACGTACATTTGCCATGTAATGGAGCTATGCTGACGAGAGTCGTGCACTATTTCAGTTCTTCAGACTACACGAGTAGTTGTAATTAGAGTGGAACGCTGTTAATCGATAGAGATACGAAGACGTCACACTGAATTATTCTTCTCTCCACATGGCGCCTCGTTAATAATATGATTATGTGATCTCTGCCGTTCCTTTTGTGTGTACCGTGTAATAGATTGCTCTTTCACCCCCTCTTCCCTCTATCGTCCTCACATTACATCGCAGCACTACTTCATTACTTGTTTCAGACTTCGAGACCCTAGGGAAATGCGCTCGTCGGGGGAGGCTGAAGATAAAGCCAGAGGGACGCGTGCGTTGAGGATAGGGCAAATGAATGACATTGATCCTGCGTTTCAAAATCTTCTCTTCATTGTCTGTCGGCAATGTTACGTCAGGGCGAGGAGAGTTGAATGGATGTTAAACGCGTGTTATGCATTAATTTATGGAAAGCCTCTTGTTTCGAGCCATTGTAACCTGTCACTTGACTGCTCATGAAATAGGGCATGCTAATGCAATTTTCTCACGCGCCGATACATTCTGGTGTAAATTTATTCCAACGCTCTCTACTATGTTTAACGCCTTTATGAGAGTTAGTACGCACACTCTCGGCGTAAAATTGCATTACTATGTAAAATAGATTCCATATCATTTTGTGTCCGGGCGAACGTTTTATTACAAAAATCCGTGTAATTAATCATTTATTACTTGTTTATTTATATATGAACAACGTACTTGGTTGTAAATGTAATTTATCTCCAGTATTTGAAGTGGTAGAATATATTGATGTCTATTTAGTGTTTTAACGAATGCTAACTATTCAGAACTAGGTGTGAAAGTCTAAAACTAGTTTGCTGCTGTATCAATTTTGACTTGCTCTTTGAAAGTGTCTCAAATGGTATATATTCGACAATTCAGATGAACATGGAACATTTCACCATTTTCGCGGATTTTCTATTTCTTTTAAATCTCCTGGTTGGAGGAGGTCCATTGTTTTGTTAATAGAATAAAGCATTTAAAACATAATTCAAGACACCATGTTGGAGACTAATATCGCCCACAGAATAATTTTTAAATCCATTCTCTTTCCCAATCGAGATTTCGTAAGTATTGTTAAAAATTTAGTAAAACTCACTTGACTTGGAATAAGTTTTGAAGCTGTGCGTTTAAGATGCAATGGAACTTAGGTTATTCGATGCACACAGGACTATTCAGAGATTTCGAATTACCACTATAAAATAAATATTGATAATATAATGAAAGAACCAAATTAAATATTCAAGTTTTTAAAATTTCGAGTAAAACAATTTGTTTATTGAGGTTTTAATGAATTGGGAAAACCTACAATATAAATCAATCAATGAAATACGGCACTACATGTTGATCTAAATACTCTCAATAAGATAACTAATGTGTATTTGTTTGTAGGTCGCCTTGGAACGACCCAGACCATTTCATCCAGCGCCAGACGTGCCTCAATACGTTCGCGGCCGTCTTCGGATACATGCCCCTTCTTCGTTCCAACCTTCGCTTGGACCCCGTGCTCTTTAAGGATCCTGTATCCAACCTACGACGCAAATATCACCAGATCGAGCTGGTGGGCAGCTAGTAGCCGTCGGCCGCTGCCGCGAACCCATCAGCCTCGGCCGCGTTCAGGAGGACGTCTCTACCCTCGTCATCGTCGCCGCCGCCGCTACCTCCTTCCCCGCTGCCGCCGTTGTCCCTGGAGCCACTCCTTCCTCTCGTGCCACACAGCAGCAATCGCTCGCCACTCATCACGGACGAGTGCTTTGGCGCGGGGAACAACACGACTGATCTCGGACTATGGTGAAAGTGCTCTGCAACATTTCACCGGAGATCTGTGTGTTTGCCTCCCCTACCACTCATCCCCTAGAAACATTCCCACTCGGGGAGGCAAATGTGTTACGGAGAAATCGCGTGTGTCGAGGCGGCGAAATTGGGTTCCGCGGCTTGGCCTTCCATGGTTTTCTAGCTGTTCGACTGCTGCGCTCTTCAAAGACGTTCGCTCGTTATTCGTACCTCTCCATTTCCCCCTCACCAAATCCCGTATCACACCTGCTCCTCAGCCTCACCTTCAATTCCCTCTTCCACAACATCCTCCTGTATCGTTCTATTTCGGTATTTTCGAAGGGGTGCTTCTCGGGCGTTAAGTGAAACGACAGCAAGTTGATATATTTTTCCCTTACGATATTTTGTTGCAGATTTTTTGTTTTGGTGTATCTTTTCACACTCTTATTAATGATATTACCAATTATATACTTTTTTAGATCAACTTTAATTTGTATTTTTTTTTACTTAATATAAAAAGACCAGAACCTAGGGTCTTCTGTGGAACTTTTGATATTGATTGTTTTTACTAATTGCTTACTAGAAAGTAAAATTGACAGCCACATCAGTGTTGAAAAAATTTTCAAAATTGTGTATCCATTTCCAAGGAACGTACTGAATTTGTTAAATAGTTGAAAGAGGATTAGTGTGACAGGGCTTTATCTCCCAGTGTGTTATTTGTTTAATGGTGAAATTATTAACTTTTTCTTGATAGCTCTGCCTGACTTTGAATCATTTTATTCTTTGGAATGCTCGTATTGAAAAATAAGCTCAAATTTCTCTCTTTTCTTTAAAACTTATTCATAAAAACTTACTTATTTAAAATATTTTAAGTTTTGATTTATGTTTTTGCTGGCAAAATGTAAATTGTTTATCTTACTAATATTACATCACATTCGTACACTAGAAGGCCTAGGTTATTCATATGTATTAATAGAATTTATTCTTGTGTTCATTATTTCACCCAATATATTTTGTAACTCTTATAAATATTGAACATAACAACAGTGGCATTAAATTTCTGCCTTGTATCAGATTTTCACAAATGAAAATTTATGGTACAGGGCCATGGAGTATGAATATCACCCAAGGTCCCCATTAAGCATTTGGAGTAGTTGTAGCTTCCTTTACATAATTTCTCACATTATGTGTATAATTTTTTTCTACTAAAATTTTTATTGGGGTAAATCTTATAAGATACAGGAGATATTTTGTATTGTGATTTTATTGTGTTCATAATTTTCATATTAAAACTATTGCCATTTGATTGTTGAGTGGGTGAAATGCCTTTGAAAAAGAATTTTATTTGTTGGCATTGTTAATCGTTTCTGAATATTTTTTTGGTGTTATGCCTTCAGGTTTGTCTTGCTGTGCAAAGACATGCAATGTTAGTGCCATCTTGTCAGTGTCATAAAGAATATACTTTGTTTTGTATATCCTGTAATGGTAAATAATTTATCCAGTTTTAATGGGTTTGTATTAAGCACAATATTGCAAGCTGTGTTTTATCAATTTCAGTGCCAGAATAAGTGAAAGTGTTAAAGTGACAGAATGTGTGAAGATAAGGTGTGCAGATTGAATGTATATTTGAATATCAGAGTTATTGGTGCTGCCAGAAAGGTAAAGAACTGTTCAGTGCCATTCAGAGCAGTGATTCTCATGAATAATTTTTATATGACCAAAGTAAACATATCCTTGGACACTTTCCACGAATGTAACTGTTGTATTATGATTAAGACTTGTATGAGGCTGAGGCTGATAATTTAGAGAAAGGAATTATTACTCCTGTCTTAAATTTATAATTTGTGATGAAACCAATGTGATGAAATGATGATAAATTTCATGTAGTGAACCACTGCTCTTGTTGCCTTTGCCTTTATGGTAGCACCTGTGCCATGTCATGTCCAGCCTAACCCCGCCCTTAAGTGCCACAGAATAATCATCTTCAATCAAGTTGTGTCCCATAGTTCTGATGGAGTCTGTTTTACTCTGTTTTTTTACTCATCATCCATTGTTTCTTTAGGCTGTTCTGACTCAGAACTTTTTAGAAGATGGAAAGAAATTTACAAGACTGGATATTCTTCGTTAATTGGCACTGGTGCATATTGTTTCTCTTGTGGAGATATTTGGACTGGTAAAGATTTGTGATACTCAGGCCATCGCACAAGACACAAGAAATGTTTGCTCAGGAATATAGTTTCTTCTCCCTTTTAGCCATAAAGATATTGCATGCAATTGCCTCCTTCCTTCCTTCTATCTTCTCATTATATAATTTTCTTGGGTTTAATTGAAATGAAATGTGGACTAAACAGCTCTCTTGGAAGAATGTAAATTTTGTGTTTGTAGGTTATGATTGCAATAATGCTATTTTTGTTAATAATTTATTGAAGTTATATATAAAATAAATATTGCCATTTGTTTGAGGGTCCTGTACGTACTGCTGCTACTCATATTTATGTAATATTTGATCATATATTGTATATGTGTTTCCATTTGTGATTGTGCGCATCTATTTCTCGGCAAATATTACTGAAATTTTTCTTTTATATTGACCATTCCAATACATGGCTTTGTAAATGTTAATATCAGTTAATATTGTTATACTGTTTGGGTATATTTGTTCTGTATTCACTCTGATAAATATTTTAATAGATTGTAAAGGCAAGCATAACTTTTAAAATTTCAATTTTGATTTAATTTAAAATGAATTCCAAGTTACCCCTATTTATATCTCAGACGTCTTCCTATACAAGTCAAAAAGGAGAGAATTTGTTTTCATCACTTCTCTTTACAATCATGCATTTGTACATGTGTTTCAGTCTTCATTTTCCTTTACCACAGAACATGTTTTCTGCTTTGATTCCTCAGGTTAAATACAGTACTTAAATGAATTCATTAGATTTTATAGGTTTTCTTTTCCATAAACCATGGGTGTTGATTTATGTTCTGAACTATCCTAATTTTACTTGAATTAATACGTGGAAAATCTTCAAAATGTACAGGGTCCTTGTACTATGGACTAATTAAGAGCAAAAATGAGAGAATCATTATAGCATAGTACCTAACAACACAAGTTTTCTCCTGAGGCCTCAACCAGCCCGGCCTTGGTGCTCTTTTGTTTGCCTGTGGATGAGAGTGAAGGTTCCTTTCTAGTCTTGGGTGGGTGGAGAGAAAAGCCTCTTGGCTTTCAGGTGCATGGTGTAGCATGTATGTGTGAGTGTGAGAGGGACACTCCGTCCAGAACTGGCTCTGTAGGGAGGACCGGCCGGCCTGGGTGCAGTTCCTAATCCTGCAATCTGCAGTGGGTGTGCTAGGGCAGGGCTGTCTGAGGACAGGTTAGTAAGTGGCAACTGGATTGGCTGGCCTTTTATTCTAATAATGAATTAATGTGAATGTTTTGTACAGTTTTGTACGAGAAACACAAGATATAAAGATATATACATACATATATATATATATATATATACATACACAAGTCCTATACATACCATATAGAATAGTATTGTGAACTAAAACAAAATAAATAAATGTTCATTCTGGAGAACACTGGATTTTTTTAAAATTATTTTTCCATATCTAAAACTACTACTCCTTATCATGCTCCATTCATATCCATCCTCATAAAATGGTTGTATATACAACAAAATCTCAGATATTATTTTGAATTTGTTTTATTTTATGTTAATTATTCATTAATTTTGCTCATACTCTCTACATTCTGTAAGAATTTAACACTAGGAGGTGGATTTAGTGGAGGGCACCCTGGGTGATTGCTCTTTGTCCCAGCTTCTGAAGCGTTTATGAAAACTCCAACATTACACATTTTTTAATGACACCTTTATGATAAAAATCCACTATTTTGATTGCAGACAAGTCTACATTAGGGGCTAAAACCTTTTTTATTTTATGCTTATTGTTGTAAAAATTTGTATAGAAACATGGTACACTTTTTTGAATGGGGGGAAAATTGTTTATTCACATAATGCAACATATTCTCAAACAATTGATTTTTGTACAAATGTGAAACAAATGATTCGGTCTCCAGACTGTTTGGAGTGCTGGGTGTGTGGGCAAACGGAACAACAATTGGTGTCACATTTTCTCAATATCTACTTAGAAAGATTGGAATTAAAAGTATTTATTTCTTATTTTGGTTAACATAAACATACAGTTTCTTTCTTGAAATGGAAGTAGTACTTTTTCTTTTGACCTAATTGGCTTATGGCCTTACAAAGGTTTACAACTGAAAATTAACAAAGAACTGTTTTTGTAACTTCCAAATTTGACTATGAATGTTTTATTGGATAGGTGGAGCAATTCAGATCATTATTAATAATATATTTAACTATATTATTAAATTTTCTGTTAATAAATAGGTGGAAAGTATATGTGAGGGAGGGTCTGATTTTTTTATCTTGTCATAGATTTAAAAAAATATTTTTATGGAATCAGGCTGTTATTCTGTTTGGATAATTTGCTTGTTGTCCTACATGGAAATAGAAAGTGCTTGGACAAGAAAAAGGTAGAGTATTATAATGTATCATCTATAAGTTAATGAGATGGCCAACCACTGTTGGGATCTGTTGTCATACTGTATTTTTCTGTAGGAGTAGAATTTACAATTCATTTCATTTTGCTTTAGCAGTGAATTTATCTTGACAGAACATAATATTGGTCTTATAAGATTTTTGTAAAGAAGTAATTTTTTAATCAAGTTTTAACATACATGCTGAATAAAGAGATGGATGTAGCTTAGAGCTTTTGCTGTAGATGTTCGAACAATAGATTGAATGTCGGTTCCAAGTAAGGCATCTGACTAATAGTTTTCCAAAATATTTTGTACAAGTGGAATTATTGCTCTAAGTGAGTTGTCTGCTTTAAATGGTTGTGGGATTTTAGGTTTTTGGAAATGTGTATTTTTTTGCCTTTTTTAGGTAGTAAATTTTACTCTATGAATCCAGCTGGAAATAATGTGAAGAAATGATTGTTGGATGCTCTCTTATGCTATTCTCCTGAGATGTATAAATAAATGTTTCAGCAGGGCAGCCACAAAGCGTGAACACATGCGGTTGCCATCTTAATTTTGATCATGGCTGTTACAGAACTGTAAATATATAATTTTTGGAAGCATCTTTAAGGATAATTTTAAAAAATAAAGTAAAAATCATAATTATTCAATGTAATTAACTTATTTCACTTTCTTATTTATTTTTAACTTATTCCACGGACAATTTGTTATCTATTTCAGAAACTAAACAATGTTTCGACTCCCACTGTGAACCATCATCAGGTAAATAATGAAAAATAATCCATCTTTTTGGTTCAAACCTGTGTGCTTGAATAAAGAAAATCATAACTAGTAAATTTCAAAGTATTTTTAAAAGATTATAAAGAATAGTTCGTCTGAAAATTTATGTAATAAAACACAAATTCATCACTTTCAAACTATTAGTTAATGTTTAAAACAAATGTTTCGACCATGAACACAGTTGTCTTCGTGTGAATAAAATTCTGTTAACACTCATAAAAACATAAAACATTCCTCTTTCCCAACACTTATTTTAAATGTTTATTAATCATTAAAATGTATTTTAAAAAGATCATAACACAGTATTCATTAAAATTACCATGTCACAGTATCATAAAGATTTATTTTAAAAATAATACCTCTGAATAGTGACTTAGTTGAGTAAGTGAGCTCTATTGCATACTTCCGTTGAGAGATTTTTCACTCTTTTTTCAATCCACACAGATATTCCGTTTTCTCCTGAAGAAAAAAATCTTGAAGCTACTTGCAGATTGCATTCAGTAGACAAGTTTTCTGTAAAAGCATGGATGCCATTAGTGACAATTTTGTTAAAAATGAAAATCTTTGGAAGATAATATTGCTTTAGGGTTTTATAATATAATAATAATAATATTTTATTGAACCATATAGATCATAACAAAGATGTATGGCGAGTCATAGAACTAACAACAAAAACAATATTTACATATAAGAATTACAACATTATATTAATTTTGATACATTTAACCATATTCATTTAACTTAGGCTAAGTAGAAATTAACATAAAATACAATTATTTTCTACTATTACAGAATATTAATATTTATTTAGGCTAGGGTTATTAGATTATGGTAGGAATTCTATTATTTTACTTTTATTTTAATAATTCATGTCGAGATCTATATTTATGGTAAAACAATGTAATTTGATGTTGTCAGATAGTTTCCTTCATCATAGGTCACCTTCTGCACCCTTGTTCTAATGATTACCTGCAACAGATTGTATGTCATACATTAGTTATTGCCATGGAGGAATTCTTGTACACTGTAGTAGAGTTTCTGTTGTAAGAATTGTTTGAGTTTTGTTTTCAATGGGTTCAGTGTATTGATGTTTTTTAGGTTTAGTGGTAACGCATTATATAGCTGTATACCTGCATTATGTGCTATTTTGGCTAAGAGTGGATGTTATCTGTGGTAGATGGATATGTTTAAAGTAGTTCCCACTCTCTATTTGTGTTTATCAAAATTTATTCATTCTTTATTCATTTTGAAATGTATTGCTTTACCTGAAATTTTCTGATTTGATACAAAGGTCTAGCCTTGTAGCAGTGACAGTTTCATGTCCTCAGATTATGTGAATCAGTTTTACTATCAAAGTATGAGATAATTTTGTTGTTGTTTTTATTTCCATGAAGCAACATGAAGTACAATTTAGGAATATGAAACACATAATACACAAGTGAATGTATAACAGAAATCATCAGCATTGAGTATTTCTTTCAGGAGAAATAACATGATCTGAGGTGTACCGTTTTTATTTGCACCCCAATTTTGAAGACTACTGTCTGGTTTTTGTTAAGAAGTGTGTAATTTACGCAGGTTAATATCGATTACTAAAATTTGCTGTAAAGTCTTATTTGCTTCAACTCAAGTTTCCACCACTTCTCCTTCTCTTGCTTGCCGCACAAGCCAATCGCGTGAAGTCTCATCTACAAAAATTTTAGTCCTCGCTTCGGCTAAAATGCACACTTCTTTCTCAGTTCTAGTCGGCCTTATGAATAAGAGGTGGACGTTTTTGTAGTTTGTGATGCCTTGTTAACCCAGTCAAATTATACCAAAAAAAAGGTGATTGAGGGAAAAAATCCTGGGATGATTGTTTGTTGGTACCTACTGTTTAACATACTAAAAGTCCTAGAAGATGGGTTGGTGAGGGGAGGGGGTTTAAGATAGTTTTTTTACGATTTTTGGAAAAACCACCAAAACTATTGGTGCTTGCAAAACATATTCCGTATGTAAAATTAAAGTAGACAAATAAAAATGCAGTTGGGCTTTATTGTAGTTATTTTTCATCATAATCGTCATTTCAAATGCACTTACCTATACATACCGGGTACTCGTGTGAAAGCCAACTTATTTCCGTTTGCCAGGACTTAGCTGAGTCACTAGACGAAGGGGGGAGAATTGATGCAATAGTTATTGATTTATCTAAATAGTGTTTGATTTAAAGCCACATGATCGTTATCTTGCAAAAATCGTGAAGTCAGACATTGAACCGCGTGTGGTCAAATGGAGTAATGAATTTCTCCGGGATCGCTTACTACAAGTTAGAAAAGATGGGTGCTTCTCTAAGGAAATTGCTGTGACATCGAGAGTACCTCGGGCAAGGGTTTTGGGTCCACTTTTATCCTTGCATGTATTAACGACATCAGAGCATATCAATTCTGTAGTGCGATTGTTTGCAAATGACTGAATTATATATCGGAACATTAAAGAAGACAGAGACCGAAATATGTTACACTGCGATCTAAACGAATTGTGGAAATGAGCTGAGACGAATAAAATGAAAATAAACCCTCTTAAAAAGTAGATATTTATATTTTTCTAGATCAAAAATGAAACTTTATCTGAACTATACATTAAATCATCGTATTAATTTCTGAAGTTTCAAACTGCTTAGGTGTTATAATTTCTCGTGATTCAAATTGGGCAGAAAATGTTATATTCACACTTAGTTTATTGCCCCCTACATAGTCATACGTTTGCAACTGCTTTTTTGACAATAAAGTATATTCACAACGCAGCTGCTTTCTAGAAAGCTTGGAGAGCACTGATCTTCGTGAGACGCAAACTTAGCAAAGGGAACTCGAAATCTATAAGCTTGGCATAGTCCGACCTATACCGGAGTACGGTGCCGCTTATAGGGAGGGTCAGACCAATGAGATCGGATACAAAGAACGGCCGAAAATGTTGTTAGGGATATCATATGTAATATCAATTTAGAACGGAGCACACTTTCCAATCAAAGGAAGTTCGCGCGTCTTTACGCTTTCTGTAATGCACTGATATCCAACATGGTCTATATCAACCCCCAGGGGTCGACTACGACCTGCAAGGGGTCCACGTCAGCGAAAAAAATATTGGGGGTCCACTATAGTGGATCTCATTTAATCAGGTCGTGACCTTAATTTTGGCTGTCCATGAATGGAACAATCCACATACAGTGTATGTATGTTGTGTGTATGTCATACACAGATAGTACCTAAGTACTTTCATAATACTTTCTTATAAACACATACATCAATCTATTTATTTTAAATTATAAAACAACCTTTGAAGTAAACATTAATGTTCCTTAATGATTTAAAACCTTAATGTTCATGAAACGTTCCTATTTTTAAAAAAAGAAAGAAACAGACTCGACATCACTGACCGAGGAGATTTAAGATTAAACCAAACTAAATTGATGCCAAATGTTGAAAATTTGTTATTAAAGCATCAGTTTCATCCCTCCCATGAAAAGCATTTCTTTGTTACTTACTTCTTTTATGTAATAAATACTTGATTTTTATTTGGTTGGTTTTAATTTGAATTCAATTAATAAAAGTATGAAAAGTAACATGTGTTCTTTATGTTTTTCACACTACAGTTAGCAATTTAAATCTTTCAAAGTGAGTAGCACTACAGTACCCACTACTAAGCAGTAGGTCTATCCAAAACCGAAAAACATGGCAAGTGGTTCACAAAACAAAAAAGGTTGGGGACCTCTGCTTTAATGCAGACACAGGAAAGTCTGCACGGAAACCAGTGAATGCTAGACCCCACCAACTGGACTACATTAGTCTCGACGACCACAATTGTAAAGTAAAATGTAGAAAACAAAAAATGATATTGGTAAATACTCCTTTGTGAATAAAACCATTGTAGACTGGAATATTTTACCTGCTTACGAACTTACCTGAAAGAGTAAATTGTTTCTGCAACCGTGTACTTGCTTCTTCGAAATAGGAGCACATGTGAAGTTCAGTGTAGTGAAGTAAATGGAATCTGAAAAGGGTATAGAAAATGCTCTGAGTAAATAGAAGTGTAGTGTAGTGTAGTCAGGCCCGGATTGGCCAAATTCACATGGAAGTTATAAAATATTTGTCCTGAGAACCGTAGAGGCCCAAAGCATTTGGCCTCCTCTCAATATGAATTATATGATTAACATAGGGTTTAAAAACCATGAAAGGAGGGGTCCTCCTTTTTCTTTAATCTACCATAATTTAATTAGAAATAATAATTTCTTATCTAACAGTTTTAGTTAAAATAAATGAAAAAATATATGCTTTGAAAATGAAATTAAAAAAAGACTTCGTTACAAATGATGCCCTAAGCTATAGCCCACAGAGCACATCCATGTGATGCCCTTCAAATATGCAAATAGTACATGAATATTCCACTTCAAAAATGGAATACTCATGTAGAATTATATTCGACTTTGAAGAGCTGAGCTTAGTAGAAGATAATTTTTAAATCAAGCGAGAACTCATTTTCTGACAAGAGTGGAGATTGAGGAAGTATCAAAAATGTACCATAATATGTAAAATTGGATGATTGCTTGCATGAAATATAGAAAGAAAGGAAGAAATTATTTTATAAGCAAAGCTGTTCCCAAATCACAATAGTCATGTGTGCAAAAAACAACCGGCATAGACACCACGGTGTAAGATATTCTTTTCTTACACCGTGGTATAGGCTGCTAGCATGCTGAACTAGGAAAGAAAGACCAATCAACAATATGAAAGTTAGGTTCTACTGGTAACTGGGTATCTATAAACACAGAAAAACTTTATGAAAAATTATTGTACTTTGATACGAATTATTGAACAGAACTATAACGATTAGAAAAAAACGGTTGATATTGCTGAAAAGGACAGTAAAATTTATAAATAAAAAACCCAGCGAGAATTGCCGGACATAAATAAATGGACCGATTCTGGCACGGTACTAGCAGCCGAGCTGCGGCAATTAGAATTGGGTCTGCAGTGACTCAGTTCCGTTAAACAACAGAAACAAATTTACACAGTAGTTTATCTGAGTAAAACTTCGCCTGGTAAAAGTTGTGAACCAGTGACATTCACGATTCAGTACTGGTTTCCAAAAGAACGTGGGAGAAAAGAGACAACAAATGAAAAAAGAAAGTTTATTGCGTAATACAGACAATTGTTTCGTAATTACGATGTATGTTTAACACTAATAATGTATGTAATCATAATTACATCTGAAATCTTAATTATATGTAATCATAATTACAATAATAATATGTTTAAATAAACCTTATTTGTCTTGAATATGGAGACCTAAGAATTTTGTATTCGTAACAGTTTTTAATTGTGTTCCGTTTAAAGAAAGAGAAACNTGGGGTAAAGATTTTGTGATACTATTGTGAAATGACATAGACACTGTTTTGTCAGTGTTTACAATGAGACGATTTGCATGGAACCAAGTCGAAAGGTTAGACAAAACTTTTTGAGCATTGGCGTGTTTACATAGTAAATTAGTGTCATCAGTAAAAAGAACCATTTTGCAATCTGATGTGGATGATGACATGTCGATCACATACAATAAAAAGAGAATAGGGCCGAGAATTGATCCTTGGGGCACGCCGCAAGTAAGTGGCTTTGTTTCTGAAAGACAACGCTCAAGTATTTTATTTTTAGTATAGGATATTTCTACCTGTAGATATCTATCTTTTAAATAAGAAGTTAGCCATTGATGTGGAAGTCCACGAAAGCCTAAAGAATGCAATTTGGAAATGAGAATTTCGTGATCAATGACATCGAATGCTTTGGATAAGTCAAGAAAAACACCATGAGGATTTTCTCCACGGTCTAGAGATGTGGCCACATCGTTTAAGAAGGAAAATATGGCGCTTGTAGTGGAAAAGGATTTCCTAAAACCGTGTTGATCGTCAGAGAGAATGTTATATTTTGATAAAAAATCTAGAAGACGCTTATAGAACATTTTTTCTAGGATTTTTAAGAAAGTGGGTAGTAGAGATATTGGTCGGTAATTTCCAACATTAACTTTGTTTCCTTTCTTGTGTAATGGTTTCACTTTAGCTTTCTTAAATATGTTAGGGAACACCCCTTCCGATAAAGAACTATTAAAAATATTTATGAGTGGATTTAATATAGCATGGGACGAAAATTTAACAATAAACTCAGGTATATCATCTACGCCTGTTGAAAATTTGTTTTTTAATGAGCTGATGATTCTCATGACTTCACTGGCGTTAGTTTCGGAAGTGAACATAGAATTGGGTACGTGGGTGGATATAATTGCAGGACATTGATTTGGATATATTGAGTTCGCTATTTTACCAACTTCTGAGAAGTGAGAATTAAATTTGCGATGTCCTGAGGATTTGTTACGAT
>NNCF01126239.1:873747-898751 GCA_002313205.1 Laupala kohalensis | reverse complement strand
TGGTTATAGCGTTTTGAAAGATAATATAAACGGCGTTTGTTTTTTGAAGAAATTCTTATCCCTTGGGTGATCCATCTATTGTATTTCTTTGTGTTAATTAACTTGCGTTTTATGGGAAAGCTAGAGTTGTAATGTTCTAGGAATATTGAGATAAATACATTGAATTTGTCGTCGGTGTTTTGGCCATTGTAAACATCTTTCCATGTTTCTTCACGCAAATAATTTATAAATATAGATTTATTTAAGTAAATAAATAAATAAATTTATTGTCAAAAAACAGTACAAACTGCGTATGACCACGTGGAGGAAAAAAGTCATTAAACTCTCTTGTAAATTTGTAAAAGATTTTAAGAGGTTTTAGTTTATTATTAATTGTCAATACTTGAGCAAGGTGATCACTGTATCCGGCGATAAACACTTCAGAGAGATACGAGATTCCATTGTTGACTATAATTTGTTCTAGAAATGTTTGAAATGAGCCGGAGAGGCGTGTGGGGTCGTTTATCGTAGTAATAAGGTTGAAGGAGTCGATAAGAGTCTTGAATCGATTAACTGGTGAATGTGCAGAGTCGGATGTACTCAAGAAATCGATATTGAATTACCACATATAACGATAGATTAATTAGATTTATGTGATATGTTTTAAATCAATTTCGAAGTTCCTAAAAAGTATGTCAAGATCTGATTGATGAGGTCTATAAATACACAAAACAACAATACCGGTGTCGGTCAGTTCAACTGCAGAAATTTCGAACACACTATCTACGCAGAAGTTCTCGTAGCCTGTCAGTGGAGAAGATAAAATATCATTACGAACGTAGATACACGTACCTCCGTGGGGATTTTTGCCTTTAAAATTTTGCCGACAGTAAGAACTTGCTAAATAATAATTAGAAATAGCAGTATCGTTGATGTTGTTAGTTGAAAGCCAATGCTCTGTGAGGCATAGCAAATCGAATCGATTTTCGTGTACCAGAATTTCAATGTCTGTCAATTTGTTTGAAAGGGATTGGACATTATGATGAAATATAATTATTTTATTTTCGCAAAGAGTTTGTGACTCACGAGAAATGGAATCGACGTTAGATTGTGGAGAGGAATTTGAAATTGGTACAGCTTCTAGTTCCGGATGAAGCTCGCACACAGCACCTGAACGCGATTGTCACCTTCGAGTACCACATCGTACTCCTGAGCGCAAGTTGTAACTGTGTATGGGGGCGGCAGGAGGAGTAGATGAGGACGTGGGTGATGATGAAACAGTAGGTGAAAGTACGGGGACAGGAGAAGAAATGGGTGTGGAGATAGGAAGAGAAAATGGTGTTGAGGTAGAAGTAGAGGGAGGAGGAGGAGGTGTAGGAGTGGGTAATGGGGCAGGTGGATGATGTGATGTGAGATGTGAAGCTAGGAGGGAACCGAAGTGGTTTCCCAGACTGTCTCAGGTGTGAACCGTGCTGGGTAAANAAAGTCCTTGGCAGTCAGGTGTGGTTGCAAATCAAAAAATGTGATTTTTGTGTCTGCCAGGTGATGTTTTAGGGAGATGTTTGCCAGGTTAATTTCGTGGTTTATTTGTGGAACGTTGAAGCGTGGAGGCAGGCTAGAGAGCACTATGTTCGTGTGCAAGGAGGCCATTTTTAGTTTTTGTAGATGTTCAGACGCGTTGAAATGACCACCCAAGTTAATATCGTTCTGCCCACCTATGATGATTACTGTGTCCCGCTCTGTGAGTTTTTTAGTGTAAGTGTCCAGTTCTCGAATAACTTCAGCCATTAAAGAAACCGTTAAAGAAACGCAGTTTGTACTGTATTTTTGACAATAAATTTATTATTAAACCGTAGACTGAGAACTGGCTAGGAAGCAATCCACCCAATACGGAGGACATTCTTTTATTATGTCATTTTTATGTCTGCCATGTATACAATTTATATATATCCGGGACGATATTACAAACTTCCAGGGGTGTTGGGCAGTGAAATAATGACTCACAGAAATCTGTATAAACGTGGATTTATTCCGATACAATAAAACTACCATAATGGGACGGCATACAACTTGTGAACCACACACAGGCACGCACAGCATACGGTAGAAGGAACACAGACATTAATAAAGCAGTGTAACCAACTTGCTAGATTACTTTCAATAATACATCACAACAGGGGGAGAGCAAATGGATCAATTTGACATTTGAGTCAAACGTTATAAGCAAAATTCTACTCATTTCATTTCCGGAAACGATCGAGTGAAAAGTTAAAACCCACCGACCTCAGTGTGATTTTTGAAACCGCTAACTTGGGATTAGTAGACCAACGACATATCCACTGCACCACTGAGGCCAGTAGTCAAAAGTTAAAGCGAAAATCGGTCTGATACCTCCGACAGTGGAGTACATGTACTAAGATTGTAGGGTAGAAATTCCCGATGAGCAGAAGAGGCTGGGATAATAACTCAACTTTCCAATGCAGATGGCGTTCTGTGTACTGACTTGATCGGTGTATGATATCTGTACTGCAGTCTGTGTTTACGAGTTGAAGTGGTACGTAGATCAGCCCTATCCAAATGGAGTTGTACCCGGTTACGGAACTTGCAGATATGATTTTCGTGTATGGGCAAACAAATGGAAGTAGCAGAGAAGCTGAAAGGTTGTACAGGGCCAAGTATCTTCGTAGGAGACATCCGGCTCACGCCATGTTTACACGACTGTTCCAACGATTAAGTGAAACAGGGCAATTATTACCACCGTACAACGACCGAGGATGACGACAAACTGCACGTACTCACCACTTAGAAGATGCAGTACTAGTTCGCGTGGATGAGGCGCCTGCAATCAGCACTCGATCAGTTGCACGTGAAATGGATGTTTCGCACAGTACTGTGTGGCGAGTATTACATGAAACGCAGTTACACCCCTACCATCCACAGAAAGTACAAGATTTGAGTTATGCTGAATTCGCACCTCGTGTTGCGTTCAGCCAATGGGTCTTGCAATCGATCCTCACTTTCGTGGGTATGTACTTTTCACAGATAAGCCTGTTTCACCAGAGACGGAATGTTAAATAGTCACAATGTTTGGGCCGATGAGTATCCTCACGCTACAGTTGTGAAGAGCCATCAGATCAAATTTTCAGTGATCGTGTGGGAAGGCGTAGTCAATGATTACATACTATGCCCATTTCTTCTTCCTCCCCACCTAAATGAAGCAGTGTACACAGTGGTGATCAGAGATGTACTACCCAGGTTCCTGGAACACATCTCACTTGTCGTTCGTCAACGGATGTGGTTCCTACAAGATGGAGCCCCACCTCAGTTTGGACTGAGGTTTCATGAGCACCAGGATCAGACATTCCCTGCAAAGTGGATAGGAAGAGGTGGTCCTGTTTCTCAGGCCATCTCTTTCACCTGATCTCACCTCACTTGATTTCTTCTTGTGGGGCCGTGTGAAAAGTCTTGTGTATGAGACACCTGTCGAGACTGAAGAGGATCTCATGGCAACAATTCTCGTTACCTGCGACCCAGTTCATACGACACCGAAGATTTTCGAACGGGTACGACAGAACTTGGTCAACCGTTAGATGAAGGAAAGAAAAGTAGGAGGGAAATTTGAAACTTGAAATTGAATTTTGAAGAAATTACTGTTGTTTATTTAAACCAGGATGTCCTAGGAACCAGATGGAACCTAAATCGCGTATTTTCACATGTATGGATTTGGAATGTTTGGGGAGAGTTTGCAAAACCATAGCTAAAAAAAAGGTTAATTTTTTTAATTTAATTTAGCGTGCGGGAACAGGCAAAGAAAGAATAGATTTTTCACAAGAAGTTATGTTATTGTTCATTCTGATGTTGAGAGGAGCAGATGTTTGTCCTATATAAAAACTTTTACAGATAATACAACGTAGAAGATAAATGCAGTTTCTAGAGGTATATTCACTGGATTTTCGACTTCTGTGTGTGAATTGAGTGACAGGGTTAGTGAAGGACATGGAAGGGTCAATGATATTCCATGTCTTGCATCTAGGTTTTTCACTGTGTTTTGTGCCGGTTGAGAAAGTATCATACATCTGTGACAGCTTTGATCATATTGCAGTGATATTGCGAGCATAGATGGGGCTGGAGACGAAAATGGGGAAGTCATTTGAAGTATTGCAGCAACAAAGCTCCTTATTTCACATTATGCGGTTAATGAGGTTCTTTATAACGCGAAACATAAAGAGTATATAGAAATAAGTGACTCGCGCTTTTGCCATATTCGGGTTCTATACTGTAAACTAGAAAAAGATTCTTCAGATGCTAAAAATCAGTGTTACCATAAGTCGATCGTCCGCACTTATACTATTTCTCATATGATACCCTCTTTTCCTTTGCAATTTATTTATGCTTGGATACTACAAAACGAAAAGAATTTTCATCTATTCTTGAATAATTTACATGTTTGGGGTCTTCGTATCGACGCTCATTTAATAAATCATTGTGGATGCCAAACTTATCGCGTCTTGTAATCCACTGTCTAACCCACAATCGCTTTTTGTTTTTTGCAGTTGTCTTTTAAGCAATAAACAAATTATAATTATAGAGCTCATACAAGCACCTGTTCTTAGATTGTAAATATGATTCTGAGTTTGATTGTTCTCTATATATGTATTCTTTTCTTCTTCCAATACCTCCTCTATTTCTTCCGCAATCTCTTATCTAAAATTCTGCTCTACAATTTTTCTTCCACTGATGATAAATAGATTGCTCTGTAATTGCTTTGTTGAATTGTTGTTCCTTACTTGTGTACCAGTATTATGATATTCCTGTCCCATGTTCTGGTATTGTCTTTCCTTCTTAACACATTTGAAATATTGTTTTCAACCATTTAAACACTTTATCCCCTCTATACTTCATATGCTAAGGTGTTATTTGGTCCCATCTAGCAGCTTTTCCCATTGGTCCTCATTGTAACGTAAACTTCCTTCATTGTTATTTCTTCAATACTATCCATTTCTTCCGCCCTCTTTTCCTATCTCTTTTTACTTTCCCTCTTTCTCATTTCTTCGCCGATATCGATATTTCTCTGATCTTTAGCAAAAGTAACCTCTCCACACAACATTCCTCCATCCGTTGTGACGAGATTGTTGGTTTTATCCCTTATATCTTCTATCTTATGCACTCCTTTCAATGTCACCATATGACATAATTTCTTTCGGTTGCTTTTATAATTGCTTTCCGTTTCTTCTTCAATTTTTCCCAGTTGTCTTCATTCTTAGCATTCTTTCTTTTTGAAAATATATGAACAAGTTTACTTGCGTTTTATTTTTATATAACTCTTCCAAGCCTTTCTTCTTTTTGATGATCTCTTTTACTTCATTCCACCCCTTCGTCCTCTTCCCCTTATTGGTGATTGTATCCTATCCAGAAACGTCTTTCGCTTTTATCAATATGATATCATTTAAACACTTTCCAGCGTTCCCCTTGGGACAAGCTATATTTACCTTATCCATGTTCAGTTTCCTTCGATTCAAATTGTTGTTTACTTTCACTTCATATTCTATCTTTTTAACCCCTTCAGATTATTAATTCTTGTGTTAACATATATCTCTTTCCTTACTTTCTTAGGAACTGAAAAAACGAAATTTCCCATCAATTGTCGGTGTTCGGTACTAAATCTTGTGCTTCGGTAAACTCTTACGCCACTAATAGCGTAATGCGTAGGTCTTGTGTATGTGAAATAGCCTATAGTACTAACTCTTTTTATAGCTGGAAAGTAAACTTGTGTATTTTCTTCTGGGGTATAATATATTCCCTATCAGCCAATCGTTATCTCCGCAGAAATTGAACATTTTCATTTTAAATTTACTCTGTCTCGTATCCGGACATCATTCCACGTCCCTTCCTCCCGTCTTGACTTATTCTTGCGTTCCTATCTCCCATTACCATTATGTTTAGCATTATCTCTTACCTCATTAATAGTTATCTGCATTGTGCTGTAAAATATTACCTTTTCTTCTTCCTCGGTGCGTATATTTTAATAAGGGGTAACTTTTCGTTAAAGGATAATTCGGGAATTTACTGCGTACCAGTTTGTAACTCGCTTGTTTCGTTCTTCAATCATTATAATTCCTTCACCTTTAGTTCCTTTTCCCTTATCTACTCTTGAGAATCTCTTCACATACCCTTATCCATTTCCTTTTCTACCAATCCCCTCTTCTTTGATTCACTTATTCCCTATATCTGCAGTATAAACTTTTCCATCTCTTCCTCTATTTCTCATTCCTTTCCTGTAAGAGAAGTAATATTTCAATGTAATATCCTATAATCAGAGTCCTTTTCACGCTTGGTGCAACATCCAATGACCGTCCGGCTTCTTTGACTCTGGGTATAATTAAGCTCATTAGTGTTACCATGAGTGGGTTATCAATCTTATGTCTATCATGGAGGAGCGTCTACCCCCTCCCAGTATCCAACCTCACTTAATTTTCCCTCCAAGGGAGGAAATTCAGTGAGCGTAGTCAGTTACCTTAACGTAGCACTGTCCGTGCGGCTGGAGAAGGTTTGCGTGAGTCAATGAAGTTGAGGGTTATGCCGGTGGTAGCACAGCTACTGGTAGAGACTCCCAAGTCGGACAGGTCTCAACAAAGTGTATTCTACAACGGTCTTTCATTCTTAACCTTTCTTTCGATCCCTAACATACCCTAACCCAGCCATTGGTGATCCATGCTGATGTGGTGCATGACACTTAAAAGATGAGTCGCAAACGGAGCCCTGGGATAACTGACGACCTCTCTTGTATAATAGTCTTGCCTGCGGGGCACTAAGACTTCCCTAGCTGCTCGTGAGAATCATATGGATCCTACAAAAAATTCAACAAACCGGAGAGTTCCTCAGGGGCCTCCGAGAGCAATGATGGAGATACAACTGATGGGGCCTCCTCTGAGGCTCACTCTAATTTAACCTCTTCAGTGGCGAGGGAGCTCATGATGGATATGAGCACCCTTAACTTGAAGAAGAAGCGCACGGGTGCGGAAAAGAAAAGGCGGAAGAGGGCAGCGGCAGCTCGAGGTGAGGCTCCCAAAGGGCCTACCGTGAAGTGAAGTAAAAGTATCGACAAAGAGGAATGTTAAAAATAGGCATTAAATATTTTTTTAGTTTCCAGCTGAGGAGGGGTGTGAGTAGGGAGTAATCTTCCTATTATTTTGAACCTGGGGGTTGTTTTTCATGATATTGTGTTGAGAGTGATCTTCCTCTTATTTTTAACGTCATATATTGTAGAAATACTTCAATTCTACTTTATCAGGTGGGAATGATGATGGGTATAGTGTATTTTAAAATCCCATGCAGATAGTGTTATCTTCCTTTTTTCAATGTGTGTGTAAAATTTCAATCGGGTATTCCTATATTCTGTTTAAAGAGATGGGAAAGAGGATGAGAATATTATTTTTTAATCTAATTATGACTTATGTCACTATATTTTTAAATGTCATTTGTCATGGTGAACCAAGATCCTGCTCTAACGGATGGGAAATGTTAATGCATGAGATTTTTCAAATACCATTCAGACTGAGCTTCCAATTATTCTAAGAGTCAAGTGATCAAATTTCATCAAGGTGTTTCAATATACTGATCTAAGAAGTGGAAAAGAGTTAATAGAGTGGTTTTTCAAAATCTCATTTTGTCAGTGATCTTCTGGTATATTGTACAAGTGTACATAACTTCATCTAGATTAACAATATTGTTTTATTGGATGGGGAAAGGGTGATGAATATATTGTTTCAATATCTCATGTAGGCAGTGATCTTCTTCTTGATTTGAAGAGCGAGTATTCAAACTTTTATCCAGAATTTCCATTTTTTTTGTGGGGGGGTGGAGAAGGGGGAATTGGGTGATTTTTCAAAATCTTATGTATGCTGTGATCTTGTAGAAGAAGAAGAAATGGAATAAAGTAGCAGGAACAAAATTGCAGAAGAAGAGCTACTCGGTAACTACATTGCGAAGTAACATCACTGCAAATGAGCATCACCGTTCAAACAGCAGAATTTTGTAACACATTAACTAGCTTACTCTCCAAATTCACAATGCCCATAAAGAAGTTTCGATCCAAAACACAAAGTGTGTATAAGGAATGTCTCTGTAACAGCTATAAATTATGCAAATCCAAACAAATTTGCCTCGTGTATTATTACTTATGCACACAATAGAGTAAAGATCACAGACAGAAATACAAAATTAAATATTGACATGTAAATATTCTTCAATACTATGGAAGCAATTTGATCCCTAATGGAAATACATGCATTAATCTGTCTAGTTGATATTGTCAACTTAAGTTATATATTAAATAGATGTTTAATTCAAACTATTCTATGTTTTAAAGTTCATACACAAATTTTCATTACAATATCTAATCATAGTTATGTACAAAATAATTTCCAAGTTGTTTTTAATATAGTCAAGATATAGAAAATTATTAATACATGGTATTGGCAACATTCCAAGTTTTACAAACAAATTTTTTACATGAAGTTCTCTTTGACATGAAAAAATTGTAGGTGACATACTACATTTTAACATTATTTCCCTTTTTTGTGCAAGAAACAGATTCTTTCAGTAAGTGGTATTAGACCAGATTATCCATTTATCATGCATGTTGTTTTGCTCCTTTTGTTTTTAATAGTTTACTTCTAACTATATGCATCCTTGGCACGGTTGTGTACATTATCTCTGTAGCTCCATCCTGGACCAGGTTTCTCTCTGATTTTCCTTCGGGTAGTGGCGGATTTTCCTTGGGCGGGAATGTCATTAATACTTTTGTTTTATTAATCTCAAATTTTTACTGTACAAATATATACAATTTATTTTGGAATAATCAGTGGATAGAGTGCGTATTTATTCAATAATTTATTTGATAAATATTAAAACTGCCACTGCCATTGGGTTCTTGATTGGAATTGATGGGATGGTTCTGTGCATGTTTCCAGAGAGTAACTTAGTTTATTGCCCCCCACGTGGTCATACGCAGTTTGCAACTGCTTTTTTGCCAATAAAGTTTATTTATTCACTTACATGTGAAGCAGAATGGACATCTTGCTCTAACAAATAATTTTTAAAAAACATTTGAGTTGGAAAATTTGTAAACAAGGTAGGGTTCTGCCTACCAGTAGGGATTTAATTTATCACTTCATTTACACTATGTATGAAAGATTCATTAAAATATGCAGCACTTAAGGTGAGAGCAGATTCAGAAGACTTTTGATTAGATGATGAATTATCATTAATAATTTTCTACATTTACTTTGGATTATTTAAAGCTTTCCTACCTAGTCGATTGTTTTGAGAGTTTTGCTTTTTTACTTCGAGCTATACTGACACACGAGTTTTCTATTTTGACTTGTAATAAAGATCTGATGTATTTTTTATTAAAAAATAGTACCTCTCTCTTAAGTATTTTAAAGGTTATTAGTCCTATTGAAAACCATTTTTTTACTAATGACCTATGCAGGTCCATATTACAACTACTATCTTCATGGGAAAATTCAAATTTGTAACCCTTATAAACGGCTCAAAACATTGAAAACTGTTTTGTTGGAAATTTTACCATTGGTCTTACTTTTAGAAACTAAGTCTATAACAAAACAAATGCATAAGAGGTCGCTCCAGGCACAGAAAGCAGGGAGGATCCAATGACAAGGAAATAATATATAAATTTTGCAACTGAAACAACTTTCTATGTCTAATAAATCTGAAAATATATTTTCAAATACCTTTTCTGTTAAGTTCAGGAAAACAAAATTTTCACATTTAGTATTAATATGATCTTTAAGACAATTTTTGAATCTCTATGTGGTCATAGAGGAAATCATAAAGATAAAGGTCACATGGAGAGTCAGAGGTGCTATTTTTATTTTTTTAAATTTTTTTGTGGGGTTTTAGGGCTCGTCAACGGCAAGGTCATTAGAACCCTAGAGGTGCTATAGTGAAGCCGATAGTTGCCTCAGCGTATTTTTGATTGGGCTCTCTAACAGGCATCTCAATGATAGATCGCCAGCAATAGATCAGCCTCTGGCAGAAAAGTGGAGCACATGTTTGTAATGGCCTTCACATTGCAGCTTACATTTCCAATCAAAGGGCAGAGACACATTTAAACACTAAAATATTCATCTTATAACCATGCAATATTGTCTCCTTCCTCACATCACAAAAATCATAGAGCCATTTATTTAGGAATTCAAACATCAGGTACGATTTGACACTGCTGTCCTTTATTATTGTCTGCGAATTTTGATCAGATCCTTCTTGTGTATTCATTCTGATCTTTCTGCTATCCCAGACTGGATGATAAAAGTTCTGGCAACAGTGCAGCATGGAAACATAAACATAATATAAGAAATGATGTAATAGCAAATTGTCTCTATGAATTATAAATGGGGGAGTAGGTCAGTTTGGCAGAGGGTTCCAAAACCTTTGATAGTATTCAAATGAAATAGAAATATTTTTGTATCACCACAATGCATAAAAGTTGGAATAAACATTGATGATGTAGCAAAAGCATCTGAGGTCCAAGCACATTGAAGAACACTCATTCCTTATATACCTTGTAATATGGAACGATATTTAGTTTGAAGTAATTTAGTACATCATTTAAGAAAAATTGCAGGTATCCCACTAGTATTTCAGAAATGTCTGTATTATTTAATTTAACAAAAGATTCACTGTTATTAAGCAAAAAAATCCTCAAGAGTTAGAAATCAAACCTGATTTCATTGAAAAAGCATTGTCTGAACAATCTGCTATTTTTTTATGAAAGTAATGATACATCTCCAGCCAAGCATACCTACAAATAATGGGGACACGGGACAAGAGTTGTTTGGAGGTTCATATTCAAGACACCATGCTTGCTGAATTTAAATTGGAGTTGTACTTAATGAGAAGCTCAGCTATTAGTGATTTTACTATTATAAAAAAATTAAAATGTAATTACGTTTTTATTTTATTTTTGAAACTTATTTAGAGACCCCTTATTTCATCAACATGCTCTGCGCCTTACTGTAATTGTGGCAAAATGCCTCATTATAGGTCTGTTTTGTTGCTCACCCCAGGTGTCTGTATGGTTCTCATGACAACACTAGGAACAGCATTATGAAAGCAACCAGGTGTAGAAACATAACATAATATTATACCATTCAAATTGTATAATTATAATATTATACCAACTTTCAATTAGGCTACAGAATTTAGTTGATCCCGTATCTTATAATTGAAAGTTAAAATAAAATAAGTTCTTATATCTCTGTTTTCATTCATACAGTTTAATATATTTAGCAATATTTCAGAAAATATTTATATGTTATCAGTAGCAGGATTTCCATACACGATTTCCATACAGGAACTACCTATATGAACTAGGTTTGACATGACTGTAGGTACTTACAGGACAACTTATTTTCATAAGAATTGCATTCCTCCATTACTTTCATTTTTTCTACAGTATTCTGCTTCAACTACATAATTTGGTTAGCATGACAATTTTATGTTGTTAGAGTTCAACCGAAGGAACATATGCTGTTCATATAGAATTGTCATATAAATCTTCTTGTAAATCTAAGATTTAAACACCAATAATCTCTTACAGATCATTTCACCAATGAAACCTTGAATATTAAGAAACGTACAACTACTATTATATGTATATTAGTTTCACATTTTAAAGATTCTCTTATAGATGTATATTGTGTACTACAATGCATTATCTTACATTGTGTTTGTGTAAGTGAATCTGTGCAGCTTCACTTAACCCATTTATGATTTACTATGCCTGTGGAATAACAACAGAAGCATTTTTCTGTATATTTTATTTTTTTCAGGACACAGCTCACATTTGTGTCGAATGTTGTTTCCCTTTATCATTTAGCTGTAGTCTGTGGTGGGTGAGTAGATTGAGTTGAATGTCTTCTGATGTCCGAGAGTGGCATTTGAGAATGAGCAGTGCAGCAATCTAAGTTTTATTGATTTCCCTCTTAACACAAGAGCTGGAAATTGTCATGTCTATGAGGGATGTTGAAGACAATTACTTCACTGTTGTCTGTAATTTGAGAGACACTATTAAATTCTCTAACAGAGTTATTGGCCCAGTTGCAATACAATAATATGGCTAATAATTTGCTCACTAGCACCACTACAATTAACCAGACATAACACTAATTGTCCAAAATAATCTAGCCACATTCCTCACAGACATTGCAGAGCTGAACACAAATAGCATACAAAATACAATATCTGGGGCATTAAAGGATATCTCTCTTTAAAAAATTGAATTATAAAATATTCTCCCTTTAACCCAAAGTTTGCATTGGACAGACAAAAAGAAACATCGATTAGAAAGAAGGAACTTTTTTAGGAATATTAAATTTGATCAGACTAAAAGCAGTAGCTGCACCTTTCTGGAGTGAAAACATGAGCATGATATCACAATGAAGTGGTATTATTAAAACATATTACTGGTTATTTTGAACTGCTAGCTTGAGAAATAATATTTATTCGCCTCTTTAAAAATAAATTGTTAAATTTTGACAATCCATTAGAAAATAGCTTACTTTCCAAAGGTGTGCGTTCACCAGCAACTACAGCTCAAGATCTGTCTGCAGAAACAGAGGATAGGAACAATAGAAAGAAAATTGTAAGCGTATCGCTGACTTCACACAATATATATTTAAAATGTGGTAAAAGTTCAACATGGCTAAATACAAAATAAGATATACATTACCATTGATCCATACATTAGATTTACATAAAAACATTAGATTCATTATATTGGGTTCCAATATGATGAATTTTCAATAGCAAAAAAGAATATAGATTAAAAATGTATCCAGGTTGTTTAAGCACTCAATATTTATATTGCATCCTTGAAACTTCTTAAATAGAAAGTTGTGTATTACTTCACCTATCATTCAGATGTGTCTGAATTCATTTTCCCTTACCTGTCTTTATAAGTGACATGAGCAAAATGAGATCAATAGTTTTTCAATCATGTAGTTTTTGAAGAATGCATTAAGAAGCAATGCATGTAATAACAATTAATTGATTAATCTGATTACAATAAGTCCTAGAAATTATTACCCTATTAAAATAATTGCTCTCCCAAAATGATCCATAAAAAATAGTTTGTTGCCCACCAAATAATATTATTTGGAGTACCATATAAATAATGAATCTTTTATTTAGTACTTCAACATTCAATCCTTTTTTCAATATTGATGTGGTTTCATTAAAAATCATTTTAAGTCTCTCATGTGTGTTTAAGAAAAAGTTTACTTGCTAAACTGACATTAAGTACTGTATTTATGACTCCAAACCTTATCAACTACCCAACATCAAATATTTATCACATATATTTCAATAAATAAAATTTAACAAATTGGAGAGAGTATTAACTATGTTCAAAATAAGGTATTAAGGTTTCATGATAACTATCAATTATTAAAGAATATTTTTTTCACAAAATTGACATACTATTTAATTAGTATATTTCATTTCACTTCAATGTATATTTCTCACTTTTTATCTTTGTAACTTTTTTGATGTTACTTACAGATATTCTTGATGCTCATTACATTAAATGTGTGTATGTGTGAGTGTGCATGTGTGTGTGAGTGTGTGTGTGTGTGTGAGTGTGTGTGTGTGTATATATATATACACACACACACTCTTAAAAATATATACTCCTTCAAAACAATTTAATTTAAACATAAACATGTTACAAAATAGGCATAAATTGTGTTTGAGAAAATTAGTTATTTAGGCTTAAGAAAAAATAATTTTGTTGAACTAAATGTTTATAAACATTATGGACATAATGTATATGAACATTATAGTTCATTACATATATCGATAGATTTTGTGTCAATCAACATTCTTCGCCAATCCTAACTTTAGGTCACTGTTAAAAATTTCTCTTTCATAGGTCACTAGTACTTCATTACTTGTTAATAAAAAATATATTTAAAATTGAAAACTTTTTTTAAAAAAAGTCCAATACTATGAGCTGTTTACAAAATGAGTGCATGTACAAAATCTGTCACCTACATTCTTTTAAAAAACTCTGATTTTAAAAAATTCATAGTAATTTGGAGGATTTTTTTTCATTTACTGCTTCTTGAGAGCATAATTATTTTCTTCTCATGAGAGCAGTTCATGAATTGTAAGCTTTTCTATATTACCATACAAATATTTCTTCTTCTTATTCGTTTAGTCGATTCCAACTCTTTGTGACCCCATGAACTAAACCATGACATATTCTTCTGCCCTGCACCATCTCTCGAAGACTCTCCAGTTTGGAATCCATTACTTCTGTGATGCCATCCATCCATCTCATCTTCTGACACCCTCTTCTTCTTGTGCCTTCGATCTTCCCCAGCATTAAAGTCTTTTCCAGTGTATCCTGTATACAAATATTACATCTGATCTTAATAATTTAAATCATTTGACATTTTTAGTATTATTAATAAAAATTTCACAATGTTTCTGCTTTGATTTGAGCTATCATATGAAAGGCCCACACTGAAATTTTTCTGTTGTTACGACTGGAGTGTAAAGTCAGGATTTCTGTCGTAACAACAGGGCTTCTGTCATAAAATGTAAGACATTCAGTCATAACGACAGGATTTCAGACGTAATTCTAAAATATTCTGTTTTAAGAATTGAGATCAGTATACGGCAGAAATCCTGTTTGCTCAGATTTGACGTTGGTACACTGCACATTTTACTATACACAGCAATTACCTTGTGCATAGGCAACAAATTATCACGTTAAAATAACTGACATGTTAATGACAGAATATTAACTCAACAGGAATGTAAACGCATAAACAGATGTACTTGAGATTAATTTTGAAATTACTAATATCATATATTTTATTAAAAAATAATATTAATTTTGTAAATTTGTTATCCATAGAATACATTGATGAATCGCACAATTAGTTAATAAATAATAAATTTATTTTCAAAAAACAGTACAAACTGCATATGACCACGTGGAGGACAATAAACTAATTTACTCTCCGGAAGCAAGCAAGGGACCATCCCATCAATTCCGATCAAGGGCCCTAAGGCAGAGGCAGATTCAAAAACTTCAGCAAAAGTTCCTAGATAAGATAAAAAGTTAGCTGCGAGTTATAATACATATATAATGTCAATATGTTTGTAATTTAACGCAAATATGTTTGTAAATTTACATGTACAAGTTATTATCGAACTATAGATTATTCTGAGTATAGTGTTTAAAAATCATAAGAGTTGAAAAAACACTAAATTCACGATTTATTGTTACAATAAACACGCCCCTAGACAAAGCCTAGAGAACCTGTATAATAAATCCGCCTCTACCCGAAGGAAAAACGGAGAAAAACCCGGGCCAGGATGGGGCTACAGAATTAATGTACACAACCGTGCCAAAGTTGAGTACACATAAAACTAAATTAATATGAGCCATAAGACAACACAATCATGCAAGAAAATAGTTTTTGAAATTGTTATAAGTTATTTAAAAAGTACTACAGCAATGGCGTGATAAAGTACAAGATGGATTTAACTTTTATTAAAATCAATAAATTCTTTTACAGTGTAGAAATACTGGTGCAGGAGGTAGTTTTTAACCGCGGATTTGAAGATATTCAATTTCATAATATCTTTTATATTCTTGGGCAGGGAATTACATAGAACGATTCCCGAATGATGCGGTCCTTTTTGGCAAAGAGTGGTTGACACTCTAGGCCGATGAATATTATTACTATTGCGAGTATTGTGTTCGTGAACGAGACTGTTTCGTATAAAGCAAGGGTGGCACTTCAGTAATTCGGTCTTAACAAACAAGACCGTTTCATAAATAGAAAGTTGAAAATCGATCGAGAATAAGTCAGAATTACAAGTGTTGTGCGCGAGTGAAAAGGTGTTTACAATTTCGTAGTGCCGGCAAATTCTTATTATGCGTTTAATTCGGCTGAAATTCTTATCATTAACAGTGAATTCAAAATTATGTATATTTCTAGCTTGCTGACCATTATTGTGCGACACATGAATTACTACCCTTTTTCAGCCTTTTACATTCTTGAGATACGAACATAAATCTTACAAGTAAATTTTGAGTAATTTATTGTCCACGCAAATTCATTAGCCTATTCAAGCAACTCTCGCTTTTAAACACATATATGAAGTTGCTCTGCACCAAGCAGGGTAACTTCGTTTCAACTCGGACATAGGCAAGCAAAAGTATCACAATACACACAAGCACCTACATCGATCTTACATCAATATTCGCATTGAGGAGGATAATATTTAACGACTTGCTAAGGTATCACCAGAGTTATGTGTAGTTTTAGTACAAGAGATCATTAGGAATTTCCCAAAATTAGGGAAGGTTAGAAAAATACAAAATAAACGTCGAAGAGGTAAATATGATTCTCGGAGGCGTGATTGAAGTTTTGAACTTCGCGCACTTTCTTTTACAGCTTAACGAATGAACGTCAAAGTGTATAATATGTTATTCGGTTTAAAAACTAACGTCCTTTGCTGAGAAATATTATTTTTTAATTCTTTAGTATGCTTTACTACCTTTTTACTCATGTGAAATTTTTTTATCAGGTACTTATTTCGTTGTCGCATTGACATTTCAATGTCCTAGTCACGATCAAAACCTCCCTTTGTTTCTTGCTCTACAAAAATAGTTTCACATAATCGGAGTTTCAAATATATGTCACCTCTACTTTTCAAGACTTCTGAAAACTTCTGAGTCACTACAATCCATGAGTCTACAGATCTGACGGTAATATCACGGTGCTTTTAGCTTTCGTCTAGGTTCTGTCGTAAAATCCTGTCGTGCCCAGTTACTGACATCGGACGTAAATTCCATCGTAACTTCTGTCGTAAAATCCTATCGTAACGACAGCAAATTTCGGCGAGGGGGGAAGCAAGTAATTATACATTTTTATGTAAATTAAAACCATAGTATTTCAAAACATTCATATAAACAAAAAATATTACATATGATACAAAAATAAGAAAAATATGCATTTTTTAGAATAAGCAATTATACATCTTTGATACTGATCCGTATCCAATTGATAATTTAACTTTTCATATGTTAATAATATGCATCATGTATGAAATTTCTTTTAAAATAATTTTCTTCTCCGTCCAACAGTCAAGGTTTATTCCAAATTATATAAATAAAAAATGTAATTTGCATTATATTATATGTGCACATGTATTAAATACAATCAATTTACTATACAACTATAGTACATAATCATTTGATAGTAGGGTACGTGTGCCGCTTCTAGACCCGATTAGAGCTGATAAGCGCGTAACGCTGGAAGTGACGGTTGTGAAGCGGCACAAGAATAAGGGGTGGAGGTGCTGAAGGGGAGGGAGGGGAGGTAGGAAGCAAAAGGCATGACGAAACATTGTATAACAGTTCTTGAACATTGCGTAACAAGATGATCGAACCATGGCGGGGAAGTGATGGCAGGGGGAAGTGATGGCAAAAGATATGATGGCAGGGGGTGATGACATTTTACAGATTGTGCACTGAAACAGAAACAATCTTCTTTTAAGATGATGCATCATCATCATAAGAAGGAGGAAGGTTTTCAGTAGGCTGTTCGAGGGTCAGAGTGCTGTACGGATGACAGAAACACGTGCATCTAAATCAATGCAATGCAACGTCTCAAATAATGCCAAGAGACATACATGAGTCTGATTGGCAATGTCAGCGATGACGTTGTGGTTGTTGTCTCGTACATGGGATAGAATGTCTAACATATATTCATTCATAGCGGTTGCATGTTGATAACTTGCGTTTCCATGCCTATCAGAGGTGGACGCTCCATGTCTGCTCATGACGACGGTTCACTCTCGACAATACGGTAGTGACCGTACGGTAAACTATTTACCTTATCCACCCAATGACGTTTCTCATCGACACATAGAAGAGAGCGCTTTTGTTGCTCCAAAGAGTAAAGTGTATGTGCTTTTGAGTGAATGCAATGTTAAATATCCATTCTTGTTTTATCATGAAATAAACAGTCTTTATAGTACGATAGCAAAACGATAGTGTTTGAACACTGACCGCTTAATACCTTTCGCTCTGCATGAGGTAAGCTGGTAGTGTGTTTGAGTAGCATACATTTTAGGACAAAGAACCACAAATACTATGAGTATATCAGTTCCGCATTCATCCTTAAAGAGTCCCAATCTTTTTTTATTACGCGGGAAGATGATAAATATATTCAAAGCATCAAACGTTGACGCGTCATAGTCATGACGTGATATACATTGCGTGACGTGGACAGAATATACGAATCCGTGTCTAAATACAATAGTTTCAAGTCTGGGAATAGTGGTTTGAGAAATGTACAAAAAACGTCGAACATGAAATTTAAAGAGTTATAATATTGAAAATCCAGCATAAATAGGTTAATTCACCTTTACCTCCGCTTTCCCCAACTCGATTGTCATGAGATCTCCTTCAATCGGTCGACTGTATATAAAGTTGAGATCCAGAATGAGTTTCCACGCATCAGAACGTCCTTCCGAAATGTTAACAAGATAGATGCGTCGATGTTGACGCACATTTTCACAAGATTTTCCATAAATACTATTCACCATGAGTTTAAAAATATTCAATTCAAACGAAGTAGCATTCTTTTGTTACGCGGTGTTGAGTTCAATGTAGGGGAGAAGCCAACGCGATTGACGAAAATAGAGAGAAGTTTGTGTATACGAACAAGCTTGTAGCCCAAGTCCAACGCCTTTTGTAAATTGCGAATGTGAATGAAGTAGTGACGTTTACGAAGCAGCGTAGCCATGAGTTCCGGTTGTCGACTCCCAGGATGAGGGGGTATCTGCGTCTCAGCACTAAGCGGTAAGTCGATGTAGGTGTCGTAGAGACGTTCGGGAATGTCGAGATCAACGTCTAATACATAGCCGGTGTCCTCCGATGGGTAAGGCTTGAGACATAGCCTGTCCATATAAATTATTACAATCGATATATTAAAGATAACAAGCTGGTTCATGGGGATTATACTGTTCATGCATAAAGGGATTGTTTGCCTTCGCATATGGCGCTCTGGACAAGACCGCCGCGATTCCTTCGTTCAAAGAACACGAGTTTGTCTTCATCGGTAAGGAGTTCCAAAGTCACATGTGTCGTCTTTAAAAGAGCATAGTACGCCAGAGACGGTGTAGTGAGATAATGTGTTGGATCGAGCATGTACACCTGCATACACAAGTTTCGAAACGATTAAAAAATGTCGGTTAGGAGGAGCACATCGATTTTCAAGTACAAATCGACGTAGTCGGAGAATGTGCGAATCCCGAATGTGTGCCAAACCAGTTGTGCACGAGCGTGGTCATCATCACTAATGTGTTCACCCGAGAGACGACTAAAACATGCAGCCTGTGGTGACAATGCATTTGCGTTGAGTACAGATTCTGTGTTACAATAATCATATGGAAACACACCCTTCCTACATGCTAATGTAAAGAGGATATCATCGGGTTAATGTGCTCGAACATGGAGTAAAACTGTCGGAATAAGTGTACGCGCCAAAGCATCCAGTGATGAAGACATAAATTTGAAGGAGTCGAGAAACCAAAATTCCACTTTTCCTACACGCATGGATATGCAAATGAAGCGCTCATGTTTCTGATGTATAATAGAAAGTTTATATTGTTTAAAGAGTGGATCGCGTCCTAAAGCGCGAAGAATAAAATGTGAATCGTAGGAAGCCGAATGATGAATCAATATGGGAATATGAAGAGGAACTTTATAGTTTACATTACATGCATTATGAGCAGCACCGCGATACATGCCAGTGAGATGATCGTAATCGAGTACAATTGTATCAGAGTCCGATAATGTCCCTCTACAGATATGACACTGCGTCGCATTCTTGAAATGAAGTTCGTCGTCAGGTCGCATGACAAGCGGATGGGGTTGGTCAACACATGTGCCATAAACTTGAGCAACTGCGATTAACACCGTTAACAATTGATGCGCTACATCATCCCTCGAAACGCAGTATAGGTATTGCGTGTCGCATCGAAAGCACACACAATCCTACAGCAAATGGACGATGGTGTTGATAAGCGTTGGAATAGGATGTATCGATAGGGGGTTGACACATAGCAATCGGTTCTGTAAAAGATTCAAAATCACAATAAACGACGATCGGCACGCGTTGTTGACGTGTATAGTTCATAAAGCACATGAGTGCATCTCTTCCCTTCTGTGGTAAAATAACACGCGTCCCTCAATTGAGTTCACAGTGGTGATTGTCAAATTTATCTTTACGTCGGAAAACGCGTAAACATGCATTACAGTGAAATGTTTGAAGTTCATATTTTTGACAGTTGTGAGCCAACCAAACGACTTAAAACCTTAATCCAACAATAGTGACGATTATATAATAATAGTTTGGTATGAAATTTTTTTACCGTTCGAGTCAAAGACGTGTTTTCTGCGAGTCAAAGACGTGTCGTTGACCAAATCAAGCGATACACGTGACATGAATATTCCAGATTCTGGTCTTCAAATTTTCCTGTATCATCAATGTTCATTGGGAAGGAAATCCGTTTCAAATTTAATATAGTCATGCGTCTATGAAACACGTCGCGATAGTGGGATAGACGACTTGAATATTGGATACGTGGCCGTGTGCGGATGACACGACATTGACGCTATCGACCAAAGGAAACAGTGTTCATCCTCATTGTGCACATTCACGATTCCCTTTTTCGGAGTATCAAAGGGAGGAAGCAAGTCTACATATCTTGATCCAAATTGTGCGCTACTCTTTATAGAATGAAAATCAAGGTGATGAGCCACAATTTTCTTTAAAACTTTCCCGCTCTCTCTCTCTTTCTCGCTAAAATCGTCAAACCGTGTACGTATGACCTCAACGATATTTTGTTGATAGTCTCGTTCACGATGTTGATGTGAAAACACACTAGCCGGTAAGGAAAGGAAAATTCTAGCGAGTTGTACATGATCTTCTTCTCGGTCTACATGCGGTTTCTCCATCATAAATTCGCATTCTAAACAAGCTGTCACTTTATAGTCATTATTAAAACGATCTAACGCTGACAGAAAAGGAGTTTCACATTGACGAAAGACGTCTAACGGATCTTTAATATGCAATGTATTGTGTATAGAGCCACGAATAATGCGCCGATGAAGAGAGGAATGCCTATCTGTCCACTGTTGCAAAGAAGTGGAGGATTGAGGTTCATGCATAGAAGAAGAGGAGGGTTACTAATATATATATATATATATATATATATATATANATATATATATATATATATATATATATATATATATATATATATATATATATATATATATATATATACTACGTCGCAATACCATGGCATACATCAATACAATAGAGAACCTACCATCGAGGAACTTAGCGTCCCTCTACGCCCCCACCTCCAAAGAGCACTCTGTATTAGTCCGAAAAAGCGAGTGGGTACGTTATGCGCTTCGAGAGTATCAAGTTCTGAAACAAAAATCAGAACGTATTAAAACAATGAAATATTATGAAAAGAAAAAATTGTTTTCCATATCTCGGTACAATTGATACGTTGTCCGCCCCGCCTCAAAGTGACGTCTTTGTTCTAAAAAATAAATATCCTATCGTTGAAAACATGCTACATCGTTTTGTAAACGCTTTTCAAGAATGCGGACATACCTTCAAATATTCGACATTGTTCCGTATTCATTGCAGGGGTTGAGGGCGGCCGGCGGAGGTGCACATTGTCTAAAAAGAAAACACAACACTGAAAATAAAACCTTGTATCCGCCACACAGTACTGAATAGTACTGACGCTGCATCTAAAAATTGTAGAGTTATATGTCAATGCATATGATGAAATACTTACCAGGTACATCTTGGAGTTCTATTCTTGAAAAAAAGTCTCTTCAGTGTGTCTCTTCACTAGCAAATGAAGCGTATCATGTCTTGTACACTTTAAATATAGAGATGTGCGAATTAGCACGCTCGCCTCGCTCCGCGCACACCCCTCACCGATCGGATATTGTACAAACCCACCTAATCCCACGCACAAGACCTTCTAATCTAAATATCCGCCAGCTCCGCCGACCTAGAAGCTCATCATCTCCCCCCTCTCCTCGCGAGGCGGCGCTCAAGAACGAAGACGCTGATAACGCTTCCCCTCACGTCGCGCGGCAGCGGAAGTCACTAGAGTTGATAGGAGCAGCATTTGCATGTGAACAAGTCCTTATTATTGCATTATACATGCGGTAAGTTAATATAAGTTTTAGAAATACTATACGTTGGCTATCTATTTTAATGGAAAAAATAAACTGTATCATACTTTTTTGTTCATGTTCGATGGTAAAAATGAGGAAGGTGATTTTTTATGAGTGAAGGTATATATATTCTAATGTACCCTGGTTGGAATTATTTATTATAACATAATTAATTACACAGACACATTCAGATTAAATAAAAATAAGGATTCGGATCTTTGATGCAGATTATCAGTTTTATTTTGATTTCTCAGGTTGAACATATTCACACAGAATTGATACGTACAAATATTTCTTCCTCATAGAATAAATAAAGAAACATTACTCTGCGATATTACTATTACATATGTTCTTATTTAATATTTTTTTCATGTATTTAAATTTCATGATACAAAGAATCACTAATACTCCTTAAATATAATGACATAATATTCCACGTTATGAGCTCTTTAAATAATTTAAGTGCAGAGAAAAATAAAACAGTTCATCTAAAATGATTCTTGAAGTTCTTCTCTCTTCTACAAAACAAATACATTACGAAAATCTTTATTTCGATGGGCCGTTCTCTTAGAACAGATACTTGCACCTCATTGAATTACAAATATTGCAAGTCCCCATCATTTGACGCCACATCCATTAAGTTTCGTCTCACAGAGACGGATACTCACAACCCATAGATCTTCGTCGAAATCGTGTGTAGAACTAGCTCGTTTGTCCTACGACCTCCTCCGTAATATATGACTTCATCGTATTCGCAGCTGATCGCCTCGTACCGCTTTTTGGCCTTTGCCGGGTGCGATCATAGACGCCGCCTGTCTTGGCTGCTCGCTGGCACGACGGACCACCATACGGTCCCACTGTTCACAGCTTCTAGCAGCGTTCACAGTTCACAGTTCACTGCGGCGAATTCTCGTATTCAACAGCGTATTTATGCTTCTAACTCACGTCGCGATTTAACTTTCGCATTATACAGCCGGATATTCAATGCTTCACTAGGAGCGCTTTATACGTGATAAAAATATATTGCGTACTCGAAAAAATCTTACTAATGTAATCTGGATCTTCATCGGAGAATTTCCTACGACTCCGAACAACTATGCCTATCTCGGAAGATCCCAAGTCGCGAAAGGCTCATTAGGTGAAGAACCATCTCCCCCGTACGGTTTAGATTATAGTGAGCTGTAGAAGAACCGTTTCTCCCGGACGGTTTTTGACTAGTGAGAGCCATACACGGCGAATTGCCATCCTTTTCCCCTCGCGTCTCCCCACTCCCAACGCTATCCAGATCATGTGCTAAGACAATAGCCAATCGAGTGCTCATAAAAAGGTACGCGCAGCTAACTCCCAAAGGGTGTGTTTACAACGATGTTTAATTCCTGAGAATCTTTTCTATACATCGCGCAGGGAAGAACACGCTCCCACTTGGCGGTAAGTTTGAATTCCCTTTCTCCCTGGGTTCTATGTTCTAATTAAATCGGTTTTCGCTAATATATATATATAACTGTTCGACATGACAAGAGTCACTTTCAGTTTTCATTCGTGTGTTCTTACAGTTTAAAAAGAAACAACGTGTTTCAATAGCATGACACAAGCACTCATGTGATTTCATCCTCTTTTTCATAATACATGTTATAATTTTAATTATTCCTTTACATTGGTATTGCATATTTTCATGTGTTCTGGCATTGTGAAAGACGTATTAAATTTTTATAAGTTCATATAACTCTAATTTTTTAATTATTTGTTTTATATTGGTATTGCATAATTTTAATGTGTTATTACACTGTGGAATACATTGATGTACATACAGTGAAAGACTAGTAAAACGGTATAAAATTTCGTTTTTTCATTATAGAGACCGAAAGGAGGTGGAAATAGTAGATGTGTCATCAGACGAGGACACGAAAGTCATCGATTTACGAACTCAGAGAAATGGAGTAGGAGGAACGAAACATCGCGTGGGGGCAAAGAAAGCGTAAGTAAATGAAAAACGTACAGCAGTGTTACACAAAAATCTGTAAAAGCATTGTGTAAAAACCGGTGTTGTTTGGTTTAGGAAAATAGCTGATTTATTTGGGGAGTGTAAATCAGATGATGATGAAGATGCACGGAAAGTTGTTGAAATACTCACTTAGAGGAAGCGAAAAGCGTCAGATGGTATTCATCACATGGATGCAAGGATATTCATCACATGGATACAGCCGTAAGTCAAATGAATAGACGTGTAATAGTAATATGTTTAAAAATGTGTTGCAAATAACATTGCTTGGTGTTTAGGGCAAGATCACATCCCGTTGCAAAGCCCAAGCCAAAATCACAAGCAGTGATGAACGTGGAACAGAAAGCATTGTAAGTATTTAAGGTTTTCGTTTACTATGCTAAAGTGTTTATGTCATGGATGGAAAAAAACTTTTATACTACGCGTGATTTTTTTATTTGTATCATCTTTGTTTGCAGGAAAACGAGGAACGACTATATGAAGCGTATTCATGTATTTTTTGAAAAATAGTATTCTACAATCCTATTTGATGCATGTTGTATACAACCTTGTATGAAGTTTGAGAAATAAAACTGGATCTGAATAGATCTGAAACTGTATATAATTTTTATTCTCCTACTCTCCCAACACTGTAGGAGGAGGATAGGACATTTGAGGAAAATAATAATGAAGCATTCAATTAAAAAATTTATATATATA
>NNCF01126239.1:835052-870214 GCA_002313205.1 Laupala kohalensis | reverse complement strand
GCAAGGGGGGGGGGGATCGAAGGAACGGACAGTGTCGACCTGCCTCGACACTCCGCAAGATGTGCCCTCAGCGCGAATTGCGTAAAAGGTCCATCAGATCATCATAAATTGTATTTTCGTTTCCTTTTGTGAATACTTGTAAAGTCAACCTTTCGTTTATTCAGTAAATGCTTTTGGTTGGTGAGAACCACGAGCGATATACATTCCGGTGGAGGAATATCTGTGGAACAGTAGTATATTGTACTAGATGTTTTGTATTTGATTTATGTAGTGATGTGCCTTCTCTAAAAATATATAATGTATTATGATGGTTTCTTGATTCCAACGTAGTAATATATGTGTATTAAATTCATGTTATTCTTTGATTGTGTGATCTGTGTTATTAATATTATATTTTGATCCGTGATTTGAACTCATGTCCCGGCCGGTCCTTCCTCTCATAATATATATATAGCCTAGCGAGTAAAGCTTTCTGAGTAAATATTACAATAATTAATTAGATTGAACTCCTAAATGAGATGATAGCAGTGATAAATTAGAGAGACACGTATCATAATGTTTGAGTGTGCCGAGAGATCTTATAAAATAGAAAGGGGGGTTGTATCAGTCAGAGAATTCTGTAAATGTTAAAATATTTTGCTTACAATAATACTATTTTTAACGATTGAAACTGCTATAAAGCATTGAGTATAAAAATAATTAAAGAAACAAAAAGATTCATCACACACTACATTCAAGACAAAAAACACGTATCCAAGTAAATTCTTCAGACGATAACTAATAATATAAAATAATATAAAACAGCTTCATGCATCAAATAATATGCACAACCATTAATATGACACACAGCATGAAAAAGTTAAGTAGAACATGAGGCAAAAGGAGCAGTGGACACATCTGATACGTAAACTTACACAGTCAAAAGATGCAGCATAAGCACCGGATAAGGGGTTACGACTAGTGCGTAGAGGTCGGGTGTGTGTGGAAGTTAAACGATACCAAGAAAAACATAAGATGTAGATATTCCTCTGTTCTCATTTAAAACTAACATATTAAAATGACACATCTACAAGGATACTCCTTGGATTCACACCATTGGCATACTTAAAACTACCCGCCATAAACATATAATCTGTTCGACATTCTCCATATAGTTCGTTGTTGAACTTCCTCGAAAAATGTCTCCCAACATCTCTTCTTTGCAACCTTTACTTATATCTTTGTTTTGTGAGTGTTATGTGGTAAAACACTACAAACGGTTTCTAAGGTTATCAAGCCTAACGGACCTAATGTAATTCATATTGTTTTCGTTCAAATGTTATTCAAAGACATGATAAAGTTTACGTAAGTACAAACGGAATCATTAATTCAGTTTCTTGGGGCATTAGGATTAATTATTAAGGTGAATTAAGATTTTCTGGTGCGCATAGAATTACATTATAATTAAACTTTTAAATAAACTTCATTGTTGCACTACACTCTAACACAATATTGCATTAGTTATTGTCGAATTAACTTACCTGCAGTTGTCGGCCTAGATAATTATTTTTGTCATTTTAGTTGTCGGTTTATTCGTTTAATGAATAATTAATTTGCAACTTCCGTAGTAACAAATTTATTATTTTACTAATGTCCTTCATTCAATGTTAGTTGTCAGCTTTCGTGTATTATCATTTGCTAACAAACTCACAACAATGGACATAATCGCATTCCTCAACTCATTCAAAGCTGACCGTCAGAAGGCGTACAATGATTTTGTACATTATATCGACATGGATCACTGCACGGGAAGAGGTCAATAAGCACACGATCGGCGGTTGGACAAGTTAGGAATTCTCACGATCCTTTAACTGCCATCACCCGGTTCAACCAAAGACCCATGTACCACCCCAAATCAAAACAGGATTAGTGTGTTAGATGTCATATCCCAGATTCCTCCCTCACCCAATCCTCCTACTCGTTTCCTCTCCCGGCCAGTATCTAAACCTGCTTAGAAACCACGCACTGGTCAGCACAGTCACCCAAAAAAGAAGTGCTACTCGGACATGAATCCCACACTTCCACGCAGAAATCAAACGGACCCATGTTAGCTGATTCGCATGGTCGCCACATGTCCTCCGTTTTACGTGGATTACCTTCAACTAGTTCTCAACCTCCAGTATCTGAAAAAGAACACTTATTAGCTGAAGTTATTCGAGAACTGGACACCTACAGAAATAAACTCACCTGGCGGGACAGTAATCATCACAGGTGGGCAGAATGACATAAACTTGGAAGGTAATTTCAACCCTTTTAACTATGTACAAAAACTAAACACGACCTCTCATTACAAATATAGTACTCTCTAGCCTGCCTCCACGCTTCAACGTTACACAAATAAACCATGAAATTAACCTCGCAAACATGTCTCTAAAACATCACCTGACACACAAAAATCACATTTTTTATTTGCAACCACACCTGACTACCCAAGACTTTACCCAGCATTATTCACACCAAAGACCGTCTGGGAAACCACTTCGGTTCTCTCCTAGCTTCACATCTGACCTCACATCATCCTCCGCCTATTCACCCATTCCTACACCTCCACTTCCACCTCCCTCTGCTCCCGCCTCTCGTCCACCTCCTCCTCCCATCTCTTCTCTTATCTCCGCAACAATTTTCCTCTGTCTCCGATCCTTCACCTCATCTCCCTCGCCCAGGTCTGACACATCTATTCCTACATCCACATCTCCTTCCTCCTCTATACACAGTTACAACTTGCGCTCAAGAGTACGATGTGGTACTCAAAGGTGACAATCGTATCTAGGTGCAGTGTGCTAGCTTCCGGGACTAGAAGTTGTGCCAAATTCATGTTCCTCTCCACAATCTAACTTCGATTCCATTTCCGAAAATCACTCTTCACAAAATCACAAAGTTCTCGAAAATCACAAACTCTTTGCGAAAATAAAATACATATATTTCATCATAATGTCCTTTGAAAAAAATTGAGTCATTGAAAATCCTGTACACGAATATTCATTCGATTTGCTGTCTCACAGAACACTGGCATTCAACTAACAACATCAACGATACTGCTATTTCTAATTATTATTTAGCAAGTCTTACTGTCAACAAAATTTGAAAGGAAAACATCCCCACGGAGGCACGTGTATCTACGTTCGTGATGATATTTTACCTTCTCAATGGCCAGACTACGAGAACTTCTGCGTTGATAGCGTGCCCGAATTTTCTTCAGTTAATTTGACCGACAGAGGTACTGTTTTATGTATTTATTTGTCTCCTCAATCAGATATTGACATTTTTTCGGAATTTTAAAATTATTTAGAACGTATTACATGCAAAACCACAAAATCTGTCGTTATGTGGCGATTTCAACATTGATTTCCTGAGTGCTTCCGATTCCGTTCATTCACCCTTAAATCGATTCAAGAATCTTACCAACTCCTTAAACCTTGTAACTACGATAAACGACCCCACCTTCTCTCGTTGATCTCAACATTGCTAGATCAGATTTTTGTCTACAATGGAATCTCGGATTCCCCTAAATGTTTAACGCGTTATACAGCGATCGCCTTGCTGAAGTATTGACTATTAAAGATAAACTAAAACCACATTAAATCCTTTACAAGTCTTCTAGACAGTTTAACGACACAAATTTATCCATATTAACTAATTATTTGCTTGAGGAAACTTGGAAAGATGTTTACAATAGCAAAAACTTCGATGAAAATTCAATGTATTTATTTCAACATTCCTAACACATTACAACTCTCACTTTCCCATAAAACGCAAGTTAATTTACACAAAGAAATACAATAGATGGATCACCGAAGGTATGAGAATTTCTTCCAAAATCGAACGCCGTTTATATTATATTTCCAAACTCCGTAAGCAACCTCCCGTATTCCATGATTATTTCCGTAAATATAAGACTATTCTCCGAAATGTAATCTATGAAGCTCAGGTTATAAAAAATGACAGGCAGATACTAAAATCGAACAATCGGACTGAAACCATGTGAAATAGTGTTAAAAATTACACGTCACCTGAAAATATTGAAGAAAACATTGGCAAAACACTAAACGATGGCAAAATTGTATCAAATCTACAGGACATCGCAATATTTTTAAAATTTTATTTCAAAGAAGTAGGTAAAATAAGGAATTCATATTTGTAACCAATGTCCTCCAAATTTATTCACCCACTATATTATATTCACTTCCGAAATTAATTCCGGTGAAATTATAAGAATCGTCAGTTCATTAAAAAACAAATTTTCAACAGACATAGATGATATACCCGAATTTATTGTTAAATTTTCGTTCCACGTTATATTAAATCGACTCATGAATAGGAGTACTTCAACGGAAGGAGTGTTTACTAATATAATAAAGAGAGCTAAAGCGAAACCTTTACAGAAGAAAGGAAACAAACTCAATGTTGGAAATTATCGTCCAATTCTTTTACTACCCACTTTCTAAAAAATCCTAGAAAAATTGTTCTATAAGCGTCTTCTAGATTTCTTTATCAAAAACTAATATTCTCTCTGACGATCAACTCGGTTTTCGGAAATCCTTTACTGCCACCAGCGCCACATTTTCTTTCTTAAACGATGTTATCACTTCTCTTGACAAAGGAGCAAATTCCCACGGTGTTATTCTTGTTTTATCCGAAGCATTCGATGTCATAGATCACGAAATACTACTTTCAAAATTGCAATCCTTTGGCGTTCGTGGACTTGCGCATGAATGACTAACTTCCTATTCAAAAGATAGATATAAACAGGTCGAAATATCTTACACTAAAAATAAAGTACTTCAGCATTGCCTTTAAAAAATCACTTACTCGCGGAGTTCCCCAAGGTTCAATCTTGGCCCTATACTCTTTTGGTTGTATATAAACACATGTCATCCTCCACATCAGATTCCAAAATGGTTGTTTTTTCTGACAACGCTAATTTACTATGTAAACACGCCAACGCTCAAAACGTTTTGTCAAACCCCTCGGATTGGTTCCATGAAAATTGTCTCATTGTAAACAGTCTCTATGTCATTTCACAATAGTATCACAAAATCTTTACCCCAGGTTTCTCTTTTGCTAAACGGAATGCAATAAAATACAGTTACCAATACAAAGGTCTTAGGTCTCCATATTCAAGACAACATAAAATGGCATTATCACGTTGACAATCTTAATTCCAAATTGTGTTACACATTATGAATCTTAGTTAATATTGTTAGTCCACATATTTCCTGTTGTATATTTTGAGAACACTTACTCCCATTTACAATGCGTTATTATCTTCTGGGGTGATTCCAGTCACAGCATCCAAACTTTTAGAATTTAAAAGTGGGTTGTTCAGAGAATTTGTAAATCTCACCCTTGAAACTCTTGTAAACCTTTATTTAAGGAATTAAATATTTTAACACTTCCCTCCTTTTATATTTATGAAATGGTTGTGTTTGTTAAGACCGAATTACTGAAACACTTCCCCTGTTTCATACAAAAATGTCTTGTTCATGAACACAATACACACCATAGGAATAACATTCATCGTCATAGAGTGTCAGCTGCTCTTTGTCAAAAAGTGTCATATCATTCAGGAATCGTTCTATTATTCCCTCCCCATAAATATAAATGACATTATTAAATTGAATCTCTTCAAATCCTCAGTTAAAAGTTATCTATTGCACAAGAGCTTCTACGATGTAAAAGAATTTCTTGATTTTAATAAAAATCGTACTTTAACACACCATTGCTTTCAAATTATCTGATAACAATTTCAAATATATTAACTATTTTCTTGCATGATTGTATTGTTTCTTATTATTCAAATAAGTTGTTTTATACGTACTCAACCTTGGCACGGCTGAGTACATTAATTCTGTAGCCCTATCCTGGCCCAGGTTTTCTCCGGTTTTCTTTTGGGTAGAAGCTGATTTTTTTTATACAAACTCGTTATACCCTTGCCTAGGGGCTGCATTTATTGAAATAATAAATCTCGAATTTAGTGTTATTTAATAGTTACGTTATCAACAATACTTTCCGAATAATCTTGATATTAATATGTACTTGCAAAATTATTTTCTTGTGTTTTATTGAACACAAATTTGTTGGTATTATATTACTATTATAACACATACTGAACTATTTTTAGGAGTGTGTTGAAATGTGAAATCCACCTCTCCCCTAGGGCCCTTGATTGGAATTAATGAGATGGTCTCTTGCTTGGTTCCGGAGAATAAATTAGTTTATTGTTCTTCATGTGGTCATTTGCAGTTTGTAACTGCTTTTTCGATAATAAAGTTTATTATTATTTATTATTATTATCATCTATTCCAGCTAAATTCCTTGGTTTTTTGTTAATAACCATCTTAACTTTAGTACTATTTGTGGAATGAAGAGTTAATACGGGATAAATTTGGTAATTTGCATCTATCCATTGTGTTCTGTATTTGAGAGGCACCAAGCTGGTTGGTAAAATGTGTATTCAATCATTAAGTAATGCAAAAATTATAACATTAAGGAAAAAGCTTGTTTTCTAAGTACGTGTTGCTTTTTTAAACGTTCTCTGAAAATGATTTTCAAGATTTTGTTGGAGCAGCAAACATTCCAGAGGAATTCAAAACAAAGTATCCATTATGAAATTCAAAAAAAATTCACGTTAAAAAATTGTCAAAAGAACATCAGTGTATGTCAATTGACCAACTGAATATTAGTTTATGAATATTTGCATTTAAAAATTATCAGGAAGAACATTCAAAACACATCCAGTATATGTCAATTGACGAATTGAATATTAGTTTTTTAATTTTCATATAAAATTAATAAGCCAAAAAAATTTAATTTCCAGTCAATTTCCTTTTCATCTTCTTTTTTGTTTTTTCATAAATGGAGATGATAGCTGTTAAAGGTAGTAAGTGTTTTTAAATAGATTTATTATAGGTTTTTGTATAGTTATGATGTTTGTACTATTTTGTACCTTATTATAATAAATAAACAAAAAAATATTATAACTTTGTTTATAATATATAAATAATATGAAAGTGTTATATAAATGATATAAAAATAATAGATAAATATTAAAAATATATGTATATAAAATGTGCACTCAAGAGGCGTTATATTTACTACTGCCTAGGGGCACCAAACTTTTAAATCCACCTCTGTTTCTTACACCTTTTTTGAAGATCATGGATGTCTCTTGTGATTTCTTATTTTTTCCTTCCTGATTTCAGGTTCCATAAGATCTTGATTTAATTGATTTACTTTTATTATCATACCTGAAAATTGTTCTTGCAATTTTCTTTTCCTTGTATATATAAGGAGGTCATTTTCGGTTTCCCCCCCCCTATTTTGTTGCAATTAGTATATCTTGATAGTATTTAATGATGTCTATCAGATTTCAAGGACAACCTCTTAATATCACTATCATTCAAGTTTATGCGCCAACCACCGAAGCTGAAGAGAACATTATTGACCAGTTCTATGGAGAACTGCAAGAACTAACCTGGTCAACACCAAAAAAGGATGTTGTATTCATAGTTGGATATTGGAACGCCAAAATAGGAGATCAAATTGTAGATGGTGTAACAGGAAAATTTGGCCTTGGTACAACAAACAAAGCAGGACAGAGCATCCTAGAATTATGCCAAGACAATTCAATAGTTATTACTAACACTACAACAAGACCTGGAGCTGGTTGCAGATCAAATCATGAGCTCTTAATTTCAAAACTGAAGCTGAGAAAGGTAGCTAAAAATAGACCATCTTTTAGATATGACCTTGAGAGTATACAATAGAAGTATATAATAGAAGTTAGAAATACATTCAATGGATTAGAATTAGAAGACAGAGACCCAGAAGAGCTATGGATGGAAGAATCCCAGGCTGTCAAGGAGGCAGCAGTAAAACATATTCCCAAGAAAAAGAATAACTAGATAGTTATCGAGAGAGGCACTACAAATTGCTCAAGAACAAAGAAAAGCAATAAAAAAGGATGTTTAAATTGAATAAAGAATTCCATAAAATAGCTAGAAGAGACAAGAATATCTTCTTAAATGAACAGTGCAAAGAAGAGAATAACAGAATTGGGAAGACAAGGGATCTTTACAAGAAAATTAGAGACATCAAAGGAAAATTCCAAGGAAAAATTGGAATGATAAAAGATAAAAATAGTAAAGATCTAACAGAAGCAAGGCCTATGGACATGATGGGATTCCAGCAGAAATGTTCAAAGTCATTGGTGAGGATGCAGTGAAAGTGTTGCATTCAATATGTCAGCAAATATGGAGAACCCAACAGTGATGAAAAAAATTGGAAAAATTCGGTATTCATCCTGATTCCAAAGAAGGGAAATTCAAAAGAATGTTCAAATCATCAAACAATCATACTCATTTCACATGATAGCAAAATCATGCTCTAAATCTTACAAAACAGACTTTACCAATATGTAGACCGAGAACTACCTAAGGAACAAGCTGGATTTCGTAAAGGAGATCAAATTGCCAACATCCGATGGATTATGGAAAAAGCAAGATAATTCCAGAAGGATGTGTATCTATGCTTTATTGATTATGCTAAAGCTTTTGACTGTGTTGACCATAATAAATTATGAGAAGTACTAAAAAACATGGGAATACCAAATCATCTTATTTGCTTCATATGGAATTTATACTTAGACCAAGAAGTCATGGTAAGGATTCTATATGGTACAACTAAATGGGTAAAGATTCAAAAAGGAGTACAGCAAGGTTGCACATTGTCACCTCATTTCTTGCAGAAATATGCAGAAATCTTAAATATGTTGCCATCTTGATGGCAGAAAACGAAGAAGAGTTAAAGACTTGCTTATGGAAGGTGAAAGAAGAAAACGAAAAAGCTGGATTAATGCTAAATGTAAAGAAAACGGAAATGATGGCAACTACACTTGTTAATTCATGGCATGTACGAGAAGAAACAATGGAAGTAGTTTCTATTTTCAATTATCTCGACTCCCAGATATCTGCTAATGTGACAGCAGCCATGAAATCAACAGATGCTTTCTACTTGGTAAAAAGGCAATGTCTAACTTTGACAATATTTTAAGAAGTAGAGATATAAAAATTAACAACAATGATCTGCATAGTAAATGCTATGGTATACCCAGTTGTGATGTATGGATGTGAGTCCTGGACATTAAGAAAGGCTGAACATCGTAGAATAGACTCCTTTGAATTGTGGTGCTGGAGGAAACTTCTTAGAGCTCCATGAACTGCAATGCTGGGGAAGATCAAAGGCACAAGTAGAAGAGGGTGGCAAAAGATGAGATGGATGGATGGATGGCATCACAGAAGTAATTGGAAAACCTAATACTGAAACAAAAACTAACCTACTTTGGACATATAATGAGAAGATATGATACACTGGAAAATTCTTTAATGCTGGGGAAGATCAAAGGCACAAGTAGAAGAGGGTGGCAAAAGATGAGATGGATGGATGGATGGCATCACAGAAGTAATGGATTCCAAACTGGAGAGTCTTCGAGAAATGATGTAGGACAGGAGAATATGGCACGGTTTAGTTCATGGGATCACGAAGAGTCAGAATCAACTAAACGAATCAGAAGAAGAGTTGTATACTTGTATTGACATTTTAGTAACTCATTTCTAGTTCGCCGACTGTTGGATCTGATAATTATATGATCATTATCTAAACAATGGGATGTTACAACACTTGGAACAGAAGTATTGAAGTTTCTTTTGTTCTTTATTATATGGTGTGATGAAACATTTTATTTCTCCAATGTAACATGCATTGCAATTTACCAATTATTCTATACAAATCATGTTTAGACATAACATCTTTTTTTATTTTTTTTATTTATTATTAATTGGTAGTATTTATGAAAATATTTAGTAATTTAAATAAATAATAAAAATTTAATTTCCAGTCAATTTCCTTTTTCCAATAAATGGAGACAATAGCTGTTAAAGGTTGATAACATAGACTTATTTTATTGGTGTTTATAGAGAGTAGAGACTATGCAGGTATACCATCAACATATATTACACAAATTAGTTGGCAGTGCCCTTATTTATGACAACATGTATTAATGACGCACAAACTCTTTAATTGTTCATACTTTCACATTACGTTTCGGGGATGTATGTTCCCCCTCTTCAGATGTATTCTTCCTTTTCTTCTCAAAATTGCACAAAATCCTTATTGTAAATTACATGGTGCACTTTATATTTTCTACAAAAAATATAGAAATTATCTAGTACTGCACAGTGCTAATGGGCCTCAGTTCGGTGGATCAGAGCTGGAGGATAGCACCGAATGCCGCACAACAGGCTACAACCACATGATCCACAACTAGACGAATATGCAACAAAAATAGCAAGAGATAATTTTAAGAAGTTCAACACAACTTTTAATCAGTATACGCATGCATCATAAGAGCGATCAGGTTTGTACTCCTCACATATTTAAGTTAAATATTTGTAACAATTGTACTGGAGATTAGAGATGAGATATACTAGATAATTTCTATATTTTTTGTAGAAAATATAAAGTGCACCATGTAATTTACAATAAGGATTTTGTGCAATTTTGAGAAGAAAAGGAAGAATACATCTGAAGAGGGGGAACATACATCCCCGAAGCGTAATGTGAAAGTACGAACGATTAAAGAGTTTGTGCGTCATTAATACATGTTGTCATAAATAAGGGCACTGCCAACTAATTTAACAAGTTGAAAGACAACATTACTCTTATCTAATATAATACATAAAATATTGGTTTAAAATCTGATTTTTCTAAATCTCTTTCTACATCTCAAATGCTGATATGAGAGGATATAATGGATTACCCATTAGTCATCTGTCTACTATTATAGGAAGTATATTATTTAAAGTGAAATATGTTTATATGTTTCATGGCTATATATGTTAATTTCAAGGTTATTTGTATTTCATATTTTCTTTTATGATTCTCAATTATTTTATAATATGCTAAAACATCTTTTATAGACTGTGTGAACATGTGAAGGATACTAAACTGGTATTATCATGTTTCTAAATCTATTTATGGAATCTGAACTGTTTCACAATGTAAATTATTTTAATACTCTTTCCTTAAAACATTTATAAACACTTTGAATATTTCTATTGAGGGCCATCTATTGAAGAAATAATTAGCCTATATAGAACATGATTCACCTCTTTGGTAAGCCATATGTAAGGGCTAGCTTTATGTTTAACATAAATCTTCATATTACCTCATCATCTTCAATTTCATATAATTTTACATATCATATAAACTTATATTTCTTCATAATAGTTTGAGGTAGTTTATATATCACTGATGACTTATTTGATTGAGAAACCTTATGTAAGGTCTCCTCAAACTTTATTGTCAAAAAAGCAGTTACAAACTGCATATGACCACATAAAGGACAATAAACTAATTTACTCCGGAAGCAAGCGAGGGACCATCCCTTCAATTCCAATCAAGGGTCCTAAGGCAGAGGCAGATTTAACATTTCAACATACTCCTAATGATAAAAAATAGTTCGACACATGTTATAGTATAAACAAATAGGAACAAATATTGTATTTAATAAAACATAGAAAAGTAATTTCACAAGAACATATTATTATCAAGCTATAAATCATTCAGAAAGTATTGTTGATAATTCGTAACTATTAAATAACATTAAATTCAATAATAATTATATCAATTGATGCTGTCTCTAGGCAAGAGCCTCGTGAGCCTTTATAAAAAATCCACCTCTACCTGAAGGAAAACCGGAGAAAAACTCAGGCCAGGATGGGGCTACAGAATTAATGATTTTTTTTTTGTAGGGCTTTAGGGCTCGTCAACGGCAAGGTCATTAGAGCCCTTAGAATTAATGTACACAACCGTGCCAGAGTTGAGTACATATACAACTAAATTTATATTAATAATAAGACATAATACTAGCATGCAGGAAAATAGTTTTGAAATTGTTGTCAGATATTTTGAAAGTACTACAACAATGGCGTGATAAAGTACAAGACGGCTTTAATTTTTATTAAAATCAATAAATTCATTTACAGCGTAGAAGCACTGGTGTAGAAGGTAGCTTTTAACCGCGGATTTGAAGAGATTCAATTTAATAATATCTTTTATATTTTTGGGCAGGGAATTATATAGAACAATTCCCGAATGATACGACCCTTTTTGGCAAAGCGCGGTTGATACGCTCGGACGATGAATATTATTCCTATTGCGAATATCGTGTTCGTAAACAAAACTGTTTTGTATGAAACAAGGGTAGAGCTTGAGTATTCGATCTTAACAAACACGCCAGTTTCATAAATATAAATACAGGGAAATGTTAAAATATTTAATTCCTTGAATAAAGGTTTACAAGAGATTCATGGGTGAGATTTACAAATCACCCGAACAATCCTCTTTTGAATTCTGAAAGTTTGGACACTCTGCCCGGAATTACCCCAGATGACGCCGTATTGTAAATGGGAGTAAACATTTGCAAAATATACGCAACGGGAAATACGTGGACTAACTGCGTTAACTAAGATTCGTAATGCGTAAAACAATTTACTTGGAACGTGACAATTCCATTCTTGTTAACGTGACAATTCCATTTGAGAAATTATGGAAATTATGTAGAAAATACTTAAGTTTTAGAAGACGTGAATTCAATAATCGAATAAATATTTCAAAATTGTTAATTTTTTCTCCCATGTTTTCAAAGGTCGTGAATAACCATGCGTGTTGTTTATTTTTCATTTTTCCCGAGTTCGTACTTGAATTCAAGGAATATATAATAAATGTTGTTGGTGGATTATGCGATTACTGGTTGGGCTCCTCAAAAGAAATACGAGCTGTGTACGACGGTCCTACCGACTAATTATTGGCTTTAGAAATTATAACTTTGCTGCCTGAAACCTAATCTTCCGTATCTGTCTTAATGTTTCCCAGAATCGCCCAGAATATATGTTTAATTTCTGACGAGTATCAGTACGGCAACCTGACGGCAACCACATTTATGCTTCCTCACTTGTATATTATTTACTTTACCAAATGATGCTTTGGAAAAAAATCTCACGTGGTTAAAACTGAAACAAAATTCTGCAATATTTAGGTAAACAGAATTAGCCAACAACTCTTTGGAAGTCCACCATGGAATAAATACTGAACTTGAGTATTGCACTATGGTATACCGATTTCAGTTTGCACTTTGCAGCAATACTCAGCTCTGTCCGTTGGTAGTCTACCACGCGATGTAAGAAACTCGTTTCTGAACATAAATTACTTTTCAATAAAAGCTATTTTTGTTTTAGAACATGTTTTTATAACTTATACTAGTATTTTTGTGTGAATAAGTAACTTTTACGAGTATTACCTTAATCCTATTTAACCTAGTGCATTGAAGGTTAGGTTCTCGAAAGAACGCAATTCGTTCCTCACTTATTGTTTTGAGTCGTGATCTGCTCGCATCCGAGTTCTGCGTTTTGCAAACCACATTTTCAGCTTATCTCTTCACTTGTAGTTGTTAGCTGAATTACATCATTAATTGGAATTAGTGATTCTGATCAGTTAGAGTAATGCATCCGGATTTGTCTCCTCACCTTCACACTGACGAATGCAATATCTTGATTAAGAAATTGCAAGAGTGTCACGAGCAGGTTAATAATCTCTCTTGACTTTATGTAATGACTTGCTATACTTGACATGTCAAATTTATTCTTATTTCAGAACACGTTCCTGAAATTTGTGGGAATCTGTAATGAGATTGATTTACTGACAAACAGGTGTCTAAAGAAAGAGGTAATTTTACTACCATTATTGCATATTGTGTTATCGTATTATGAATTGCCATTCGATTTATTTTGTTTCATTTCAGAGGGAAGAGCGAAGGCACCAAAATTATCTGAAATCTCTGGAACGGCATGCCAAAATAAGAGGAAAATTAAACAATTGAAATGGATTCAACGTATCCTGGTAAACATGAAATAGTGCCAATCGAAGAAAGTGTTGATTTAAGTACAAAATATAAATCTGTCACAGAACGATATTATACCAAAAGGTATTTTGTGGATAAAGATGGGAATGAAGATCATTGTATTATGTTCCATTCTAATCGAATATGTCTTGTTACTTTAGCAAAAGGACATCCTGTCCTGAAAGACCATAAGAAAATTAGCAAAATAGACTTTCAAGTGACAACGAATATTGACAGAATGAAAAATAAAGTGAGCGGTAAAGGAAAACGTGGTGCTCAGTGTCTTGAGCCCAAATCACCCCTCTGCTTTTTAGAATGTGAAGATGGTAGTAAATACACTGTTAAAAGTTGTTTGAAAGGGAAATTAGTAGAGATTAATGATAATTTGTTGGATAATCCTAATTTATTAGTTAGTAAACCAGAGTCTGATGGATATATTGCTATAGTTTTACCAAATATTAGTCTAAGTGAACAGCAGAAGAATGAATTGCATTCTTATGAAAGTTATTTAGAGGTTTTGAATGCAAGATAAGCTGTTCATCAAGTATGTTCTTGTACCATTTATGAGAAAAATAAAAGAAACAAACTATAATGGCTGTTGGTTCGTTATTTACGTTAAAATACTTTATTTACCCTCTAGGTGCCTGAGAGTGCAATGATAGTCTTTTATTTTGTGATTGGTTGAATAAATTAAATATCCTCGCGGCCAAATTTTAAAAATGATTAATCCGTCCAATGAATGCTGAAAGATTCGTTTGGAGTCAGTTCGGATCCGTTCTTGTCGATTCGTTCGTGAATTTCATGTTGGAGGGGGGGTAAGGATTCGAGAAGAGACATCTAGTGGTAGAACGACTAGAACCTCCCGACCATTGATGTACATGACGTCACGTCCCGTATAGTTGTAACGTGGCGGATCAGTGATAAATAGGAGTGGCTGTCAGTTGACGGAATTTAATGAATTCTGTTATAATTCGTTTGTAAGGACCACAAAAAATTATTTAGCGTGTATTTTGTACCTCCACGATGTCATCATCTGGTGATTTCGGAAATCCCTTGAGGAAATTCAAGTTGGTGTTTCTGGGGGAGCAAAGTGGTAAGCTATCTGAATTCCAAATACGAAGAAATTTATTTGATGTTTTTTTTGGTATTATATGAAGACAGAGATTTTGACTTGAGCAATTCCTCTTTATTCTGGCAATTTTTGTATGTATTATTAGTCTTTAGCGTGCGTATTACATTATAGTGAATGGCCATGTCGATAGTACTTACTGTAAGTGCAATCGTATTCTGATTGACTTGTTAGACATTAATTTTAGCTAATTTTACACTATACTTCCGAATAACTGGGAGAAGGCTTAACGTTCCTTCTCAATAAGATTTAGCCAGTTCGTGATTCCCTCAAACGATTCATTATACTTAAAAGTACAATTCACTTATAGGAAATCTAATATTAACTCTTATTTTAGATCACGTTAGTTAAGAATTTTGTCGTAATTAGTATGTAATCGAACTATAACTTCTATGTATGAGATGATTTTAGTTTTTATTATGTATTTTTCATTTCTATTTTTAGTTCCTCAAAATACTAAGCTTAATAGATTTATCAATTATTTCAAAGTTACCAGACACCCTTTTTGTCAGATACCCTAGAAGTGATTGGAAAGAGTATTATTTTTTCGATTTTAGTATAGGAGTCCTAAAGTTTCATTATATCTATGTAATTATGACTAAGATTATTGTTAATATTTGAATTTTATGGTATGCTGTTAAAATGGATAGCATTCTACAATGGTTATCCTACAATAGTTATTATTATTGTAGGCCTGGTTCTAAATTTTATTTAGTGGCAATAATTCTCTTTTTTGCCTTCTTTTGCAAGTTACATGTATTTTGTGTATAAATGTGTTAATTGTAATATTCAGGCACAGGTTTGGTGAATATTTTGTATTAAATCAATCACTGTTGACAATTTGCTTGTTATGCCTTCAGGATTAAGCTTGCTTGTTGTGCTCTTAACCAATTTACTTTCGTAATCTGATTTAATATTTAATTATTCATGTAATACATTTCTTAGATATTTTACAAATAAGTGAATTTATGGCTACTTTCTTTTTATATTTACAGTTGGGAAGACATCATTAATTACCAGATTTATGTATGATAGTTTTGATAACACTTATCAGGTGAGTATCGTTATTTCTCTTTCATGTTGGGGTTTAAAATTATTGTATTATCAACAGAAAAACAAATTTATTGTTTAGTTATCAATATAAATATATTTATCGTGATTGTAATTGTATAAATAACTTTTCAAAAGTTTTTTAATATAATGTGTGCCTTGGAATTTTTTCTTTTTAATGGTTAACACTAGTCATTGAGACAGGTAAAGGTTGGATCCAATTAAATTTTTATTTTTAATCACAGTATTCATGAATCAGTATATAGATAGTAGTTGAAATCTTGGTTTGTCTGAATTTTAACATTCCAAAATGTCTTTCATACTGAAATGAAAAATATTGTGAGCACAAAGTGTTGGCAATTGTTGAAATAGTATGTAAAATTAATTGCTTATGGTTTGAATTTTTAATGCCTTGCTAGTTGATTGATAATGTCAATACTCTCTTACACTAGCTTTGTTCTGATTTTTCTGTTTATAAGAGATTCTAATGACTTAAGTTAAAGTACTTGGTGTTTTATGTGAGATGTATATTACACTGTTAGGTCTGATTTTGTTGAACATTTGTTTCAGTTGATTCATAAATATGTACTTCTTGATATAGAAAATACTTGAATAATATCCTGGTGTAAAAACGTAGCGAGTGAAAGCTAATTTGTTGAGTGAACATTCAATATCCATCTGACGGTTAAGAAAAAAGAGAAACATTGCTTCGTAGAATTGTAGTATTAAAAACCAAATTACTTAACTTTATGAATTATTCTTTGAGACATTTGGTTGTGTGTTTCACTTTGAATCATATTGTATTAATTGTGAATGTGAGTAATACTGTTTCGTATTCCATTTTTCAATTTTTATATCCCAATTAATAAGGATGTGATAAGTAGAGTATGAAAGTATTACATTTACAAACACACATGTAATTGAATAAATAGAGAATGAAACGGAATTGTCAAAATGAAAGAAGATAGGAAGAATAATAAATCGACTTATCAAAATTAATCAAATGATGATCTTATCATAAGATCATACCTTTGGAAATTCGGGGATACCATGAATCTATTTTGTTGCTTTACTCTTACAAAATATTGTTAATGTATGTCAGTAATTAATTTGCATGATTTCTCATGACATTTACTGACAATTTACCTAGTGAAATGATTGGTAAAGGAAGATCTACAGAAGACGTCTTTTAATATCTATTTAGCATAGGATAATGCACTTATCCGGTTACAACATATTTTCCTATGCATATTCGAATTTCACTCATCAATGACGAAGTTTCTTAACACGAAAATTTATTTTCTGAAGTCAACATCTCGATCCGATTTTAGTGTTGTAACTCGTTCCTACTTCAATACCTCGCTATCAGGAAAACCTGTGACGCATTGTGATATCGATTGGACTAGAGATTCGTGTGGGTGAATTACTTGTCCTAAAAGTGCAACCTGTGGATAATATATAATACTATTTAGACATAATAAACTTAGACATTTGCATTATTTTTTTTTACTGATGTTTCTTCCTTTTACATTTAAGTTTATTCGAATATTAATGTCAAGTTAACGCAGTTTTGAAGTCTATGTAACGAACTTATTTCAGAAAGGAAGAAGAATGTATATTCTTTGAAGATGGGATTATGTCTTCTTTAGGTTTAGCTGTCGCTAATTATGGGGAAGAAAATATAAATTAATAGTAATAGATGTAGGTAATTAAGTTATCCAGAGTAATGGTGAAGGAGAAATTTGCAAAACTGAAATGTGTGTTTGAATATTCAGGAATTCGTGTTCGAAGTCCATGTTGCTAGAAACGCATGTCGGGATTTTTAACTTCCTGTAGGTTGTCTTCCGTGTGAAAACGCCCGGGGCAGGACACGAGTGGCGGCAACTGTATTATTCTCGGTGCGATGGCCTTCGGGAGGCGTTCCCAGAGAAGGCGTGTATTTCACGTGCTCTCTCTTCATCAGATGGCTTTCCCGTCGCTAGCTGTGGCCGTGGCAATGGCACTGGTCGCGCGTTCTGTCTGTCCGTTCGTCTACCGTTGGTTCGTCTGCGTGCTTACAACCACCTGATGCTAAATCGCGAACTGTTCATCTCCGTGCCAGTCACAGACGCGTTACGAAGAATCTTCCTTAAAGAAAGCCCGTCTCATCCCCCCTCATGGTGTCGGACGTCTTCTCTCACTTCCTCTGTCAGCACGCGGTGAATCAGTTAATTCTATTGAGAATGACAACTAAACTATTATCGTGTTTCATTTATTAGCATGGCAAGTTTATTTTGCATCGTTTTTGAAAAGGGACTATTTTGATAAGTAAAACGTGACCATTTCTGTTTCAATGCTTCGATGTTAAGGGTTTTCTTCACGTACTACTTGTTTTGCTTTAATTTATGAACACACACAATTTATAAATAGGTTTCCTATTCTTCACATTACGAATTATTAACAGGTTAAACATAATTTAGAGTGTATCTTGTTTTTCGTCGAACATTTCATGAGATAATTTAAAGAATAATTTTTTAAATGCGAGTTTCATTTATCGGCATTGTTTTATATCTATTAGGAATAATACTGGTTTTACCATCAAACGTACCATGTGTGAATGAATGTTTTACACCAAAATTGTGTCGATGTCTTCTTACTATCCCTAGTCTCTTTGTTGGTATTAATTAAATCCGACCAAGAGCATATCCTTAAGTTTTCTGTTGTTGCTGAGTTCATGAATATGTTATCATATATGAGTAGATGAAAGACATGACAAAGGAATTAATTGTATGCCGCAGACATAAGTGCTCGCAAACCCAGAACTACGTATTGAATCAGTGGCGGAGGTTTCTCATGTGGTTACACACTTCAAAATAACCACATGACAATCGAATAAATTGACATGAATGTTGTTAAAATCGACATCTGCGGATGATTTTTCAACTGATTCTGGTGAAATATATCGTGTTGGCAGTTTCGCGTGACTAAATATTGCGAGATGTAATTCATTGCTGTCTCTTTTCGCTTCCAATGTGTGTGTGAAAGTTAGCAAAGGCTATTTACCTAATAATCTCTAAATTTGTATTTTCTGTTAACCTTTGGTGAACCTATGCTTTTTTGGGTTTCTTCATTGGACTTTACATTAATTGATTTCTTATGCAAGTAAATTGTGTTCCTAGTTTCGTGCTATCAATTGAAACTAGGCAATACAACACCTAGTATAGTCTTTCCATCAACATACCCACACCAACATTACAAATAGATCGGGTGAAATGTTTGCTATAAGTCAGGTGTATATTCCTGATTACTTTCAAATTGTTCTTGTAGTGTTTTATGTTAGTGCTACCTCCCTAAGACGTTTCAAAGTAACAGTAAAACCATAGGGTTGGTGACAGAAAGAAAAAATATTAATTTACTTGATCGTGTCAAAGGTCGTGTGAATATATGTAAGAGCTTGTGCATGAAATGTGCTTGTGCCTAATGACACTAATTGCAATGCTTTTCAACACGAATCAAACGATATAAACGTGAGAAAACCCCAATTTTCCAAAAGGGGTGCAATATTGAAGGGGGTGGCTCGCAGATAGTTTCTTCCATTGATGAAAAAACACACAATCCATGATCCTGGGACAAGCTCACACAATCCTGAGTAGTTTTGGAACAATTGAAATACACCTTTTCAGAGGGAGTGGGGGGTGTTAGGCGGGAGTGGTTCATCAGATGTAAGAGATATTTTAATTTCAACTACTGGAGTGCACATTACTGTCTGTATACGTGAAATTAGCTCTCCCCGACGTTTTAAAGTGTGATATTTTTGCTCGATTTTCTCGAAAACTGCATTTCTCTTCACTTTAAGGGTGTCCCAGCCACATGGGGGCAGCATAGACAGCTCCCAATAATGGAGTGTCTTGATAAAACATAGGAGCCTCTTCGACTTAAATTTCACTCTGATACATTTTAAAACATAGAAGTTATGGAGCGATGAATTTATTGCGCCGCCAATTTTGTGGGGCAGTTTATTTTCCCAGATCATTAACAATGATATAAACTATTTGAAGCATTAATTTTAATATTTTCAATTCGGCGCGTTTTGAGAAATTAAGAAAACGAAAGATGATGATTCCACCTTACAAACCTATAGACAAACTACTTCTTCTTCTTCTATTATTATTATTATTGTTATTATTATTATTATTATTATTATAGCTCAACGGAATATTTCAAAAAAGCTTTTCAACTTATCATATTTTTAGCCGAGTATTTATTTATTTATTTATTCTATATAATAAATAATATATGGTATAAATAAGTAAATAAATACACTGTTAAAAATATGGTAAATCAGCTCATAAAAGTTTTCTTGAAGTTGTTTTTAGCTGAGTATCAGTTGATTTCAGAGAGCCGTAATCCCAATTGTTTGGGCGATTATGAGATAGATAAATAAAGTGTACTTGTTACAATTACCATCAATTAATTCATTCATTTTACTGTAATTCAATGAAATATTTTTCTTTCCTTACGATTTTTTACTTACTTCATTCCATAGATAGGTTATAAAATATTTATCTCTCATCTCTTTTCAGGATGCCCTAAGTTTTAATTCGCACGTTATAAACGATCCAGTCATCTATCAGTTGGAATGAGTGTCCGTTTTTACATAATATTCTTGTAATAAAAATTAAGCTACTACAGCTTCCGTGCTACTAATATATTATGACTGATCATACATTTTGGTTATAATTACAAGAACTAATCTAACAATATCTAATCATGCAAGAAAGGTATAGCATCAGCTCACAAGTTCGTGTGGAACACGTAGAAAGGAGGAAAGGAGGGGCGCGGCGAATGGGGTCAGATTTCGATTTTTGCCAAAAAAGGTTACTTTGGAAACTTTGAACAGTCGTAAATTTTCGTGTATTTTGTAAAAAATGGGGTTTTTCATTCAAAATTTTTGTTGACATTCCCCAGATTCGTGTTTAGCACCCCAAAACATTGGTTCGAATTTCCCAGACAATTTATCTCTGGGAAAACTTTCCATCTATAAACCTCAGATTACTGGACCTGAGATTCAACTGTTATGTTCATCTGCAAAAAAGTGCATTGCGTGACAACTTGTGTATTTGTAAGCAGGAAGCGCACACAAACATTATTCCCACTGCCTGCTGTTGTGCGAAAATAGTGAGAGGAGGAGGGGTTGCTGACACCCTTGGAAGAAGATTACGAATGAGTGAATATTGTGTTCGTGAACGAGACTGTTTCGTATGAAGCAAGTAGTTCGGTCTTAACAAACATGACCGTTTCATAAATATATACAATGTTCAGACATGTAAATATATACAATGTATACAAAGTTCATTAACCATTCTTCCTATTCGTTTTAGGTATGTCCCAAAATTTCCATGCCCAGTTATAAATTGGGTCATATAACGGCGTTAACTTGGAACCTTCTGTTCTTTCTCACAAAACCCACGTCCTATGTGTATCTATATGTCCCTTTCTTTCTAAAAAATATTTCAGCATATTTGCCATCCCTGCTAAAGAGTCTTCACCAATTTTCGTGCTTTTTGATATGACACCTGTTATTTCTTCACCGTTATTTTGTAATATCTCCTTATTACGTCATCTCGTTTTCTGCACAAACAAGTCAACAGGCATAAGTTGCTACGGATCTTAGTCAGTACTCGAGCATCCCATTAATTTTCTTAAACATTTTGTTTGTACTTGTCGTATTTTTGCCTTATACTTCTGATAAACCAATTTTATCCCCAGATTTTACTACCATGTAATTGTTTACTTCTCATTGCGTCTTGATACAATTGTTGCACTCTGTCACTTCCAATGTTGAATATTGTTATTTATTTAAATATCTCCGTCTTTCTGTGATTAGATCCCTTTCAAAGGCGCCAAAGACCCCTATAGCTTTGTTTTCTGAAGAAAACTTGCCTGCGTACCCGATGCGGCTTGCCGGTGGAAGTAGAAATCGAGTAAACGAATTCATTCTTATACTGTTATCTCCAGTTATATTGTCATGTATAAGATTTTATTAACACATGATTACCGAAATGCGTGTTTGAACGTCGTGTTGGTGAATCTTTAGAATAAACAATTGTTTCTCTGGTCGTTATATTAATTAAATATTATGGACGAAACTATAATTCTCAAAAAGTCAAAAGTGACTAGGTACATAGTGAGAATCAGTGCACTCGTTTATTGCTGCACTTCACAGCTAGATTTGAAGTATCAACGTGCGAGAGGGAAACATGGTGTTGCAGGTGCTTCTTCAATTTGCATTTAACATTCGAAGAAAATCTTGAAAGTCAGATTTAGAATATTGCAGAATATAATTTATGTAGAAATCGGTTTCAAGGTTTAATAATCCTAAAAAAAGTGCATCTAGAATCACCGTAGCCCTACAACCCCAATAATAATAAAATACAAAATGCAAAAATCCTGTGTTCGATACATGCCGGATTTTCAAGAACATCTAAATATGTAACAGGAAATATTTAGATTTCGATTGTTGTATTGTATGTTAACAAGTTCATTCAACCTACTATGTCTCAATTATATACAATTAATCAATTAACTGACAGAATTTCATTTTTCTAAATCTTCAATTAATAAAATTGTTACAAGGTCTCCTTCATTAAATACAGTTTATTACAGTTTCGCATACGTTTCGAGGTTTATTGACCTTATCATCAGGGCTCTTTAAGCAAACATAAAAGCACACACTATAACAGGCTCAAATCAATAATACATACATAATAACCCTATGTCAATTAACAACACTTCTTTCAGATTCAACATATTCACAATATAACTACAGTGTTTCAAAATTCTGTAACATTCACACAACGTATCTACATTATTTGCAGAACATACAATTCATTATAATATGCCTTATTAGTACATAGATGTATTACATTTCACCTTTTAAAAAATTTTATGTGATTGTGATTTGATTTTTCCATAAAACATTGAGGTTAGATATTTCAGGAGAAATCGAAGATAATATTGTTATGTATTAAAAATTTAGTGTCTCTTCACCAGCAACCATTTTTGTAGTTTAGTGCATGTAATGTAATAGTGAACGTATATAGATCTATTCATGTTATTTGGTCTTCAATTCCCAAAAAGTTGTTACTCGTCTGTTTGCGTCAGCCCTCGTGCAATGTCTGCCTGTGCCGTGTTAGTGATGGAGTCGGTAGGTCCAATTTTGTGTTTTCAGTAGTTTTTACACTTGACGCGTTTTGAAAGTGTGGTGTCTCGAGTCTTATGAATACAGGTATGAAAAAAAAAGGTTATGGGGAAATTTCACCAAGTTGGATCTGTTTTCGATGAGTGTTGTGTGCGAATGTGGGGATAGTTTGTAATACTGGCGCGTTTTATTTACTCACATAAATGGTATACAAGCTCTTAAATAATATCTCCATGAACTTCAGAATAAGTGGATATTTGAATACAATATGATATAATTGTGCAACAAATATTGTAAACTAGAACCCCCAAAATTGCAAAACAATAAGTGAAACATTTCGCTTTTTCCATTTCTGAAACGTTTTTTATTGGATATATTTGTGAATTATTGCAACTATATTTTATATCTTATTCGTAATTCTATATCATATAATTGCAACTTGCGTCATTCTTCGTAATTTTTATATTTTGTATGTAGGATCTCACGACGATGCATATGATCGATCGGAGAAGTTCTCGCTCAATCTGAACTAAAAAAACGGAGAGGGTGCGACAGCAAAAAGTTGTAATTTTGCCAATGGTTTTATTTGGGTCTCGAACGAACCTGAGTTCATGAACGGAAAGAAGCTTATTTGTCACAGTATCTCCGTTCGATATGTAGAAAACGTGCAATGAAACACATTTAAGTAGTAAATGAATCCATTAATTCTTAGTTACTGTACATGGAAACTATATATATGTATGTATGTATTTTCGTTACGGCCAAGGACCACGAGGGCCCAACTAAGGACCACGAGAGTGCGCGCCAGTCAGTCTCATTTCTGTATGAGTTTATTCACTAGACACATTGAGCCAGGGGGGAAACANATATATATATATATATATATATATATATATATATATATATATATATATATATATTTAGCCTCAGACTTCATACGAGTTTTTTTCCAAACTTTTACCTATGCTTATGTTATGATTGCTTATGAATGTGTGTATGGTAGTTTTGAAATCATAAAAAAATCTCCTCTTGGCAACTAGAAAACAATTATTCCACCACATTCAATCTATAAATATTTATTTATTTGCGTGCCGGTGAATTTGAGAATATTAAAGGAAATTGACAATCTGAAGGGAAAGAAACGTGTCAAACTGCATCTTATTTGGTAGTCTTATGCGCAACGTGATTATTCTCTCACCATAATAGCTAGTTTGATACATAGAACATTCACTGACTGTCATGTATAATGGGTTCTCAGGAAGAAGTAAAGGTTGTTATCAATGTTTTATTTCCAAATATTAAAAATAATCACTTCGTTAGATTTATAAGACCATAAACAAAATAATTTATTATGAAATACGTCTTATTTCGTTATAATTAACATTATTTTACAGATGTACTACATGGCATTAAAAAGTGGACAGAATTATAATGTATTGTAGTGTGCAGATATGATAGTATAAACCTTATTATAATATTCATGGAAGTAAAGCACTTTACACTTTTTTAAGAAGTCCACGTGGAAATTGTATTTCCGTTAGTGTTTGAAATGTATACCACACGGAACGGTTTCTTCCCATCCTCTCGAATGTTCTTTTAGGACAGTCTAATTATTTATGAAGAAGAGTTGGCGCCCTCGGAAAGGGCGAAGGAACACATAGCTCCCTGGAGAAAACCGTTCCTTCGTTGCGGCTACGGCGGAGGTCTTCACCACCTTGTTCAATGCTTGTCGATCTCACTGGTGATAAGTGTTGATCGTATTGGTGACTGGTAGAGTCGACCAGGGACTAGAGCTTTCGAGGTGACTCTGTTGAATATTTGAGTAGCGAGCTATTCGTGTGTCCAATCGTTTCTGTTGTATCAGTACAAGTCAAATTGAAACTAGAAAATAATTTTTATAGAACATTTACCATGATATTTTACTATTTTTTATCATGTTGTTTACCAGCAATGTCCATAGGAATATACGACCATAGAAATATGCTAGATAGTATATATTTCTATACCAATGACTCGTCATTCTCCCTGCTTCTTCATATAACTCTTCTTAAATAACACAGGTCTGCAAGTAAAAAACTGTATAGGATTTTTATAGATTTTCTTATAGATTTCAACTTGGTAAAAACGAAAAAAAAATACCAAAAAAGTTCCATCACGACAATTTTTTTTGTTACACAAGTTTTTGTTTGTATTTAACGTAAAAATTCCTAATTAACTTATAATTTGGGAGTAGTAGTTTTTATTTAAATAATGGCCTTAAAACTAAGGTTGAGCATGTTTCGACATGCTATCTGGAGTACTTGGAATAAATATAAACCATGTTTATTATTTTTTCATGTTTCAACAAGCTAAATAAGTTCAGTACCTCGCTGGTTATCTAATGTCACACTCAGTTTACAGGTATATCCAAAACGCTACTATGCTTGTCTTTATTTCTGGAATGGAGGTTGTGTAATTTCTCCCGTCAACTTCTGATATGTTTGTGGTGAATACACAGTGAAAAGTCAACAAAGAAACATAAGTGAGGTTGTGAAGAAAGTTTATTTTACCTATTTCAAAATTAAACTTGGAGATCAAGACAAAGCATGGACTCCACATAAGGTGTGCAGAAGATGCGAGGAAGACCTTCGTTTGTGGTTTAAGGGTAAGAAAAACTCATTTCGTTTTGGCATTCCTATGACATAGCTTGAACAGAAAAATACACAAACGATTGCTACTTCTATTCGGTAGATGTGAAAGGATTTAATACAAATAATACAGAAAGTATCTTACTCTAACCTTGACTCAGCTACTCGTCCAGTGTCCCATGGCTCTGAAATACCAGTTCAGAATATTCATTGGTCCTCCGAAAACTAGCCTCAATGCAGTCTTGCTGCGAAATGGAAATGTATTTGCATCTCTTCCTGTGGGACACTGTTCATATGGGAGACTATAATGACTTGGCTACGATTCTTGAGAAAATCAAATATGAAGTGCATCAATGAATGGTGTGTGAGATAAAAATACTAACCATGTTGTGTCAGCAGGGAGGTTATACAAAATATTCTTGCTTTGTTTATGGTATAGTAGAGCCAGACAGCTTCACCGGACAAAAGCTGACTGGCCACCATGAGACAGTACCCCGACGATAAAAACGTCATCAATGCGACCTTGGTTACGCCAGAAGTTTTATTACCACCTCTTCATATTAAATTGAAGCTTATAAAGCAGTTTGCCAAATCACTGCCAACAGATGGGGATTGTATCAGATGTGTGTGTGTTCCAAGTTCCCGAAACTGACTGAAGTCAAGTTGGAAGAGGGAGTTTTCACTGACCTCAACAAAGAAAACTTTTATCTGATCCCCTCTTTTTGGAAGCAATGTGAGAAAAGGAAAAAGTGTGAGACACTTTCAAGAATGTAGTGCCCACGTTTTGTGGAAATACTAAGGACCCTATCTACAAAACCATTGAACAACGAATGCTGGCAGCGCATGAAACTCAAGGACGCAAGGTGAGCATAAAAGTTTATTTCTTACTCTCAAATTGATTATTTTCCTGAAAACTTGGGCGTCTACGGTGAAGAACAGGGTAAAAGATTTCACTAGGATGTCCGTGATATCAAGAGACGTTACCAAGGAAGATGGTAAGTCAATATGTTAGCTGACTGCTTGGATGCTCAATCGAGAAACTAGAGAAGGAAAACTGAAACGAATTCGGAGAAGCATCAAAGAGAAGAAGAAAACATATCACAAGAAAAAAGAGTGGACTTAAAATTGTGAATAAATATCAGAAACAATTTTTAGATTAGTTGTAAGAAAATATAATGTTTAGTTCATTGTAATAAATATTTTTTCTCAAAATTTGTATGTATTTTGCAAAAAATGTTATGAAGACATTTTTAGAATTTTCAAAACATAATTCAGCAAAAATATTCCATGCAGCTGGAAAAAAATTATTTTGCAAACCTGTGTAATGAGACATGTGGTATTTCGTTTGAAAGTTTGGTATAAACACCAAAAAGTTATCTCTACAGCACAACCATTTTGATATTTCAATGGAAACGAGTCCTGAAAACCTTTAGCAATGTTAATGATCTAAGCACGGGGAGAAGTCAGTTTTGTAAAACCGGAACCTATGAGAACTGTAAGAAAGATAGAACCGAAGACTGACTGATAGAACCGAACTGATACGCAATTGCATGTACATAATACACATTTTTTAAAAATCCTCTTTATTTTTCATTTATTAACCTTATTATCATCATCATCATGAATCAGTAAAGTATATTTATTTTATATCTATTAAATGAGAGCAGTTGGATTATTAATGTTACTAAATGTATGATCGATATACTTAGTCAATTCTATAATATGAATAAGTTGCGCGAATACATGGATTTTTCGTTCTGTCGAAGATTTTGTTAAATCGGTCGTAAAGAACGTAACTTATCTTTACCTCATTATAACCACTTGATTGGGAACCAGCGAGATAAGTACTTACTGGAGCTAATTATCACGAGATCACTACGTAAATTTGTCGCAATAATTTGTACCAGACAAAAAACATACTTAAGTGCAACAGTCAAACGATTGAAAATACAATCCACCTAACATTACAATCGAATTCGTTGATAAATTACCTAACCCCCCACGTAAAAATATTTTCAGCACTAATTAGTGAAGATTCTGCAAAATCCTATGTGCAAACACAATTCCCTACTATGTAAAATGCAATAAAATCATTTCTATACATGGCACAGGCTTGCGGTTTTTTGTAATCGACTCCATCCATCCACATATTTTGAAAAGACACAAAATATATCTCTTCCGGGCATTTTGGAAAACGTTTGTGGCCAAAGATTTTACGAAGTCGGACTATTTTCATTCGAAACATGGCGCCGACTATTGAGAAATGGGCTCAGTTCAGTGAAATAACAAAAAAATCGACGTGCAGTTTTTTGCAATCGATTTCTTACATACAAATTGACATGAAAAGCTTTTCAAATTCTTCAGAAATTGAAAAAACTAACCCCATTCGGGCATTTAGGAAAAAAATGCGAGAGAAGAAATTGTTTTATAATGTGGGCCTTTTTGCATTTGAAACATCTCGTCGACTATTTAGAAGTGGACAAGTGTTGAATTTAACACATTCAATTCACTGAAATAAATATAAAACTCACCCCCACGGGCTTAAATGCTGAAGCGAACGTTTTCAAAGCGTACTAGCGACTTGCGGTTTTTGCAATGGGTTCTAATACATCCATATTGACACAAAAATATTTTCAAATTTTTCCTATATTAAAAAAAATCATTCCGTTCGGGCATTTTAGAAAATTTCAGAATCAAGAAATCTATTTAGTCTGTCTTTTTTGAATGAGATACACCTCATTCGCTATTTAAAAAATGGATTAATATTGGATTTAAAAAAAATTCAGTTAACTGAAATAAATCAAACACCCACCCATAAGAGGTGTAATGCTAAACCAAAGGTTTTCCGTACGCACAGACGATTTGCGACTTTTTTTCGTTATCGAATCCTTCGTCTAAATGGATCCGTCAATTTTTTCAAATGTTTCAAATCTAAAAAATCTGGAGTATGCCCCACTCAACTTTCCACGTTAATTTCATAACAAAAAGGCCATAGCACTAAGCACCGTACTTAGGCTTCTATTTTCAATATGTTCAAAGCCAAATCATGCATACACGTATATACATGATTACTTTCGGTCAAGTGAAAATGGCGACGAGCCAGCAATCAAACCCGGGACCCTGTTTTGATCACAGGAGTGTTAACCACCACAGGGGTGTTAACCCCCAATGGCGAACAGGTGTGTAGTGGTTTTCACCACTGTGATTGAATGGGAGTCCTGAGTTCGATTCCCGGCTCGTCGCCATTTTCACCTGACCGAAAGTAATCACATCACCGAAGAAATGCATGCACATACATACAGCATTGGACATCATCGCCAAAATTTGAAAATAGACTTCCCATGAGCAAATTCGTTAACATCCGAAGAGATCTCAATATTTTTTGACCTATTACAATACTTCCCTTATACATTCTGTATAATTGGAAAGTAAAAATTAAATCCCTTCCAGGTTTTTGGTAAATTCCCGTGTCAAGAATTTTTTATAAATTTGTCCTTCGAAGCTTTGACCATTGAGGCCCGTCGCCGCTTTGTGAGATTAAAATAGAATCAGAATATTTGTCTATCATTATAAATGTAATGAACCATATATCATGATACTATGTTATATTGCTTTATAATTTTTCTCAATTTTTAAATCTATTTTACCATTTATTTGGGAAATAAGTACTGATTTTAATCGACTCATAATAATATTACTTGATTAATACAACGAAGTAAATGTGGTGAACTACGCAATTCTCGTAATGAAATACTTGAATGCAATGCTCTCCAAATGCGAAAATATGGCATCTGTTAGATGGTTAAGTTCTGTAATATAGAATCTGGAATGTTAAGAAATAATTAGACCGTGGCCTGAGAAGGGGATATGTCAAAGTGCGTCATGTCTTAAATTATCCGTTCTTCGCTTCGTTGCTCTGCCGGAGGCGATATTACTCATATTAGATATTCTTGAGGAGTGTAAACGTATTAAACAGTGCGTTATTTCGAGATTTCTGTATTCAATTTTGTACAGGTGTCGGTGACTTCATGGGAGCATACAAATAGAGCAGGAGTATCTATCGATCGATCACCGAGCTCATGTGGCTTGACCGTTTCGGAACCAATTTACTGCGGTGTGTGAATTGGAATTGCCATCCGTTCTGTAGGGCGGGGAATGTTGTTCTTAGCAACAAGGATTCGATTCTGTAATAATCTTTCAAGCCGAATTTTAAAAAAATCTTGTTCCGATTTTTCTCGGTGGTTCTTGTTCCTATTTATTAGGGTTACACCATTTTTGCGAAAAGAAGACAAGGGTCATTTTTATGCTGAACCACTCGGTAAGAAATAAATTTGGGATGAGCTAAGTTAGGGATGGAAGGTTGTGATAAGATTCTAGGAGTTAAAGTGTTTGTTACAATGACGGGTTTATGTCGTTTCATAGATGAGTGACATGTTTCGATTTGTTCAGGAAGATTTAAAGAAATATCCGCTAAAAATAGAGTATTGGTTAAGTTATGCTTTAATAATTCGTGTCATTTATTACAAGTTTCATATAATACTTGTTAAAAAAAGTTTCATTAGCAATAAAAGCAAACTGTTGATGAATTACCAGAATCGAACATTTTGGATGTTTGTTGGCGTCGAGAAGACTTAAATGCTCATACACAGGTTTATTTTATAAATTAATGATATTATTAGTTAGTTTATTATCCCCCACATGGTCATGCGCATTTGTAACTGCCATTTTGACAATAAAGTTTATTTATTTATTTATATTAACACCAGATAGTCGAAATACATGTAACATTTTCCTTGTGCATTTGTTGTTTTAAAGACTGAATTACATCTACGACACTTTGGCAACTAGTTTAGAGATACTGGAAGTGTCAACATCAAGTTAGATCAATTACTGTATATTTTTTGTATCTAGGTTCCTTACATTTATGTGATCAGTTGTATGGGTTGGGCGGCATTTTTCAAATATCTGCATACTTACTGGAGAGTAGGCTTGCAACGTATATACTGTTTATGGTTATAGTGATATAATAAATCTTCTGGATTTTATGAAACTTGGGAGTCTCTAACGTCTAATAGGTTGGAAGCTTCTTCAAGACCCAGATTTCTCATGGACGAATTCAAATTGTACGCTCCTAGGGGACTCTTAATTGTCTTCATATGTCAAAGTTTTACACATGCGTCAAATATTTTCGTGTTGTAGTCTCACTGCGTGAAGGATCATCTCCAACTGGTTCTCTGTAATAATGTTTTATTAACATAGTCATCGAAAAAAAAAACTTGCGGATATTATTAATGAAGTGCACAACCTGTAATTCCTGTGATATAATGATACAGAGTTTGTCGAGCAATTTCATTGTCAATAATATCTATCTTTATATATTTAGATGTGTCGATATTACGATTTACAATTTAGAAAATTATGATATTTATGTGACTCAAGTATGTGGATTTTGTGTGGACTAAATTATACAAATGTATATTGTAATATTTTATTTATTTTAAACGTAAATACAAGATAAAATAACATGCCTGCTCTTTCTCATTCTTATGCTGGAGTTACATCCAATCGGACACCGTTTCGTACATTATTATTACTGTTATTAATTTTTACTATCGTACAGAGTAAGAGGTTTTTTTTTCTTTTTTTCCTTTTGAATGTTATCCCGGCTTATTCTTTGGAATCCCCCACGTATGCAAAAGCATTCAGTGGACAATTGGGTAGGGTATACAGGAGAAATCACTATACCGACATCCTCAGTTGCATCTGATTGTTGAGATAATTCGCTCCCGCATAATGCTATTGCATTGTCGAACCACCCCATTGCCAATATGGAAGGTCATTTAATCGTTATTTCATATGGATGCAGCCTCATTGGGTCAATTATCCCTTCACGAGCTACCGTGTTCGTCCCTGAACTGTTCAGGCACTGTTCGAAATTCACTTAGAAAATATGAAGTGTTTAGTTACAAGGAGAAAATCGTCGACACTCTTCGAAATCAATGGATTTATCCGGTAAGAAGTCCGTCACTGACTCCTCTTGTTGGCAATTGTGTCGTGGTTTGTTGATTACAATTTTACTCTCCGTGGAGTCCGAGCTTCGTGTTGCTATTCCGCGACAGGTGCGACGCGACATCGTTGCTGTGAGCACTGCCTGGGAGTCGAACAACGAGCAGTTCCTAGAGCTGCCGCTCGCTCTCACGCGCCCCCGGCCGTGCTCGTGCTCCCGGACCCGCGCGTTCTGGGCGCTATTGACTTTTTCTGGACGGTGATGGCGGCGGCGCGGCTCTCTTGCTGCCGACATTGCCACCGTCGTCTGTCGATAAGGTCGGCGCCTTCCCAGAAAGCAGCGTCGACGGTGGGGTGACGGACGGGAACTGAAGCGGGGCGGCGCCCGCCGACGGCCACGTGCTCCTCCTACTCCCTTTAAGTTCTCACGTGCTACATGTATAAAGGGGAGAGGGGAGCTCGTGCGAAAGTGATCTACTATATCTTACCGAGTGGCGCCAGAATGCATTGTAGACGAGTGTGTTTACGAACAGTCACGATTGTCATAATAAATTCTTTGATTCAACATTCGTTAAAATATACAAGAGTTCAGTCATCGGTTGTTGGTGGCGTTCGCATAATTTTGAATTTATAATTTCATTCGCTTATATTGTTTTCTATTCTGGAATATACATTACCTTGCAATATTCTTTGCATAAAGATATGAGAAATGTGCTTCATCATATTTTGGAAGTGTTACTCGCATCCGTGATAATGCCGAGATATATTTGGAAAAACTTGGGAAATGTGCCATGAAAAATTTGGAAAATTTGCCCATTATGAGGCAAGTAATGAGCCATGAAGTAGCGACAACGAAAAATCTACGATGGCAATAATGGCTATGCTTTGTATAATGAATGTTATTTCTAATATTTAAATTGAATGTACCTAATTGCTAAAGTATCTACACATTTAATGAAACCCTTATAAATTGAAAATGAAGTTGGAGTATTTTAAACTTCGATGTAGTAAGCAAATGTTTAGCCGTGAACACCTGAACCCTATAGGGTACGTAATTGATTTGTTTCGTTTTGAATTAGTGATGGATGTTTTTTCAAAAAGCTCTGACTTCTATACTTCATGTAATTTTATTTGCCCTTGAAGTGTGGAAGTTTCCATTCTGGTAATTTTCCTATCGAGGAAAATATTATATATTTTCGGAGGAGAATGTCAATTGACTATGATAAGTGAATACGAGCTTGAATAACTATATCGGAATTGAAACTTGACTGTAAAATCGTTGGTTGCACAAGCATTATTCTACTTCTATTCTTCAGTTTATTTCTATTAAATTACGTTCTTTTGATAACTCATCTTGAATTCATCTCTAGAATACATGAATTTTAGATCTAACTAACAAGCACAATATCTTTCAGTATCTTTTATTTTCGACCAACCAATTGCCATCGTCAAGTGATTATGTGAAGTTTAATTTGAGTATTTTTTTTATTTTATGGTATACGTAATTGTTTTCTATTTGTTCCGTAAAGTGGTTCTGATTCAATACTTTTATTTTACAGGCTACCATAGGCATAGACTTTTTATCCAAGACGATGTACCTGGAAGACCGGACGGTGAGTAACTGTCTCATTTTATGGGTATTATCATTAAACGTAGTGATTTGTAATTTCCTATGCCCTACCACGCAGAAAAAGGCATGTTGCCTTCGTCACCGAAGTTTTTTAAAATTTTAGTCTCCTCGTCTTTTAATTAATGCAAAATGATTGAATAATCAACCCTTTACTCTGGAAATTCGACGCAAGTACATATACCTGCTATACTACATTATAGCCTTTTTCAACATAATACCTATGTTAGTGTTTGCATGAATGTTTTCAAGTGTAATCCATTAGTCATTAGTTATTAATGACAAATGTGTAAAATGTCATTAAAGACATGGTAAAGTAAGCTGCTTGTAGTAGTAGTAATTGTAGAATATGTTAGATGGTATATAAAAGGTTTTATATACCATCCGAAGAAAACAAGATTAAGTAAACAAATACTTTTTAAACTAGATCTCGTTTAAAAAGAACTGTACTAACAAAGAAAAATAATGTTCTGTATAATTGAAAATCAAAAAAGTATTACTACAAAAAATGTGCCTTCTTTGGTCTCTCATCATATGTACAAGTTCTTAGAAGGTTCATTAACGGAGAAATTATTAAAATGTGAAGTATACATTTTAAATCCTGTAGGTTTTTGTTTTCTTCTTAAGAAATACTAAATAAAAACATATTTTCAACACAAGCTGTTGTTGAATATAAATGAATAGAAAAACTGTGATGGCATCCGTGTGATACACCTTTCGTAAGTGTCCTTTTTAGGAGCGATCCTATTGATGAGATAAGTTTGATTGGTGCTGGATACTGACCCTTATTGCGGAATGCTGTACCGCATTTCAGGGGACGATTCTGGAAATAATCCGACGAGAGTAACGTTTAAAATTGTCAAAAGTACTTATGAAAATATAGTTTTTATTTGCGTTCGACATCGTAATATTGCGTTGTCGTAGGGTTTTATGTGTTTTATCTAATTTCAGCGTGATCGGATAATCGCATGTTTGTTAGTTTGTTCAAAGTAAATCTTTTAGTCAAATTTTAACTCACTTCCGAAGTTAAATAAAATCTTGTAAAAAGTACAGGTAACTTGGAAATCAGACGCAGGAGTAGTGACTACATTAAACATCGAAATATTATCTAGGAAATGAAATAAATATGAAATCAATTTTTACATTATCATTCTTTACGTATGTCCTCAAGTCTTATTATATCTTGTCTTGTTACTTTTACGCACTTTGCAGTTTTCATGAGGAACTTGGAATAACAGCGTCGTGAAGTGATGAAGGAAGGGTTGCATACTTTTTTAAATTTTAGACAATTGTTTTTGTAACATCTTGACACGTAGCCAGAAATTTGTTTTAAGGACGCCCCAAATTCTCGCCAATCCTGAATGATGCAAAATTTAAAGTTATTAATATTGTTTTCCTCTACCATTGTGCTGCTGTGATATTTAATCATTATAATACATTTATTGTCAAAAAACAGTACAAACTGCGTATGACCACGTGGAGGACAATAAACTAATTTACTCTCCGGAAGCAAGCAAGGGACCATCCCATCAATTCCGATCAAGGGC
>NNCF01126239.1:627289-833098 GCA_002313205.1 Laupala kohalensis | reverse complement strand
TCGGAAGTGAACATAGAATTGGGTACGTGGGTGGATATAATTGGAGGACATTGATTTGGATATATTGAGTTCGTTATTTTACCAACTTCTGAGAAGTGAGAATTAAACAAATTTGCGATGTCCTGAGGATTTGTTACGATTTTGTCATCGTTTAGTAAAGAAACATTTTCTTCGCGGTTTTCAGAAGTTGACATGTAATTTTTAACAATATTCATCCGGTTGTTCGATTTTAGTATATGCCTGTCGTTGTCGATAACTTTAGCTGCATAGACTACTTTTCGAAAAATAGTCTTATACTTTACGAAAATAATTATTAATTCGGGTGGCTGGTTATAGCGTTTTGAAAGATAATATAAACGGCGTTTGTTTTTTGAAGAAATTCTTATCCCTAGGGTGATCCATCTATTGTATTTTTTTGTGTTAATTAACTTGCGTTTTATGGGAAAACTAGAGTTGTAATGTTTTAGGAATGTTGAGATAAATACATTGAATTTGTCGTCGGTGTTTTGGCAATTGTAAACATCTTTCCATGTTTCTTCACGCAAATAATTTATAAATATGGATTTATTTATGTCATTAAACTCTTGTAAATTTGTAAAGGATTTTAAGAGGTTTTAGTTTATTATTAATTGTCAATACTTGAGCAAGGTGATCACTGTATCCGGCGATAAACACTTCAGAGAGATAGGAGATTCCATTGTTGACTATAATTTGTTCTAGCAATGTTTGAGATGAGCCGGAGAGGCGTGTGGGGTCGTTTATCATAGTAATAAGGTTGAAGGAGTCGATAAGATTTTTGAATCGATTAACTGGTGAATGTGCAGAGTCGGATGTACTCAAGAAATCTATATTGAATCACCACATATAACGATAGATTAAGTAGATTTATGTGCGATATGTTTTAAAACAATTTCGAAGTTCCTAAAAAGTATGTCAAGATCTGATTGATGAGGTCTATAAATACACAAAACAATNCTGATTGAGGAGGTCTATAAATACACAAAACAATAATACCGGTGTCAGTCAGATTAACTGCAGAAAATTCGAACACACTATCTACGCAGAAGTTCTCGTAGCCTGTCAGTGGAGAATATAAAATATCATTACGAACGTAGATACTTACCTCCGTGGGGATTTTTGCCTTTAAAATTTTGCCGACAGTAAGAACTTGCTAAATAATGATTAGAAATAGCAGTATCGTTGATGTTGTTAGTTGAAAGCCAATGGTCTGTGAGGCATAGCAAATCGAATCGACTTTCGTGTACCAGAATTTCAATGTCTGTCAATTTGTTTGAAAGGGATTGGACGTTATGATGAAATATAATTATTTTATTTTCGCAAATAGTTTGACTCACGAGAAATGGAATCGACGTTAGATTGTGGAGAGGAATTTGAAATCGGTACATCTTCTAGTTCCGGATCAAGCCCGCACACTGCACCTGAACGCGATTGTCACCTTCGAGTACCACATCGTACTCCTGAGCACAAGTTGTAACTGTGTATGGGGGCGGCAGGAGGAATAGATGAGGACGTGGGAGATGAGGAAACAGTAGGTGAAAGTACGGGGACAGGAGAAGAAATGGGTGTGGAGATAGGAAGAGAAAATGGTGATGAGGTAGGTGCAGTGGGAGGTGGAGGAGGAGATGAGGTAGAAGTAGAGGGAGGTGGAAGAGGTGATGAGGTAGGTGCAGGAGGAGGGGTAGGAGTGGGAAATGGGGCAGGTAGATGATGTGAGGTCAGATGTGAAGCTAGAAGAGAACCGAAGTGCTGTTTCCCAGACGGTCTCAGGTGTAAACCGTGCTGGGTATAGTCCTTGGCAGACGTGTGGTTGCTAATCAAAAAATGTGGTTTTTGTGTCTCCCAGGTGATGTTTTAGGGAGATGTTTGCCAGGTTAATTTCGTGGTTTATTTGTGGAACGTTGAAGCGTTGAGGGAGGCTAGAGAGCACCATGTTCGTGTGCAGGGAGGCCATTTTTTAGTTTCTGTAGATGTTCAGACGCGTTAAAATGTCCACCCAAGTTGATATCGTTCTGCCCACCTATGATGATTACTGTGCCGCTCAGTGAGTTTTTTAGTGTAAGTGTCCAGTTCTCGAATAACTTCAGCCAAACGAGCGTTTGGCTTAAAGAAACCGGAGACTGAGAACTGGCTAGGAAGAAATCCACGCAATACGGAGGACATCTGACGACCGTGCGAATCAGCTAGTATGAGCACGTTTGATTTCTGCGTGGAAGTGTTGGTTTCATCTCTGGATAGCACTACTTTACGTGATTTTGGGCGGCTGTGTTTACCAGTGCGTGGTGTGTGAACAGGTCTGGGTACTGGGCGGGAGGGGATGAGACGAGTAGGTAAGGGAGGAAACAGGGACATGTCATCTAACACACTAAACCTATTCTGAGTGAAGAGTTGGGGTTGTGCATGTGTCGTTGGTCTAAGCGGGTGGTAGCAGTTGAAAGGACGGCGAGAATTCCTAACTGTAGTCCAACCGCCGATCGTTTTCTTATTGATCTCTTCCAGCGCACTGATTCATTGTATCAACTGTTTAATTATATCTCCTTTTTATTAAGGTACTCGTACAAGACGTTTCAACTGTCTTTATCGTACTCTGGTGTTACTCGTTTACCCTGAGGATGACCCAAACACATTGTTTTTCTTTTGCTTCCTGTTCCTCGAGTACGATTCATATCAATTTTACAATCTAAAATGCATACCATAGCAAACTAGTTTCTTTAAAAGATAATAAAAGTTAATTAAAACCAGTGCTCTTAACTATATTCGTTTTAAATAGGTTTGATAAAGCTATGAAAAATAAATTTATGACTAAACAAGTTTCTGTCAGGTAAATATACAACTTAGAATTTTGGGTAAATACAAATTCTAAGTTGTATATTTACCTGACAAAAACATGTTTAGTCATAATATAAGTAATTTTAGTTAGATGATTGATTTATTATTCACTATCGAATAGTTTTTCAAAAACATTATTCTTATTTATGGACCATGTATTTAATGTTTCATCCTTCATGTAAGCGTGTACATGAATTTGGGTAAATATTCATCCATGCATGAATATACAAATTAGTCATCCATTAACGACTGCCATCAATATATTTTCTCGGAGAGGGTGAATCCGAACCAGAACTAGATAATATACCAAATTATTTATTACAGTTTATAACTAGTGTCGGGTAATGATATATCACTGAATGTTAATTTTAATCTTTGGTTCCACACTCATGACTGAGTGGTTAGCGTTTAGCTTCTAATCCCTGGGAACGATATCTAACCCTGTCGAGGTCGGCAGTTTTCGAGTGCGATTATCCATACACACCATCTTGTATGATTGTACGGCATGCGAAAAATTCATTCTCGGTCGAAAATGTACTGTCATGGTGTAGAGCAGTGGTTCTCAAACTTACTACCTTCCCTTGAAAATCCACTGTCAAGTCCAGGCCCGGACATCCAAATTATGAAAAAGGTTTTTTCTAAATTTGTACTACTAACATTAAATTTAAAAATTATGATTCCTAAAGAATTAGTAATGAAATAATTACAAGAATATTTTGGTTTTATTTAATTTGTAAGTTACCCTTAAATAACATTTATTAGGAGCATTTTTAGTTTTTAGAATAAAAATACCCATAAATTGTTATTACGCAGATATATTTTACTTCAAAGGTAATATACACAGTAAATTGTTTTGAATGTGGAAAATTGAGAAGACGAGATGAACTTATGTTTACCATAATTGATACGAGAAAACACACGAAAACCGAAACAATTATTTCCATTTCAAGACACTCCAAAACTCATACCGAAACACATTATATTGTTTTAAAAACATGAGAAATTGATATTGAATGAATGTTAAAAGTAATGAAAAAGTAAATGAACTGTCTATCCCCCCACTTCGTAAGGACCTTGGGTAAGGCATACAATCTGAGGTCCTTCCATTTTTGAACTGTTGTCACTAACCTACTATTACTGTCCGTGAATTCCTGTCGCACGACAAAGCGCTCTAAATATATCTTTCTGTACTTCTCTTTGATTTGGTAATAATAATAGCGAGATATTAATATTAACGAAATTTACAATGATTATTTTTGCAAAATTAGCGGCGAGGTGTGCACGCCAACAAAATCCGAGGTATCCTACGAAAACGGAGACAAATTTTTCGCGAAGAAATTATTATTATACGAAATTATAATTATACGAAAATAGATATCGACGTTAAATAAATTAAATTGAACGGAAACCGGGATGTTACTGTATTTGTTTGTTACTTACCAGACTACTTGGGTGACGACGTGAATAGATTAGTTTTGATTCGTGGATTTATTCTCGAAATGTTTCATTTTTTTAAAGACAACTCCGACAGACTCGTGTATTTTTCTACCTTTCGTTATGAAATTTAGAATATAGTTCAATTTAGTGAGTGAGGTCTCTTAGTTCAAGAACTAGCAACTAAATTGTTGTAACTTCTTGAATTAATGGAGCCAAATGTTTGGAGTATAGGTGTTAATAACAGTTCTGTAAAACTAGTGTTTCATCCCTGTTTAGCATATTAAATTAGAACAAAATGTTATCCTACTTTGTTAAATTTTATAATATTGATTTAATGTTAAATGAGCAAAATTGGTACATTATCAACCACGTGGTCATACGTAGTTTATTACTTTTTTGGCTTTAAATTATTGAAGGTAAGCAATTCACATTTGCTAACATTCTTGTGATCACCTTTACGTATGCGGTACCAAATTTGTTCGTTTGATAAGTCCATAAAATTAAGGGCCATTTTATGCCTTCCTGTCACTAATAATTACATTTTTAATTTAGTGTTCGTAACGTTGATGTACTGCAATATATTTTTAAAACAGTGTATCCTTTCTCGTTTTTTCTAGATATATTGAGATATTGATTGTTCAAAAAAATTCATTTAAGGAGAAGAAATTGAGATTTTTATTACTAAATAATTGTTTTGTGAAAATAATATCTCGATGATGGCTGCGAGTAAACAAATATGAACATTATGAGTAATATACCAGAATACATGAATAAGTAAATACCTAATTGTAACTACTAGTTTTTTTGTAATTTTTTTTATGTACATGTTGAGTGTTGTTCCCCATGTTCCTGATAACGCTGAGTGGAGTTACGCTCACTCATTATTTCATTATTTAATATTTCTTTAATTATCAGTTTAGTGCAAAACTTAACGGCGATGATATTTGATGTCTTTAGAACTGTTGAATGTTGTAGTCAGAGTATTTATCTATCAATTGGTATGTTTACAAAAACAAGGAACTGAAAAAGAATACCGAAAGAATTATTTGATGTGTGTTACGAATCTGCAGTATGACTCGTATTTCTTAATCGGGACCATCGAAAATTCCTTCTCCGCACTTCTGCAACCACTTTGCCGGTGTGGCAGTGGACACAAAGAGAGGAAGATTGTGTACTGTGCAACGGTTTCTTGTGGGAGCGAAGCGGCATGAGCGTGGGTTCGTACAGGAACCGTTCAGTCGGCTGAGACAGCATTGTTCGGTATTCATGCATACGATTTAACTTAGTACTACCACAAATATATGCCCAAATGCTTCTATTTTTACATGAAGGAAATAATTGAGAGGCGAAACATTTATCACTTTTTATTTTTTCCCTTAAATATTTTCACTTTTCATTCGCAAGATTATTTTTAATGTAAAAAAACTGCTTTATTTTGGTCGCTGTTTTCGTGAAATATTCCTCTTAAATTCCTAATGATCGATTCTAGTCTGAAAAATTAGTGATAGTTGTTCTGCTGCTAGATCACGTATCTGACGAAAAATACAAGGTATTTGTGCACTAGTCTTTAGATATAAGAATGTTAAACATCCGGAAGGCTTAGTCTGTTTAAAGCAAAGATACTGTATGTCCCAATTCAAATGAAACACTGATTCTGTGTTTATTTTCAATTTCAATTTTCCAAAATAGATTAATATAAGTATTCGTAATTAAAAGCATGTAGACTTAATTAATTTGTTTTCATTCATTATGTCCTTGTGGAATTCCTACGAAAAAGGCATGATGCACTTGACTACATCTCAATTCACAATTTATTGATGATCTGAAATTCTAAACAAATGTGAGTTAGTAAGAAAGGTTTTCCGCTTTCATTTTATAGCGGCCTAATATAAGTTATTAGTTATGACGATTACTTTATAGTTTTCAACATAACGTTTATTCGTATTATTAATATAACGTTAAGTCAATATGTTATTCTTTTTGACGATCAATTATATAAAATGTTATGGGTTTTTATAGTTAAATTTTCATAGTACGAATTCATATATGCAATCTTTGCTTACAAATGTGCATGAGAAATAATTAGAGAAAATCACTCGCAGTGCTGTCTTGAGCGGATTTCTCTCCAGCGCGGCGATGCCTTTCCTGCATTCTCCACGTCCTCCCCCACACAACGGAGCGCCGCGCCGTCGGTGATGTCCCCCGCTCCGCTCTACCGGCCGCTGACCCCGCTCCGCTTCCGTCGTGCTCCGCCGCACCGCTAGATATACACTGTTCCGTGCGAGAGGCCAGGATTTCCGCTGCTAAGCTACGGGAATCCTCGGTTCCATCTGTAAATTTCTGATAACTTGGGTTTAATTTTGTACCCTCGCGTTTCAGGAACAGTGATAAAAGCGTACCGAGAGACAAATGCGCATATTCCATTCTCTGTTTAAAGAATGTGTTGGGTTACGAATTTTGGTGGCGCCCATACGATAATTGAAGTGAAAACGAATTTAGTACCAATTTAGTAGCTCTGCACTGCTTGGCCATGCTGGTTTGTCATTATTTCAGGCACAGCGGCAATTTTTCTTTATTGCTATAAACCAATTAAACCTGAAGAAACCTACCATGAAAATGGAGCAGTTTAATTTTTGTAAGGTAAGCTAAGAAAGTATATTGTGTATTTACCTCAGTGTTGTAACGGTAGGTTTGATTTAAGACAAAGGGAACAGTATGAACCGGAATGTTATAGATTTGGCTAAATGATTGATACGAGAAAAGAGTTAAAGATAATCATTTATTGAAATATGAAGGGTTAATTTACCAAAATGAATTTTGTTATTGTCCTGTCAGTGCGTTCGAAACGCGACATACCTTGGAGTCGAAACCTATTCTATGGTGAAGTGGGTCTAAAAAAGATTTTCCTTGGTTAGTGCGTCAAAACAGTTGTTAATAAGCTAGGAGCATCCGAAATGGCCGAAGAGTGTTTTAGTGGTTAAACGAAGTTATCGAGTTTAGTGTTAAAACACAAAAATGTTTCTGTAGACAAATTGTAGAGGATCAAAAATCTTTCAATTCGAAATATAACACTTCGCATTACTTTCATTGTTTATTGTAAATCCTTGAAAATATCCGTTTTTCTACGTATTTAATGATCTGTGGAAAATAAGTTCTCATGTTGTTGCGTAAAAAATGCTCTTTTAATTTCAAAAAGATTGCGAGTCGCGAAGTTAATTTGTTGCTAAGATCTGCTTAAACGTTTATTCGTAGAACAAGTGAGTGGAGCACACTATTGAGGAGAAAAATTAGCACGTTTAACCAAACTTACCGCTTATGTGCGAAATTTAAAATGAAAGGTATTTAAATCACGCGAAATTTATCGCATTTTGCTACTAAGAAAACTTTTTCCAAACGTATTTTTCTACACAGCTCCTGGAAGAATTGACATTAGGCGCAAACTAAGTACTTATTTTGTATGGAGACTATTAAGATTACGTAAAACTAATGCTTTATCTCTAAATTCTTTGCTGCAGGATACTAATTAGATTGGCCTATGTGGTGTTATTTCATCTATATTATGAACTATGAGATTTGTTTCTTATAGGTTTTGACCTACAACAGCGTTTAAGATTGTACTTCATGTAAGATCTTGTCGAAAGGTAATGGACTTCATGTAGTTCATGAACTTCACTATTATGGAATATTATAATTAGATTACTCACTCACATAGTAAAATTTTGTTTCAAAATAGCTTGAGAAGTATGTTTAAACATTTTGAATTAGTGTGTATGGTCGTAAATGATGAACATTCATTTGAAATTTCAAACTTTTAATGTGACTATCTGGATTGTAACTTACAGAAGAAAAAACTTTAAATTTAAACTGCGCCGTAAGATATCAAACTGTTGCAATAATACTTATTTAAAACTTATTAAACCACTTCATATGTCACATTTTATTCGCGGCAACGTTGCATTTTATATTTTCAATTTGGTAGAATTGTAATGCGTTGCTGAGCTTGTTACTTGAAAACAGCGCGTAAAGAGATGAAAGTTTTTGAGGTTACTTTCAACGTTGATTATTTGAAGAATGTCTTTAAAATCATCTTGTTTTACGTAGAAAGGCAAAGTAGTCTCTGAAAAATATTCTTTCAACAAACAGGTAGTTTATTTAAATTTCCATTTGAAAAAATAAAAAATTATACACGAATACTCTCATCTCTCTGAACTCCATGTATTGGGAAAGTTAGAAGACCGTGGCGTTTGTTTTCGCACTCTGATGGCCAAAGACGAAGGAAGTGGTTCTCATCATGTAATGTGGCATTGTGACTTTTCACTACCGTAATCTCGAGTGTCCTGATATTATTTTACTTTTTATCGAATATCTCATTTTAGATCCCGTGACTTATGCTTGTCATAGGGTTTTCATACTTTCCGAATGCCAGTGAATAATTTCAAAAAGTTTTGAGAAATTCGTACATTTGCTTAGTGTTTTTTCAGTAAAAGTCGAAAAATCGTGAAATAACCCGTTAGAGACCATGTTAAATTATAGTTGCAATGACTCTCAAAATATTCTCGTGAAGGTCATGAAACTTTGTCAACTTGTTAACAGTAATAATATCAACAAGTTTACAACATATAAACAAAATCAATATTTTTGAGTTTGTGAAGTACTACCTTAACAATTAGAATTGTTCATGCCTAATAAGATGCCGTAGTGTAACATCGCATGGAGATACCATACATATCTCAAGAGGAAAAAACTTTCGAGAGTTGATGTATTGATATGTAGGGAGAATATAGATACAGTGGAACATATTTTAAGGGATTGCCCTTTAGTTGTAAATGAAAGAAATTTTTGGATGAATATTTGAGGATGAATAAGATAGAAGATACGAGAAACCAAACTGATAGGAACGCGAAAGAAATGATACGTCCGAAAATGAAACACGAAAATAATGCTCATAAAAGGATCGATGCAATAATATTAAATAAAAAATACCAGTAATTCAAGAAACGTGAAGTAAATATGTAAAAGGAAATTGTATAAAATCTACGGGTACGGAGAAGATGGGAAGAAAATATAAATAAAAACGTTCCGCAAGAAAATTTCTGCTGTACGTCCAGAAACAGTAAATTAAACTTTAATTCCATTTTGCATTCTCCTTTGAGAGTTTTTGCACTCATTATAAACTGAGGAAGGAAAGGGAGAGATGTTTTGTAAATTATTTTATTTATTACTGATAAAAGGTTTTCCCCTTCTACTCTACCATTGAAGCCGCAAAAATTATTTTCTCAGATATTAAAAATTATCCTTTTCAGGACGTTTACTTTTTTATAGAAAATTTCAAAGAATTGTAGAGGAATTAAAAAGTTTCTTTCGGTAAATTTAGTTTTCTCTGGTGGATATTTTGAAGAACAGTCGCCCACGCTTAGCACGCCATCAATTACTAATCTGAACCAAAGGGCTGGATGTTATTAATAACTTACAAGGTCAACATGTTGTGAAGTGTAAGAGAAGACGTACCTCTTAATTTGCCATTCATCGAGGCATTAATATTTTATCATTATAGCCATACGAAGTATTTTTTTATTGTGAGAAATTCTTCTTTTGAACATGTGTATTTCTGTGATTGTAAAATATATTTATGTAACTCTTGATACTATTGCAACCTTTTTGAAGAATAAATTCACCGTTCTTTCGTTTACATTTTATAATAATTGGTAAAATTATATTTTGGATACAGGACGTAGGTGTAGTAAAAATTAATAACATTAATGTATCAAAATTAGCCAGAAGCGAATATATATTGCACTAAATGTTGCGGTGTTTATATAGGAGCAATGCAGTGGCGGTCATATCCGTCTGATATAAACAACTCTCTCTTTGTGAAGGTATTATGGTAATTACTCGTGTTATTGATATTAAATTTGATTCGATGGGTGTGTCAACCCAAGATGTATTCCGCACGCATATATACGTTTGAAAATGACGTGTTTGTATCTTTGTGATATAACAAAAATGATTTTTTATTATAATAAATAATATAACTACTGAGGTCCTTAGTTGGCCGAAAAGAATACATATATAACACTAGGGTGTTTGATATATGAAAGTTGTATACGAGATAGCTATGAGGAGAACATAGCTTTGACTCCCCAGCATGTGAAACCTTGACGGACGTTATTAAAGATTAAACAAATATTTTGTCATATTTAGTGGCAGTGAAATTTTCAGTTGAAAGTATGATAAAAATTTCCAGTTCTGCAAGTTCAAAACTATCAAAATTATTCGTGTGCTTACAAGAAGAAAACCCAAGCTGATGTGAGGAAACATGAAAATCAACTTGGTCATAAATTTCGTTGTTCATACCCATTAAGTCCCCTTGGATTGTTCTGCTGACCTCGTAAGACATGTTTGTTGGTGTCCATGAGATGATATACTCTTTCTTTTGCTCTTACTAAATTCGTGATGTTAAGGACCGTTTTCCTCCAGCCAAATTATCGCGCTGTGCGGCGCATTGTGCGCTCGCCTGTCGCGTTGCGTTCCCTGCTGCGTTGTGCGCAGCGCACTGTGTTCAGTCAGGTGTTTTCCTATCCAGCGTTCTTCAGTTGATTAGTGGCGTAGCACCGAGCGATCTCAGTCGTGTTGCTTTCTGGATATTGTCGGCGTCTGTCGGGTCATGGATGAGCAAAAGAAAAGACAGACCCTAACAATGTTAATATTTACTTTCACATTGTTCAATTAAGTGAGTTTTTAATTATTTATTTAATTAAAATCTATCTATATTGTAAGAGCAAAATACTTTTACTTACTGGTTTTTAAACCCTTTACAGCATCCTAATTTTTCAAATCCATAATACAAAACTTGATACTGCACACCCTTGCGAAAAACCGAACCGGTCGAATTTTCGCTTCCGATACATGACGCGGCTGCACCACTTCATTAAAATTCTTGTAAAATCTAATCTTTGTCGAAATTTTACGATTTAAAGACTTTTTTAATCTTTGATAAATGCACAAAACAAATAATTCATAAAATTTGATTATAATTGATGTTTTCCTTCTTAAATTACTGTATTTTGAAGTATTTTAACATTTCCATTTTTAATAACTTTTTATTGATCATTTGGGATAATTTTGTAGATAGTCATATGCTGTCGCAGACTTTTTTTTTGTAGAACTCTTTATGGTAAACAGTATTGTCGCTCATAGTTTCGCGCTGGCGTTGTGCGCACCGCGTTGCGCGGTATTTTGAAGTGGAGGAAAACGAACTTTTAGATAATTAAGAGTGTGAGGTAATTAGTCACTTAAAATGAGGCGAAATATGCGTGCTATATGGAAGGAGATGAGTTAAATACCTTTGATGGCTTGCATGTAATTTCAAAGAAGTCGGAGATCGTTTCCAACAGCATAAAAGAAACATTCCATCCATTCTCTCCCGCTGAGACAGAAACTTGTGAACATTTTTTAGCGGAAAATTTCACATCGTGAATACTTTAGTATGTCAGCGAAACGAAGTATTGTGGTGTATGCAGTTCGGAGCTACTCGACTTTACGCAAGGATGCCTACTCGACTTTTCGCAATAGTTATATGAATTTTCTTTCACTAGCTGTTCATTCAGGCGCTAGATATTAATATATTCTCAACATATCTAAGAAATCGTGGAACGTGATCGAGCAAAACGTTCTTTTAGTCTACTAAACCTTTCGGGAACAATTTTATTTGAAGAAATAGGGAGTACTTGACATGTATCATGAAACTCCAGAACGCATAAAATTCGAAAAAGAAGACATTGCAAATATTTTCGCAACTTGATTGGCAATTGTAGTACTTTCCTTTTGTGTTTCTACATACACGCGCGCGCACACACACACACTTAAACTTTCGTTCTTTTAAAACTAGTATGCGCAAAAAAGTAAAAATATATTGTTATTTCAATGATTGTCAGTTGATCCGAATTATTTTCAACATTTGTAAAAAGAAATCCATTGGATGCTAATAAAATTTTGCTGCTGCTGCTGCTGTTGCAACATTCTATTCGTAATTGTTTTGTATCATAATGCTGATTGCTAATAAGGATAATCAATATTTCTTGAGAAAATGAATGTGTGATTCAGTACCTTGTACAGATATATAATATGACCAGAAATTATAAGTCAAAATTATAAGACAAAAGTGAATTTTATGACAAAGTAATATTATATGTCACAAAGTATTCTAATCAGTTAATAATCACTGCGAAAAATATTGTTTTACATCAATTTAGTTTTAGAAGTAAACAATTTTTTATTTTTTTAGACCTTTACTTTTTACGTTTTAGACTCCCGCTCACCTCTTCATTCAAATGCCATCGTTTCATTACTGTGATTTGTATTATTATTTTTTAACTGCCAAAGCTTCGTTATTGCACGGATTTTTGCATGTAAACTGCGTGTTTTCCAGTTCTTTAATTCTGAAACCACCATGGCTGCAAATACGGCTTTAGGGCTCGGCCTACCTGGAAAAGCTTTGACGTCCAAGTGCATTACTGAAAATCGTATTTTAACAATCAGAACTTCCGTGCGACGCTGGGCCGGGTTGGATAGTGTTTTCTTAATAGTGTCTATGATACAACTGGATTGCGATTATAGACATTTGGTCTTCCTATGCGCCAAGTTGCTACCAGACAATAGAAAGAAAAAAGCCGTTTTCTTACCTTCTAATCTAATGCGCTAGTTATATCTATTCCGCTACTTTTCTGAATATGTGTTACGCTAGTCTCTTCTTTCGCTACTTTTCTGAATATGTGTTTTTATTTGTTAATGTACAATTTACCTGTTTGAAGACAAAAAAAATCGAGTGAAAAGAAAGAATACTGCGATTTCAAAGCGAGATGAACTAGAAAAAGAGGTTTAAACCGCACGTGAGTGTAGGATTGCTATCTTTTTGTCCCGATTTTTATATTGGACGCCTCCCAAAATGTCATCCAATTCTATGTGCTTGCAGGTGCGGCTGCAGCTGTGGGACACGGCGGGGCAGGAGCGCTTCCGCAGTCTCATCCCTTCCTACATACGAGATTCGACGGTAGCTGTCGTTGTGTATGACATAACGAGTAAGTGTACATTGGGCGGCAAATCTAGTACATGTAATGTCCGCTATCTCATTTTGTTATTTTTTTCATGTTGAATTATTGCTAAATATTTTTAACTACAATTTGCGGTCTATCTAGCTTTCAATTTTTGTTTTTCCGTATCTCTCTTCTATCTAGATGAGTGTTGTATTTTCCTAGACCGCTTATCTATTTGGTTGTTAGTTTCGCAATTTCCACAACTTCATCCCCATTCAGGATCTATTTCTTCTGTCACGTAATAATATACATGGAATAATAAATAAATATTCCAATAGAGTGGTCATAAAAATCATTAACGTTTAAAAAAATTATACACAAGATCTTCAATGATAGGCGGGTAACTCATTCTAGCAACCCCATTTATTTTTACTTGAGGGAGGAAATGGCCTATGAAGCCGGCACACGCTAATCTTGTCCAATCAGAGCAGAGAAATGTTTCATTTTTAAAATCATTAATTAGTTTAAGTATTTTATCGTCCTTCTATCTCTCGGCCTGCAGTTTCTTACTTGATTTTCATTGGTATATTTATGTTTGCTTCTTTTTGGATACATTTCTTTCTCTCTTCAATCTTTAATTCAGTCTCCTCAACCCCCTCACCAGACCTGTGGCTGTGACCTGGTAAGAACGGCCGCAGCGCTGAGCTGTGGGGGCGGGCGGCGCGACACCAGAAGCGGAGCAAGGCCGCACGGCACCGCCTCTGTCGCTCGATCGGCGCGGCGCGCAGCTCGCCTTCTCAGTGCTCTCCTTTCATGTTTCCTTTCTCTAACCTCCTTGTGTTTCCCCTTCCCTGTCACTCCCTCCTCTGACCGGACATCCTTAAGAGGGTTGAGAAAACAACATATTCGGTCTCACTGTCACTTGGAATTTTCCAGTGAACATGAATCCGCTTCTGCCTTAGGGCCCTTGATCGGGATTGATGGGATAGTCCCTTTCTTACTTCCGGAGAGTAAATTAGTTTATTGTCCTCCACGTGGTCATACGCAGTTTGTACTGCTTTTTTGACAATAAATTTATTTTAAAATTTATATTATATCATGCCGCATAGCCTATTTATCCACGCCACTTTTTCATCAGAATAATCTTATTAGTCCATGTACTCATCTTTTTGAATATTTGAAGTATTGCTTGTTATGAAAATGGAGTGTTTAATGAACTACCTGTAAATATAAACAAAATTGAAACCTCATTTCTCTATCTTCCACTTTTCTTCATTTCATACACACTTCACTGAACTTTATTTTTATGCTGTGTAAATATTATTTGAGGATTTTGAGAGTGTAAAATCCACGTAGTTACTTTAGTATAAGAGCATTGAAAATATTTTCCTGTATTTTATTTCTTTTTACCAAGAACTCATTTACTTGTGTTGTAATCCCAAACATGATTACATTTTCTTTTTTCTATTCATATTTTTTTCACAAGGGTTAAGATAAAATATTTTCACTTAACTTAGCATTATTATCTGTAAAAAAATGTGTATAAATTGCTTTACAATTTTCAATTGTTCTAATGGAGGGGGGGAAATTATGGTGATTTGTTTAAAGATAATGACGAAAGAAACAAAATTTTCAAAGTAGGTATTTCTTTAACAATGTCGGGGTATTTAATATCTATCCAACTTAAGTGTAGAATTTCTTTTTTAAAACAATTATTTTTCTGAATTTGTATATTACTTACCTTGTATTTAAGTTTTATTTCATATATACTTGTACATCAGGACATGCAGCAAAATTTTGAAGTTTTTGTGAAAACATGAGTAAGCACGTTATATTGCTTTAGGTATATTATAAGGGAATAGAAAAAGAAAGAAAATAGTGAAAAGTATGATTCAGAATTTACTTCAATAGATTAATAATTAGGAGACTCTTAATGTGAATCTAATTCCATTTTTGATAAAATGTTTCTTACAGATGCCAACTCATTCCATCAGACATCAAAATGGATAGATGATGTTCGGACAGAGCGTGGTGGTGATGTTATCATTATGCTGGTCGGCAACAAGACTGATTTGTCAGACAAACGTCAAGTTTCGACTGAAGAAGGAGAGCGGAAAGCGAAAGAACTAAATGTGATGTTTATTGAAACTAGTGCAAAAGCGGGATATAATGTCAAGCAGGTTAGTATATTAACCTAGGATTTCATGTGAGCAGTATTTTGAGTTACGAGTTTTTAATTGTGTATATAATATATTAAGCAACTAGTGTTGCAACACCATTGCACATACTGTCTCATATACATTTCTCAGTCTGCACTAAAAACTGACATTAAATAATTCTATTACGAGAGGTTTATTTTTGCTATGATTCTCTAAATTTTGATCGTCTTCATATTACCCTATTTGAAACATTTATTATAGATATACTTTCACTTCTATTTACATAAAGAAGTCTCTAATTTGCAAATTTCATCCTTTGGTTTGGGGGGTGGTTAGCTAAGTAAGATTTATATTCTATTTCAATGTTATAAATTTAATTAAGATTTATACATGCAAAATGCCATCAATATTCTTATATTATGTAGTTAAAAACTGTAACATTAATTTCTTTGCAGTTTAAAATTGCAAATTTCTATTCAATAAAAATTAATCAGATCTATGAACAATTTCTGTTAAAAAGATGATACTGTCTGCTTTTAATTATTTTCTTCATATTCTTTTAATTATTTTCTTCATATTTTGTAATGATTCTTATCCCTCATGTTTAAGACATCTATGAGTGATAAGAATATTTTATTTAAATTAAATTTTTCTTATAATGTTTAAATGTTAATGCACCATAAATTGTACCAAATTAAGGTACATTAAATAGTAATGATTTTTCTTTATACATATACTATATCATTTATTTATATATGACACATCTGCAAAATAATATTCTTTGGACACACACCAATCTGCATATGAAAAGTAAGTTGAAAAGAAAAACACACACAAAATGTATATGACAAAGTAGTAAACTTTAACTAACTTTTAGTCGAGCTTAAAGTAAATAAACTTTTTACAGTCTTTTATTTGAGATTTGAAAGTAAAATAAATATTCAGAATATTTTTTTGAAACATTTGAGACATTTCTCAGTCTTATAAATATCATTAAAGTGTTATCTACTTTTCTTGTAGGCAGAAGTTGGTATATTTTCATATCTGGAGTAAGTTTTCAGTCCTTTTATGTATTTTATCATTTTCATATCTTTCATTTCAATTTACCAAAAGTGTACTCTAACTCTGCTTAGTCCATTTACACTACTAAATAATAATCAAGCTTCTTAAAACAGTAAACAAATGTGTAAGTGCAGCAGACAGAAATTATTTATCAGCGTCTGTACCAAATGAAATAACACCATTACGGTTGTAATATATTTTAATTTGAAAATGGTGAGTGTTCAGGCTGTGTTAGCTCTAGTTTAAGTAGCGTTGTTCGCATGCATGAAATAATATATTAACAAAACAGAGCAGGAGTATTGCTCCCACTTGCTCAGCCACATGCAGCCTCTGTAAGACTGTGTGAATTTTAAAGCAAAGATAAGACAATAATATTTGAAGTAGAAATAATGTATTTATTAAATAAATTTTTAGAATTATTACTTAAAAATGAATAGTTATCTACTTTTAATGTTAATTTGATAAATTTGTAAAGATGTTTTCATGAATGAACAAATTCGTATGAGGGAGACTCGCTTTTTTTCTCCCTTAGTATTTAATCCTCATTTCATAGCTGTAGAAACATTTAATGCATTTTAAGCATTTTAATAAAGCAACATTGGCAATAATGCAATAGCCACAAACAGTTTAATATAATCAGTTTTTTTATTAAAAAAAAAGAATAAAAAATTGAGAGATGTCATAAACTTATTCACTTGATTGTTTAACTTCATTGTGATTTTTATTCAGTGTCAGAGTGAGTTTTTTTTCTTCTCATAATTTATTTTGAACATTTTTTATTGTAGATTATATGATAGGAGTTCCTTGTAATTATGTACTAAACTCGCCTAGTGTTGCCTGGTCCCCCAATCATTTCACACACATTGATGAAGTTAATGAATGGAATATCAATAAATTAACAAAAATCTGAGAAATCCTACAAGATAAACCCTTAACATATGTATTTCTAAGTAAAAAAAATGAATTGTTGATTACTAAAAGGAATCCATGTCAGATTTTTCAATTATCAGGAAAATAGAAAATGAAAATTTTATGAATTCTACTACCATTAATTACATAATCAAATTAAATAAATAATTGAAGACTTACAACTTTTAACAGACAAACAGTATATATTTTGTGATTAAAAGCTCACTACGTTTCAACTTTATATTGAAGTTGTCAAGTGGTACAAATTAAATTAATAAAATATTATTAATTTGTACCACCTGACAATGTCTGAAACATGAAGTTGAAATGTAGTGAGCTTGTAAATCATAAACTAAATACTATTTGTCTGTTAAACATTGTAAGTTTTGAATTATTTATTTAATTTGAACATTCTACAATCCACAATTTTTTTACCGAAAATTTGAAAGAAAAATATGTTCTGTTACCACATGTTGTATGACCATGAATAATTATGTTTGTCTTCCTGTAAGGAGTCCAGCTTAACTTGAAAATGCAAATTTTGACTCGGGATCCCATTTTGCAATGACTGATTGAAATGTTAATTATGAAAATGTAATTTTTTAGCTCTGCAAATTGAATAAAATTACCTGTTCAAATTGTTCTCAGAAACAGCCCTCCCCACCCACCTCTATTGTTGACATCCTTGCTCAAGAAACGGCTCTTTCCTGCCTCATGCTATAAAACACAACTTAATTGACTTCATAGAAATTTGATTTCTGCATGTTTCTGGAGAAGAAATGAAGAGACAACCATATTTGAAAACTATTCAATACTCCATTTCTTAGATTATACATGTGATGTAAATCTTCATATCAAATATGAAGCTTATTGTTAAATATATCAATTTCTCAGGAAGAGGCAATTTTTACTTACACGAAACTAATTTGTTTGTCTTGTAAAGCACACTTAAAATCTAGTGTCTTTGAAGACCATATAAGAGTTCTTTCACTAGCAGGGTCAATCTGAAGAAAGTCATTCGCCAATGGAAGAGTCAAAGTTAGATGGTTAATGTTATTTGAATTCATTTCTGCTATAAGAAGAAGAAAGCCTTTCATAGGAAATTATTACATTTCGTGGTTGTCTTCCTTACTTATGCTTATTGTCATTGTTGGTGGTATTAAGCTGCGGAGAAGAGTACTATAATTTTGTAAAGCAACTCAGCTCTATCTGCTCATATAACATCTTCCAACACATTCAAATATTTGTGCTCATTAATTAAAAATTATTTGCTACATACATACATTATCAGATAATTATCGTTGATTTTTAATGAACTTGGACTAAAATTTCTATTTGATATCTGATGTTTTTAATTAGAATAAGATGATTTATACAGATGTTGTTCATTGTGATCTTAGTAAAAGATGTTTGTATTGCTAAAGATGAGAAATGAGATCTGAATGCTAACATCTAAGTAAGATTTTTGTGTTTCGACTGGATATACCATTGGAGATACCATGTTAACTTTTAAGTCCTGCATTGGGACTTTGTATTTAAAAACGTTTTTTTTTGAACTTATGTTTGTTTTAGAAATTATCTTTATGTATTCAGGCTAGTGATAATGTACCAGTTATCAAGATATATGATGTGGAATCAAAACAAAAGAAATGCATTGTAGAAGCAGACATATGTTCACTGCACAGCTGGGCAACTAAATATGGTATTATTATACTCTGCCGAAGATGCCAGCCTTCCTTCCAATTTTTTTGGTACCTATTTAAGGAATTTCAGTATTTCTTTCTGCTTCACTGACACTGTGATGAGCTTTTTTACAAGAAAGTAATGATTTCTATCAAAATTCCAATTCTAATAAAGAGCTTAAAGATCTGAATGTCAGCATAAAAGTTTTTGCTTTAATTATTATAAAAAATAAAGATTGATGAACTATACAATAGTTTCAATTTATTGTGAAGCTAAAGGAAGACATTGTTGAGCCCAATTGCTATACACTGGATGAACTTTGGAATGAGAGTAATTTTGCAAATTACTATACCTCGAATAATGACAAGTACTATTTATTGTAACAATAAATCATGAATTTAGTGTTATTTCAATTCTTTTGATTTTTAAGCACTATACTCAGAATAATCTATAGTTCGATAATAACTTACATGTAATTTTTTGCTTAAAATTACAAACATATTGACATTCTATTAGTATTATAACTCGCAGCTAACTTTTTATCTTATCTAGGAATTTTTGCTGAATTTTTTGAATCCGCCTCTGCCTTAGGGCCCTTGATCGGAATTGATGGGATGGTCCCTTGCTTGCTTCCGGAGAGTAAATTAGTTTATTGTCCTCCACGTGGTCATACGCAGTTTGTACTGTATTTTGACAATAAATTTATTTATTTATTTATTACTATTTTCGGATACCATAGTAATATTTTGTATGAACTTAAATTAAAATATTATGTGTAGAAATAAAACCTTGTATCCTTATAAGCTCCTTTGAAGTATTTGTATCAACGGATCCATACTAAATATGGGACTGATGGGTCTAGAGAGGGTCATCTAAAACTTTCATTGCCTTGTTTACTTTCTTGTAAAAGATTGGGAACATTTAACTACTACAGATGAAGTTATGAATTTAACTCATTTCTTTCAAATATGATGTGTTCATTGTGCTATTGAAAATGACTGATAAGTTGGAAATTTATTTTTTCAAAACTTACAAACTATGGATAGTAATATTTTTTGCTTTCTTTTATCAATTGGTTATATTTGTGGAATCTTGGTTATATTTAGGGAATCTTATGTTGTATCATTCTAATCTTGTGAAATGTTGAAGTAAAAAGAAAAGAAGGAATAGATTTCATGTTGACATATAATAATTGTTAACTCCATTGAAAAATTTGAAAGATTTTAGGTGAGTGCAAGTACTATGCCTTTTGAAGAAAACAAAATCTAAATGGATAATAGATTGGATACTAATAGTTTTTTGTATCAGAGAAAGGAGGATAGAGAATTGCCTGGTGAGACAGACAGTGGCACAAGTACAAACATATTGATTTTTAAGCAGTGTTTGATTTGATGTGTTGCAAACTGTAAGAGATAGCTTATGATTTCAAGGAGATTAATATCATCTTGATGTGTCCAGGATCTAAGCAATTCAAAATCATGGCATGAAATAAAATAGAAAGGAGCTTCATGAACAAATGACTACATGTTTTTTACGACTGGTTTGAAATATATGAACTAAGCAGTTTTGCTGACTTGTGTATTTCTCAAACAATCAGGATTCTTTTGAACATTGGCAGTTTTGCTGACTTGTGTATTTTTCAAACAATCAGGATTCTTTTGAACATTGTACAGTATTTAAAATTGGCTATGTGAAATGAGTTGGGCAACTTTTGAATGTTCTTGTGATTGTTTTGATTGTATCTTAAAATTCCAGTTAAGAGAGCAATCACAAACAAGTGACCAACACACATAAAATCATCAAAGAATACCTATGGTATACTTATACTGAAGAGACATCTATTTTAGCAATCATATAGAGATGGGTTGTTGGACTGACTGCTGGAAGAGGATTCATGATCGTATACATATTTATGCTATGTAACCAACCAGTCAATCAAAGAAGTAGAAATTGATGCAATTTCTGATAAATAACAAATTTATTTCTCTACTTTTCAACTAGTTATGGATAAAATAATGAAATCATGATGTACACTTTCATTTACCACAAGACAGACCTCTTGTCAGCTTTGCCACCTAGACTTTTATCTTCAATCTGCCATGAGACATTTGTGTGTTGGATTTCTCAGGAAGCTGCATTTCTGTTCTATTGTTTTATTTATCATTCTTGGTCATCCTTTTAAATTAGTTGGAAATTAACATCCAATTAATAATACTCAATTTTTTTTCCAGAGACTTTATAAGTTTTATTAATATTTTTTTAAATTTTTAGTCTAGAAGATTTTACATTATTAATAAGTTAGATATTGTTATAGTTTGTTTTTACATTACTTTTTCTTCTTGTCAAATGGGAGAAAGAAAAAACCAACTAAAACAACTTTATCAGATTTAAGAATACCTGTATTTTTGTAGAGAGGCTGTATATTTGGTGCTCATTCTTGCCGTAAGGCGAAAGAGAACAATGCTTAAATTGTTCAACATATTTTTAATCTTATACAAAAATTTTATTTGTAGTATTTTTAGTATGTATGTTGTATTCTTACATGCACATGTGTTATTTCCTTTTCTCATAAGGTGTTATAAAAAAATTTAATAATCAAAAGATTGCTTATGTTACAAAAAGTGGTTAAATCTCAAGGAAGTTTCTTGCCATTTCCTTCTGCTGTGTTTCAATTGCACCATCTTTGTTTAAATTTTATATTGATGTATTACAATAACTTGACTGGTTACGATTTGTTCATCAGTCCAATAATTTTAAAACACTTTTGAAGTATAGTTTCAAAAGCATTTCACTTTGAATTGTAAATTTTTTATGACTTTAATTCAATGTCATTCTTAATTTTAATTTTAGCTCTTTCGGCGGGTAGCTGCAGCTCTTCCAGGCATGGACTCCACAGAGAATAAGCCTCCTGAAGACAGTATCCTTTCCTCTAATTTTGTTGTATTTCATTCAATATTTCCTCCCTGATCAATAAAAATTAGTTTAGGTAAGGATTTTCATTCCAAAGATGGTATTTACCCTGCCATACAATTACTCTGGGTAATGAATTTATATGAAACTTTTCCATAGTAGGTACATAGGTGTTTGATGCATAATTTTTAAACCTTTTGATATCCACACTATCTTTGAATATTTAGATATTAGCATGCTTAGTTCTGCATAATTAGGAGCTTAGATACTGAAAAATTAAAAGCTTTTATAGTGCTTTATGATTTTGCTTTTTAGAAGTGCATGTTACTTTGGAATTAGTTATGCATGATCAGTGGCCAGATGTTGATGTGAAATGGGTTAAATGTTAGCTGAAGTAATCAATAGGTGAATTTTAATTTTGACTATTGGTAACTGTGTTGGTGGTGTGCAATGGCAGTCTTGTTCCCTTCTAATTTATTGATGTTCAACCTTGAGAGAAGTTCGGGGCTTGAGTTTTTCTAGTATTTTTTTTATACTCTTACTCTTTTTATTTGTTTTTCTGGAAATTAACTTCTAAAATTTAGAAGTTTTCTTTCATTCCCCCCCCCCCTCTTATATTTAGTTTTTTAATTGAATCTCGTAATTGTTTTGTTACGTTAGTCAGATTATTCGTACTCATAGTTTTTATTAAAATTTATATTATTAGTTTTGTTATTCTATTTCTTTTGTTCTTTTTTTTTTGTGGTTGTTTTCCTTAATTTGTCCTGTAGTGCAAGAGGTTGTGTTGAAAGACACGCCCAACGAGGTCAGGTCACAAGACGGGGGCTGTGCGTGCTAGTGGCGAGTGTTGGGACTGGTTTGATCGAGAGAAAGAATAATGCAAAATAAGACTCCTGTGGTGAAAGCAGGTGTGAAGATCTTGTTCAGTGTAACAAAATGGAAAACATGTCTGTATTGGTCTGATAATTTCTATGTGAAATTTTTGTAAATAACAATTTGATGAACTTGCAGAACAATTCAGACATAGTTAATATGTATTTATTAAGACTTGCACCAGACCACATGAGATGTTACTTGTGGATATGCATGTGGTTGTTGCACCAATAGTCATGGTGCATATTAAGGGTTGCATTCCATTATGATCTCCGTGCCGTTACCTTAGTTTTGGCTCCTTTAGTCAGTCCTATTTGTATGGCAGGAATAATATTGGATTGTACACATTGATCTTGAAGATGTGTTTTGTTTAATTGAATCTGTGTATTCAATTCATTGTGCTTATCTTTTCAATAGGGGATTTGACTGGTATCAAGGAAGTAGTTTTTTTTCTATTTTTTAACTATAAAATTATTAGGAAAATGAGTAACTTTTTAACTTTGAAGCTCTTGATGCAATAATCTCCTACTTTTATCATTCGTATTAACTAATTGTGGAGAGAAAAATCAATAAAATTTTGTACCTGTTGTGGCAGCTGTTTTGCGCCTACATATTGAAATTCTGAAGTGTTTATTTTAGGAGTCAATAAAATGTACTTGCATTTCTGTGTTATAAACTTAAAGGAGTCGACACAATTATTGCAATGATGTTATCTTACCAACCTTGTTTGTATGATTAATTTTATTACCTTATCATTCAGACTTACTAAAGTTGTAGATGGGAACATCACTTGCTTTGTATTGAAAAGAATGGATTCATGATTTGGGAAGAGTACTAATATTTTATATTTTCAGATAATTTGCTTAGTATATTTTACTACATGTAATAATAATATTAAACTCTTTGATAAGCAATAAATTTCTGTACTATCCTAGGAATTGATCTGTACAGTTAAATTATTTGGAAATATTTATTGATATAACTTAATAAAACTTAAATTTATGCAGCATGTGTGGATTGTGATTTTTCTTCAAGTTGCCTGTTCAATTTGCTTGTAGTTTCTGCACTTTGTTTTGTCTTTTGCCTCCTGAGTCTTTTTCCTGTAAAGAGCAGTAGATGATGCATGTGTGTATCATTTATACATCACCAGAAAAGCTCCAATGTATATTATAAAAAAATAATGTGTCAAGTTTGCTCTTTTAATCCTTAAGTAGCATTTTTGNAAAATTTTTTAAGTACGAAATTTTTGGGTTTTTTTTTTTTTTTTTTTTTTGCTTAAATGTACCGTAGGCAATTATGCAAGAATACGGCTGAATGGACTGGTCATGTTGTTCATTTCTAAAAATGTCTTTGTGGTGCTAGTAGTTATTTTCGCACATGTGTGCTGATGTGTTAGTGGTATAAAATTAAACTGCGTTATGAATATGATATAAATACCATGTATTAACATTAGTTGAGTGTCAGCTATGAGAAAAATTAATTTTTATACATTATGAATGAATTCATCTTCAACTGATATGCAATATTTTCATTTAATCTAAATGAGCAAATTTTTATTCATATAATAATACTTCAGTTAGTTTGTTATACTATTGCATGTGAATGTGTGTTTCTTACCCTTTTGGAGTTTTTCTAGTTCCTAGATTCATGAAAACTTCATTTGGAGTCAGCTTTACTTACAAAGCTAAAATAAAATACCGTTCAAGTTCACAAACTTGTTATTAATGTATAGATAGCGTGATTATTCTCCGATATTTCCCTTAATCGTACCCAGCCGTTGATCTGCAAACACAACCTCCCCAGCAGAATGATCAACAGGACTCGGAGGGTGGCTGCATGTGCTAATGTGCAGCCAATGGAGAGCAAAGTGGAAACAGTCTGGTTTTGGGCAGTGAACCCCTGATCCCAATGTTGCCAGGCCTGTCTAAGAAACTCCCCTTCGCAGAAAAGAGGGACTGGTGCTTCTGTTTGTGGCGTACACTTCCTATCGAAACACCATTTACGCATCAGTTGATGATAATCTTCTTTCAGTTCTTTCTTGTCTGCAGCAAACTCACTTTTCTTTCCCCTTGCTATTCACATTGGTATTTCTCCTGTGTTGATTTGAATGTTGGACTTGAGCGAGTAGGATTAATGCTCCAATTACTCAGTAATTGCTTCATACATTGGAAAACTGTAGTTGATGTGTTTTATAGTAGTGTATATAGCAGTCTTATGATCTTTCAGTCAGATTGCTCAAGGCAGGAGTAAGATGCAAGATTAGGAAGAAAGCTCTATGGTTGTTTAAGCCTTACTTGAATTAGTACCTCCTATCCTGTACTGAGAACATACACAGAAGAGGTGACTGTCAGCTTATGGTAAAGCAAATGACAGCTGTTCTCTGTGTGGGGCACTACTCGCTGACAGTGTGAAAGTTTTAGTGCAGCATGCTGTGTGTATGGCACTATGTTCTAGATGTCTTTTCCGCAGAGAGTGGAAGAATTAATGTGTTCTCATTGAATACAGTCTGATGTACTAAGTATTGCAGCCTACTTGTCTCATCCATGAGGAGGAGACTTTTGCAATAGGCAAGAAAGTATGGTGTATATAAGATAATTCCTGTTCATGCGCTTCTCAGAATGGTGTCTACAGAACGAATTTTGTTATAAGGTAATAAATATTTGAGCTAAGGGCCCAATTTAATGTGATGTGATAAGAAGCACAACATTACTGAGGGTTTTTGTACTAATGAGGGTAGGCCAGTTCATATTTCATGTTTTCATTTTTTCCTTATTTCAAGTGAATTTCCTTGGTGCAATCAGTAAGCACCACTTGTCTAGTGGTGAATCCTACTGATAATCTTGAAGTTGCACAGCTTTTAAAAAGCATCACTGTTGCAGAGTTCTTTATCTGGCTGCACCATGTTTCTGTGTAATCACCTTTAAATGCCATGGAATTATCTTCAACTTACCAAGGCTTAATGGCTCTATTACTAGTTGAGTAATTTCAACCAAGTTTTAATTTAAACCAGCTTTTTTTGTATTCAACAGTACAGTGTGAAAAATATATTCTCAAATGTTATAAGAAAAAAAAAATAGGAAAGTTGCTTCTATTCTGGCAAACTTGTTAGAATAACATGCTTGAGTAAAGAAAGAAAATGACTGACGCCTTGGAAACTTCACAGCAGAGCTTGCTTGTTTTTTGACATTTTCTAGATGTAGCACATACTCAGGATAGTGTCTAGGATCACATTTGCTTCAAGAGAAAACAGTATTACAATGTTTGGAAGAGTTTTCTTATGTTAATGGTATCAAATTTCTCATAACGGAAGTCTTGTAGAGAAATAAAAATGAAATTATTGCCCTTGACCTGGTTTTTGTTATTGTTTTATGTTCTATTTACTGTATTTTGAATAATTTTAAATATATGAAATTATTTATTGTGATATATTTCTGTTTTCATTTCTGTAATTTTTTATTCCCAGAAATTATGAAGATTATACAACTAATTATGAAGATTATAATCAGAATAGGTTGGCTAGTAGGAGGAAAATCTATTTTGTGATTTGGAATGATACACTTAACTTTGTGGCCAGTTTTACATGAAAAAAATTTACTCCATGAAATTTTATCTTTAATCACCCTTCTGTGTCAATGTGCGCTTATTAAGGATATGAGCGCGTGAAGCTCCGCCTATCAGACCCTTACTGCAGTTATGAGTATGACTATTCATTGCGATTCACCTACGTGTTTGCACTCCATTCCCAATCACTAGTTATCATGGTACTTCGTGAACTGTCAGAATGACAATTGGTGACGCTGTAGTATTGGACTACAGTGCTGCTACCTGCCGACTAATGACTTCACTTGTATCAGAACGTCACGCAGTCGTGTTATCGGTGCTCTAGGAAAAAAGACACAAAAACCTACACGACTCGTGATATTGGTCAAAAACTAGTTATAAATCTAAACAATATTCTGTATATTTAACGAGAAAAGGAAGCTACCTAGTATTGTATCGAGGTTGCTTGACAGCGCTGCTATCTAGTGGCAAAACGAATAAAGTAAACTAACCAGCTACCAAAGCAGGAAGTGATGTCACAGCCCGTCCCGAGGTAGTTCGCGTCTTGGTGTGGAGTGTTGGGTCCAGTTGAGAGATCGGTTCGCAAGGGAGCGAAGGGTGCGCATAGAGACAAGTGTGTTGTCACATCCCTTATTGTTTGTGTGCTACAAAATCTTTGCCTGGTCTTCAAGTCATCGTACACTGAAAGCAGCTCGAGTAGGACTACCTAGCAAACGTCGTGAGGCCACCGCTGGGACGGGAGTTCTTCATTCCCTCGATTCTTTTCACCCGAAGGTGAGTGCTTACCAGTGAGTGGTCCGTTCAGCCACCTTGCCGTGGCCGGTGAGTCGCTCCTTACGACTTGCGTTCCCGTCTGGAAACGACGCGTCTTCTTTGAGCACGTCATTCGCGCACGAGATGTACGCGCGCGCCGCGAAGTCTGCGTGCGTGGGAGTACACGCGTGTGCGACCCTGTGATTTTCCTTCATTCCTTCGGCGAATACGTTCGTAATAAGCCCATCGCGTGGGCCGGACGCCTCGGCGTTTGCTCCGATGTTCAGCTGCAGCGTTCGTGAGTGGAGGGCTTGGTGCGCGGCGTGGCACGTAGAGACGTGGACAACGGGAAGGCGTCCGCGCCCGCCTGCCGACGCTGGAGTACGCGACCGTTTAAAGCGTGTTATCGATTTGCGAGCTGTTGCGTTGCCGCTGGCAAGCGGCCGCGTGTAGTAGACCAAGGGAGCAACTCTAGCGCGACCGGTTCGCAAACGCATGTCGTTAAGATCTAAAAGCAATTCCTTGTGCGGAGGGAGGCAGCACAGTAAGTTATTGGTTTGACTGGTTAACAAAACATTCATGTTCTCATAAGAAGGATCATAGAAGGTTTATCTTAATAACGAAATTAATTTAAACATTTCTTATTAGGAATACTTGCGTACATCAACATATAAATTACGTATTATCGTTGATATTGAATATTTCTATTTTTGAGTTCTTCTAAAAAAAAACTTATTGGCCCTCTATGGGGATTGGTAGATGCACACATCGGAATATTTCGCTGTCTTCGTGTCTGGATCTGCGGTGTGCGGAGTCCCAACAGCTGCCATCGTGGGCACTCGCAGTCTGTCAGCTGGCCGAAGAGGCGACGGAGGTGGCGACGCCCCGCCCAGCTCAGCGCTGCGGGGTGTCTCGTCGCCCATGGGCGCTCCGCAGGCAACAGGTGCCGGTGCCAGGATCGATGCCAGGCGTTCCCCGGCGTCCACGGCGCTTGTTTTGGAGCGTCGCGACTCGAATGCTTTATTCCCCACAACAAACTCCCGCTCTCATTCCTCAATGGACCCTTTCTTCAAAGTTCAAAACCATCCTCTTAAATGTAGTGAGTACGCTCAACTACTTCTTATCATTCTTATCATTGAAACAGAGATGATACAAATCGTAATTAGGATTTGCAATAATTTTCGGAATATCACATTTTCAAAAATTATCGCACCAAACAATTGCGCTAAAAACATTACTTCCTAAATCTCTATTTCTTGCTTCACTATTCTTCAATCCATTACCGACGCGAAAACACAGTTACTACGATAATGCAACTCTGGACTACCATGCAAGGTTGCTAAATATGAGGACCACGGTTTATAATATGGAAGGCTATGCTCCACCTATTCCAGACATGCTACGGCACCTACTCACGGGCTGCTATAACAAGTGGAAAAACTATCTTCATGTAGTGTCACGCAGGCCAAAGGTTAAAGATTAAACATCCTGTCCGTCAGAGTTGGCACATCAATTCCTGCCGGTTCTACGAATCGACTAAGATAGGCATTAGCATCCAGATGTAAACTCACTAAGATTCTGCTGACGTGTAAAACGCCTACATTACTACACCGAGAGGAATAGTCGTCAATCACTTAATACTGACATTGGCTCCTCGACTCCCACGTGTTCTTAAGATGCCTCTCTCATTACTTTTCTTTCGCTGTGAATGGGATCTTCTGTTGTGTTGATGAGGATGTTAGGTAGGAAAAGTCATATTGTGTAATGCGAGGCCCGATAGTGTTTCGTGTATAAATGTTTGAATTTTGATTTCGAGGTCACTTCCCAGACTTTTGTGGTGGAAGTGAGTCTCGCTCTTTCACTGCCCATATTGATATTGCTGTCTGATGAATATTTTGATTAATACAAATGCAAAAGTTTCCAAAAGAAGCTAAATTTGTTCGTTTATTTTTGTGCATTTCGGAAGTAACTTTTTGGGCATTATTAATATACGAAAAATAACTTCTGTGGCACACACAGCAGTGCATTATAATCGTAAAATATCACGCTTCTGGGATTACGTTTTTCGAAGGTACTCTGGCATGTCACCATTTGACAGTTAAACCTTTTGGCAACACACATAATTTTCAACATAATATACCCGTTAAAAGTTTTCTATCTTCTAGGAGAGGATAGGTAAACCTAGACGATTTGGAATACATAGCTATGACGATTTGGAAATGTCTACCTAAGGTGGAAATGTGGACATAAAACAAAATTAGCAGTAAGAAGGGTGAAGTACAATTGATATCAAATGGTGTGTTCGCATTGACGGGTTTTGAAGTCCCCCTATTGTGATGCGGGTGTCTCATCTTCAGCGCATAGTAGTTCGAAAATCCCGCGCTTGTCCTGGACGTCTTTGGCAACTACTGCGATGCATTCAATGAAGTCCTCGGCGATGCCAACGAGTCTTACGTTGTCATGGCACGATAGGTGTAGCGAACGGGCAGGCGATTTCACTGGACCACCTTTATCACAAGTCGGACAGTTGGCAATTGAAATAACCCCTTTGATGACTATTGTACTTCACCTTTGTCACTGGTTTCCTGGTTTTTATGGTAGCTTTTCTCATACTTTGTGTTGTTTCCATTTTTGTTTTATGCCACTTGAGGAAGACATTTCCGACTCAACATTGCTATATATATTGCCTATCACGAAGTTTTCTCATAATAACGCGAATAACGGATGACGTTAAAAATATGTTTAGTTTGTTTGAATTGTCACCGTATTCGCTTAACAAAAAAGTGATTCCTGGCGAAATATTATATTTATATATTTATTTATATATATATATATATATATANACCAGCAAGGGGCCTTCCCATCAATTCCGATCAAGGGCCCTAAGGCAGAGGCTGATTGAACGTTTCAGCACGCTCCTAACAATAAAAATAGTTCGGTACTTGTTGTAAAATTAATTTAAGACCAAATTTGTTTTTAATACAACACAAACAAGTTATTTCAGAAGTAAGTATTAATATCAACCTATGGATTATTCGCAAAGATTTTTTATGAATTGTAACTATTAAGTAACACTAAATTCGAGATTTATTATTTCCATAGATGCCGCACCTAGGCAAGAGCGTAACGAGTCTGTATAAAAAATCAGCCTCTACCCGAGGGACAACCGGAAAAAAACTCGGACTACTATCGGATTTTTTATTATAGACCCCTCACTTTGAACTGCTGTAGATGCCACAAAAAATCGTAGAAAAAACTAAATAACACCATTAAATTTTTCTGCTTCGTCTGCTCGTCAAGTAAAAAATGGTTCTAAGAATGAATAATACTGTTTTAATAACAGAAATGTTTCAAAAAATGAGAATTTTTTTACCGTTTTTCCCGATACGTCGACTTTACTATTTTTTATAAAATAAACTAAAAGTGTCAAAAATAATTCTTATTCAGCAAATGTTAACTATTATGTTTGTGACAACATTTCAAAATGTCGAGCTTCTTCATGCAAAATATAATGAGTTATTAACCTTTTCCAAACACATTGCTAAAAACAACCAGGCACATTTTTTAGGAATAAAATTTATACTGTCGCCTTCAGAAAAATACTGTAATCACATGATCAATAAAACTAAACGTTTAAAACTTAGTACGTAATCACAAATAAGTGATAAACAAAACTATGTTTTCATTTGGCGACCAGCGGCGCTGACACGTAGAAGTACACTCTGGTACTGCTACATTTTTGTGATATCCACAGCAGTTCAAAGTGATGAGTCTGTAATAAAAAATCCGATAATAGGAAGGGACATCAGAATTAATTAACCACTATGCCAAGGTTGAATACAAATCAAACTAAACTTATATGAATAATAATTCACAAAACATACATGCAGGAAAATAGTTTTGAGATTTAATCATTTATTTTGAAAGTACTACAGCAATGGTGTGATAAAGAACAAAACGACGAACTTTTATTAGAATCAATAAATTCTTTTACGTCGTAGAAGCACTGGTGCAGTGGATAACTTTTAACCGCGGATTAGAAGAGATTCAATGTAATAATGTCCTTTATATTTTTGGGGAGGGAATTATATAGAACGATTCCTTAATGATATGGCCCTTTTTGGCAAAGAACGGTTGACACTCTAGGACAATGAATATTATTTCTATTGCGATTATAGTGTTCGTGAACATGACTGTTTTGTATGAAGCAAGGGTGGCGCTTCAGTAATTCGGTCTTAACAAACACGACCGTTTCATAAATATAAATGCAGGGAAGTGTTAAAATATTTAAATCCTTAAATAAAGATTGACAAGAGTTTCGGGGCGAGGTTTACAAATTATCCGAACAATCCTCTTTTGATTTCTGAAAGTTTGGACGCTCTAATCGGAATTGTCGCAGAGGATAATGCCGTATCGCAAATGAGAGTAAAAGTTTGCAACATTTGCACAACGGGAAATATGTGGACTAACAATATTAACACAATTTGCTTAATTGGGAATTAAGATAAAGTTCCATTTAGGTTATCTTGAATATGGAGATCTAAGAACTTTGTATAAGGAACACTTTAAATTGTGTTCCGTTTAAGGAAAGAGAAACCTAAGGTAAAAATTTTGTGATACTATTGTGAAATGATATAGAAGCTGTTTTGTCAGTGTTTACAATGAGACGATTTGCAAGGATCCAAGTCGAGAGGTTAGACAAAACGTTTTTGAGCGTTGGCGTGTTCACGTAGTAAATTAGTAGCATCAGTAAAAAGAACCATTTTGCAATCTGATGTGGAGGATGACATGTCGTTCACATACAACAAAAAGAGTGTAGGGCCGAGAATTGAATCTTGGGGAAGTCCGCAAGTAAGTGGCTTTGTTTCTGAAATACAATGCTGAAGTACTTCATTTTTAGTATATGATATTTCGACTATGCTGTTGATATCTATCTTTTAAATAGGAAGTTAGCCATTGTTGTGTAAGTCCACGAATGCCAAAAGATTGCAAGTTTGAAAGGAGATTTCATGATCGATGACATCGAATGTTTGGGTTAAATCAAGAAATAGACCCTGAGGATTTTCTCCATGGTCACGAGAAGTGGTAATGTCGTTTAAGGAAGACTAAACACTATTTTGAAGCAATTTTTTCACGTCTCATTAAAAATACATCAAAATATTTTCTAGGTGGGCGTATGAAGCACAAATGATATATTTCTTTATTTCAGGCTACTTAAATTACGTTTAATGCTAAACAGTTTGATAAGGGAAAAATAATTCTGCAGGAAGTCCTTGAAAACAGATTTTTTTCTTGTTCTGTTATTCACCTCAATTGGGACTGAAAATCCTTTTAACTTTATTTTTTTGAGTAGGTTTTTCAGTATATAATGACGCAATTGATCATTTAGGGGCATTTAACATCACTTATCCCATCCCTTTTATCCCCTTTGCACTTAAAGGCAAAGAATTGCTGCGAATCGAACTTTGTGATGTGGTTACAAATATCACAACCCCTAAGAGAAGGATGCCCAATGCATGGCATTGTTGAAAGTTGTATGTATGTAATTTCAATTCCAACGAGCTCTGTTTTCACATTCTTTCGACGGAGTGAATACTTCAAAGTAATATTTTGCTGCTACTCGGTAGTACGGGCAATGCCCATCTGGACGTTTTCCATACTCTGTAAGAGTCAAGAATAATAATAATAAATTTATTGTCAAAAAAGCAGTACAAGCTGCGTATGACCACGTGGACGACAATAAACTGATTTACTCTCCGGAAGCAAGCAAGGGACCATCCCATCAATTCCGATCAAGGGCCCTAAGGCAGAGGCGGATTCATAAATTTCAGCAAAAATTCCTAGATAAGATAAAAAGTTAGCTGCGAGTTATAATACTAATAGAATGTCAAAAGGTTTGTAATTTAACACAAAAAAAATATTTTACATGTACGAATTATTATCGAACTATAGATTATTCTGAATAGTGTTTAAAAATCATAAGAATTGAAATAACACTAAATTCACGATTTATTGTTACAATAAACACGCCCCTAGACAAAGCCTAGAGAACCTGTATAAGAAATCCGCCCCTACGCGAAGGAAACCCGAAGCAAAACCGGGGCCAGGATGGGGATGTGTCTTTAACAGAATGCTTTGATGTGTACAGACGTGCTTTGACAGAAGATAACATTAGTAGACTTTCCGAATATGAAATTTTAATCCAACTAATCTCAAGTTTATTCAGTAAACGAATAATTGAAGCACGACTTCTTTCATTTTCAATAAAAAATGAACCCGCGCATGAATCCCAAATAAAATGCACTCGCAGGGAACGGTGTATTACTTCAGCGATTGTCTGAATAGAATGATCTACTCGTTGTGAGCAAACAAATCGCCCTATTAGATGTTTGATTTCCTTTCCGTCTCACACATGGAACCTGTCGTGAATTATAAATTGAGAATATTCATAGAAAAACAATGGAATACCCGAGAATAATAGCTCCAGAATCAATTGTCATTTATAAAATGCTTATTTTTGGCTCATAAATATGAAATTACTAACGTGGAATATGCTTCAATCTGCTGTTGATGAAGCTTTTGATAACAGATTCCACTCAAATAGGGTTCATACCTCAATTGACATATAGGAATTCATTTACTCTTTGACATTAAAAACTCAAATATTGCGAGTTAACGATTTTGATGGTCCCTTCCATTATTATTATTATTATTATTTCATAGGAGTGGCATTCACTTCATAGCTCTAAAGGTGTTGTGGCTGGTTTAAGTTTCTTCTTCTTATATTATTATTATTATCACTTCTTTATGATTGAATACCGAAGCAATCATTTTTCAAACTTCCATACACCGACGAATGTTGTCTGGGTGGTCTTTTAGTGAGAGAGCTACTCCACACAAACCCGAATGAGAAGCAACTAAACCAGGTTTCTGAGCAAAAAGACTGATTTCCGCATCCAACTTGCGAGTTACACTGCAGACTTTTCACTATTAGAATACATTTTACATTTTAAAAAATAAGCGAAAAAATATTTACAAGTCGGGAGAGATGAACATATTACCTATTACGTCAATGATCACCTCGTGTATGACCCAAAGAAAACAGGAATATATTTGTGCGGCGGTCGGGGTGTGAATCCCGCTCCATGAAGGAAAGCTTAAATAGCAAGCTACAAAATCACTCTTTCTCTTCCAGACTCGTTAAGTGCACACTGGTGCTGATGGACAGCTATGCAGACAACATAGAACCTAACGTCGAAGCTGCCGCCCCGCTATCCCAATCATATTCTTGTGTTATTCGAACGTTAATAGCCTCGATTCAACCTGCGTATCTGCACCAACAGCTCATAATGCAATGCGCCAGTTTCGTCCTTTTTGGTGAGTCTTGTGGAGTCTTTCAGCTGGCGCTGAGAACTAAATGACATTAGCGGCATTATTGTACCGGACACCATGTTCTGTATCTGTTAAAAGCATGGGAGTGGAGAACGAATAATTCCAGTAAATACGGCACTTATCATTCTGCACAACGGACTCTGCATCTACTGGAGATACAGTAGCATTGGCGTTTCGTCTACAACGTATGAGCACCATAAGTGGGACAGTACTCGCTAGGTAGCATTATGCATTTGAATATGCCGTGAGATGTGTAATAGCAGACCGACAACAGACACATTAAGGTCCCTTGTTTATTACTACTAATACTATTTTTATTACTTTGCGTAATTTTGTGCTTAACTTAATTTCTACCAATTAAAAGTAAATCGAAGCTGAAATTCGTTTTGAAGTGTAGAATGTTATAGGACCACATTTCCCAAGAATTTTCTCATTATTTTATTGCTATCGATTGTGGATAGCTTTTTGCATAAACTTGCTTAGATTTTATCTCCAAAATTAAGCTTTCGGAGGTTTCATGTACATCGTCTTTGCTATTGCTTGATATATACTGGGAATGGTGAAATGGTCCCTGAGTTTTCGAGATGGCATTATTTCTTGATGGGAACAGTGTTACGCATATTTGCTCGTTCTGCGACATTTTTATGCGTATTTATGAATAAACTCCAATTAATTACAATTAGTATTTATAATTTATCTGGTTTTCATACTATGCTGATTCACCACTCCCCCCACCTTGGAGATGGTTCTTGTATCTCTATTGATACTTCTTAGAGATTGTTAATTTTAAGAGAGGAATCATTAATTAAGATTAGTGTTATTAGGATGTTTCAGTATAATCAGTAACTGGTTAAACACAAAGCGAAATCACATATAATTTTATTGGGATTCGAATGTTGACTTCGGGGTAGATCTACACTCCAAATGTACTTTTGTTCCCTCGCTGTTTTGAAAATATTTTCTAAAGATCAGAGGTGATGTCGCATAATGATAAACCGACAGAAAATATTATGTGATGTTTATCTCGATCTTGGGAAATACGATCTTAATAAAAACAATTATTGTCAAATAAGCAGTTACAAACTACATATGACAACTTGGAGGAAGATAAACTAATTTTCTCTCAGGAAGCAAGCGAGGAACCATCCCATCAATCCCGACCAAAGAATAAGGCAGTGGTAGATTTAATATTTCTAGTCCTCAGGTAAAATCATGACATGCAGAATCTTACAGTGTAGTTTTGATAATTGGTGGACCGGTTGTCAAATACCGGTGAGGTAATGGAATGCTTCCCAATGCCCCAACGTACAAACTGACTCCGAGGCATTCTCAGTCTGCATTAAAATGAGTATTGGGTTTGTCCTGGGTTTAAAACGGTCTGAGCACAATGCTGGTCACAGCAGCTCGCGTCAACACCATAAAATCGCGAAACTCTTTACTCTCCGCTTACCCCAACGTTTCGATTACTCATTGCGAGGACACATAACTTTTTACAACTTTGGTTATGATAAATTCTTACTGTTGACTAAACTTATGTTACCGTTTTGTTATAACAAACATTATGAAATATGACGCACTGGGAGTGATGGCGTCATGAGGAATACAGAATGATGCTCTATGCGCCGCCAAATACTAGTCTTCCTTAAGATCCACGAATACGTACAGTTGTCGAAAGAGTCAAATTAACCGCAAACGTGCAGGAATGTTCTCAATGTGATTCGCTGAGATATGAAGAGTTGTCTTTTTAATGAAGAATAACCTCAAACCTTGTGCGTAATCGGGAATAGTAAATCAGTTATATCGTAAATTTCACATACCTCATAATTTTCTGTTGAAATGATTAATAACTTAAAATAGATTTCCCATTAGAATGGTTAGGGAGATAAAAAAGACAAATTTTCTTCTTTTTAAGACTGTATTTGATCAATTGATTTTATCATGAAGGTATGAATTGTCTACGAAATTTGAAGGTGTTTCATTTCACTGGAAAGCAGTTATCTCGGCATTAAATAAACGACTAAAAAACTTAAGATCGTGATAATGTGGCTTTTGCTACTAAAATATTGTACAGCAACTTATTCTTTTCTGAAAAATAACGAAAGAAAAAGAGACAATAGATGAATATACAAACTTGTCACACACTTTCTTATTTCATTTTACCCTGTTGAAGATGTAATGCCGTTATTAAGGATGGTTATTAATATATTTTCATGAAAAAGAAATTTAAGAGAAAAGATGTTAGTCAATAAGAAAAGGAAATTAGTAAATAACTGTAACAAATCCATTTTATTATTTTCCACTTAATAGAAGATAATTGATGTAGTAAGACAGTTCTGTCCTTTTACTTTCCTTGCTTTGTATGCGTATTTTGGTAAAGTGTATNACCTGTCTCTTATACACATCTAGATGTGTATAAGAGACAATATATATACTCTTTACCACATGAGTAAAAAGACTACGTGGGTTGAGAATCCCTGAGATGATTCCTGATCGCTGGGTTTCCTTAGTAGTGTCGATTGGTATGATGCACAGTTAACCAAGGCGATGTTTTTCTCCTTTCCAACACGTTCGCTGTCGCCCCACGAGCTGTAACAGCAGCCATTCTTCATAGTTGACAGCGCCTACTAGTAGTGTGTGTCTGTGCTCCATATCGCAGCTATTCCGCTCGCCTCTTTGGCGAATGACGTCATCCGCGTGCTTCGTCTCGGCCGTGCACTTCTCCCATGCGTGAGCAGCACGACCTCCACCAGCAGCAGGTGGAGAGCGACGACGGTCTGTTGCTGGAGGCGGAACCAGGTTCCTCGCTTCTCCTTACGTTTCTCTTTTACGATTCATTATCATTGTTCTTAAAGATGTGAAATAACACAGAGTATCTTTTAACTCGCATTTATTTTGTGACTACGCAACTGATTTTTTTAAGATATTAAAAGTGTCTTGAAAATTCATGTTTGATGGACGAACTATATTAGACGAGTGGTCAATAGTTATTGTCTGGAATAATAGTTACATGATACTGTTGATCAAATATGATAGTATTTTGCTATAATAATCCTAGGATATTTTTTTAATTACTTTATGTAAAGATTTTTTCACGCAGCCGTCCCTCATTCGTATTTCATTCCCGTCATTTTTATACTAGTTTTTATTTTTCTCTCTTGTGCAACTTCATTGGACACAACTCAGACTTGATCAATTTGTACGCCTTGTAGTGAACAAATTTCGGTCTCCGACAACTTGGAAAGTTTCTCCACTTTAAACTAGACTGTATAAATTTATTTTCATAGCATTCCTTAAGAATGTACTTAAAATTATCCCGCAGGACTAGCAGAAGACCATTATATTCTGCTTATCACGACGGCTTTGACCACCTGATGTTTCATGCGTTTACTTTTGCGTGTGAGACATGTCGTGGAGTTCCTTCTATTTACCGCAATTTCTTGCACGTTGTAGTTTATTAACGAAAATATAGAACTGTGTGATCTTTTGTGACTTGTTAGTTCAAAGAAATATTTTTCCTCTGACATTTTTCAGCGTTTATTCTCATTCTAGTGGAACTATTTTATCGATGATTCTCTTCGTCTAGACTTGCTGAAATAATTTTCTGGACACTATTATGTCCTACTTCAGGCAGCCTCAATGGCAAACTCTGAACGTGGCAGGGCAAAAAATTGAAGCAAAATATAAACTAATATTTCTATTTATTATTATTCTTCAAGATACTTCATACAAAAATTAGGGGAAAATAAAAGGACACTATTAATGTGCATGGAGTACATTGATACGAAGGATAGTAAACTGAAACCCATAAAAGTGCAATAAAGCACCGAAATAGGGCGCCAGAGGCTTCCAAATTGGTACTAATGTTCCCAACAGTGCCGGATACCTCTTAGTCTATGTCGTGTCTATGAACAAATCCCGGCTCAGGAACAGTGTCAAGATGACTGCATCACTACAACGTGCGTCAGAGATGAACAGCGGTCCGTGATTCAGTTTCAGCGAAATCTGAAGTTCCAGTATGGGGGTGACGTATGATCACAATAGAAAGTATACAATTGGTGTCCAAATTTCGGAGGTGTGATGCCCATATAGCCAATGCTCTGTGCTCGGACCTGGCCGAGCCGTGTACCCGTTGAAGCCATCTTTATAGAAAGTGACATAGGAAATTTTGCTTAAGCAGCACACATTAGTCATGAATCAGCACATCAAGTAAAATGATCACATTATGTTGGATTTATTTCAGTGTCATCCATTTCATGTCAGATAGATGGTGTTCCTCGATTCCTGACGTTCATTTGTAACGTTTCGATGCTTGGGAGAATTCCTGCAGTGCGTTATGTGTGTTGATCCACTCAAAGATGCACTGGATCCTTTAGGACGTAGTTCGGACTACTCAGCGCTATGAACGCCAAGACGTTCCATTCGGATGACGAAGTACCCCACACGATGTGCTAGTGATAACGGATAAACCCGTTCTACTCGCCATTCTGGCCAAAGAAGATGAAGAAGAAGCAGCAAAATTTGGAAATTCGTTTCGGATATAAAGTGTTGTGGCAAAAATACACATTATTTACAGAATTTTGAATGCAGACTCTACTGCAAAATGTTTCGTGAACACCTATATATCGTCTCATATGAGGAAGCAAATGTTAGTGAGGAATGCACTCTGTTCGTGGCGAAACTCTAAAAGTATATTTATCTCTAAATAATACACAGCTGAGTGCTTTATCTTAACGAAGGAACATTGTAGTGTTGGAATATTACAAGATTTTTCTGAGAATATTGCCTGCTGACTTTTTTAAATACCTAAATTAAGTCTTAAGATTAACAGATTAACAGCTCATGATATCGTTCCAGACGTAATGAATGGAAGTGATATTACCGAATATTTCCTGTTAAGAACGCAATACTGTATACTAAGCAGTACATTTGAAACCGATTGCTTAATATTTTTGTTTGTCGCTGTATATTGCTACATCGTTTAACTTTCATGCTTAATAATAGAATGTAATCTCATTTATGAAGCAATATTACTGACCGTCTAAAAGCTTTTAAATGGTTATGTCCCACGTGGCCGATGGCGTGTCAGCCGAGATGTAGACGTATCTTCTCTTGCGTGGTGCATACGAGTAAAATTTCCTGAACTTTTCTAGTATATTAAGCATGAAATTAAATGCAGTGAATCAGTTTTATGTAATATTTTTTTATAGGATTACATAGTTTCATAGTTTATACGACCTTAATTGAACTCTTCACGGCATTATAGTGATAGTTCCTAACCTTCACCACAAAATTTCAATCCTTGGTTAGGGTCTTCTTCAGGTGTAACAAATAGTAACATAGCAACCTCACTATTGACCATGATATAAACGCAATATTTTTTAAGTAGAAATCATGCGAATAAATGCTATAAATATTATTGCAAATGCTGATTAATTTTCTCGTGTTTATATTTAATTTATACTTCCACTATTGTTTCTTTATAATTAGCATTTACGATATGCAATTTTAGTAATAATTTGTTTCTTTGTCCAATAAAAATGTGTTACTCCAACCCATCGAGTGAAAGAGGAAACTGTCAAAATAAATATTGTGAAGAGTCTAATTAAAGTCGAATATTTAAATATTCTATATCTAAAAATGAACGCGAATAGTATATGACTGTATTATATTATTTTGGAGTGATTCTTGAAATTCTATAACAGAATTGATGGGTGAATAATGATGACATAATTAGATACAAAAAAAAAACGAAACAAAGTCAAAAAAAGCCGATAAGGGGTATAATATTTTGGAAAATTTATAGGATGGGCACCTCTATGGAGGTATGAAATCGATTGCAAAAAAAACAAAAAAACACACACACAAGTTACTACGTGTATGAAAGTTGTTTTATTGTACTTGTAATGCTTCCTGTATTGTGTTTTGCCGCGACGTCACAATGCGCACTGGCGTAACGTTACAAAAGGCACTTTTATGTAATGAAAGTTATTTCAAAAAATAAAAAAGACGAACAAATTTAAAAATAAATGTATTGTTTCGTGAAAGCGTATTAATTAGTTCGTGACTGTTGCACTGAACTTCGTTGTTTCGAATAGAATTGTTAATCCGTTCTTTTACATCAGTATCCCATGCGTTTTGGTATATACCGCAATTATTTATATCGCTGGTTCGAATCGAGGGTTTCAGTAGGATAAAGATGAATGTTTGGATGTTTGTTTGGGTATGTGTTCGATTTGCAAATCTATTACTTTTTATGGATGTTTAAAAATTCGGCGAATTGTCTGAAACAATCGAGACGAGCTAGAACAGTATTTTCAATACTTGTTCGTCAATAGTTGTTCGTCAATAGCGGGTAATAGTTGTTTATTGAGCTTGTCATGAGAGGCGTATATGTCATGCGGTTTCTTTGGAGATATTGTGTAATAATTGTATTATATCTTCTGATTAAATCTCGTGAAATTGTGTGAAACGGTCGCGAAAAGACCAATTGAAACTTCCGGGGCGACGATGGGTGAGTTAGGATAATATTTACATAAATGTCAAGTACTTGCACGTGACCTACAAAATTTAACTATTCCTGTGTGTTATATAGTCTGATCTGGGTGTGTGTTATATAGTCTGATCTGGACCTCTTCTCGATCAGTGATGCAAATAAGTTAGGGAGTAAAACGTTGTAGGGGTGTTTACATGACTGTCTAATATTTTACTTTTTGAAATCTTGAAGCTGTATGTACCATTTAACACATTCTAGGTAAAACATTGTGTAAACCATTTTTGCTTTGATTGATCAGTACTTATTAAAATGTAGTCAAATTTATTCAGCCCGCCAAGATGTGGTGTTGAAGAGATAAGTAGGTTTTCGGTAATGATTGGGTATGTGATTCTTTTATAAACTGGAAATTCTCAAATAATTTTTGAATAATATTTAGAAAAAATTGTGTTTTGTTAGCTCCGTAGGATATTATCGACAGCGGTGGTGTAGCCGTTTAGCGGTGGTTTAGCGTCTTCGCTTCCACAATCCCGCTGAGCGGTAGAGCGCGGGTTCAAGTTGTGCTCGGCCGAACTAGGTAAGGTTTTCAGCTGGGGTTTCCCTCACCTACTCCAGGCATATGTTCGGTTCGGTACGATAATTTCCCCTGCAACTCTACAACTCTCCTACTTAATTCCCTCAATGTCCGACGGTTAGCGGGAAGATGCCTCATGATCTGAGCCTCCTCAAAAGACAAAATAAATAAATGTAAGTTAGTAATTTTAATATTTAATTCTGATGATTTTTTTTTTCGGATAGTTGCTAATTCTCTTTGCATGATCAAATTTACGTGAATCTTCAGTTGAAATTTTATACCCCGATGTGTCAAGCCAATTAAAGGACCGCAGTAATATTGACCTCACTTTCTTATACGATAACGTGGCGACTCAAAATTCAGGCGCACCGCTACGCTAAAATCGCCTTCTATAATTTATCAGTAATTGAGTAAGGAAGTGTAAGTTAAATGGAAAATAAATTTTAGTTTTTCTAATTGTAAACATAATGCTGAAGTTATCCATTGTTTATCCAAATCAACTATTTTTACCGTAGTGTTATTTTTTAAAACTTATACTAAGGTATCACACTTTCCAATTGAGTGCAATAAAATCCTCACTTTATTAAACTAAGAAGAGATAATTAAAACATAATGTGGAAAGTTTTTGTTATACCGAAGAAAATTTATCCATTCGTCAGTGAGATATAGGTAAATATTCTTTTAAAATGAAATGAATGGGGTACTTCGCTTGTAATTGATGCAATCTAAAGTGAGGCTTTGAAAACGAATGTCGATTTTCAAAACACGCCGTAAAGTATTCCAAAGACTATATTCGGTTATTTGAAATAAAAATTTAACAGTTCATATCACTCACATTTATTGGAAGAATTGAAAGTGTGTAATTGAAGTGCACTACAAATGAAATACAATAATAACAGTATTGAAATTAAATTCCTGTCATGTTACTTCATGAATGCCGTGTTTGAATTGAAATTGATTTAGACGACGTTAAACCTGAAAATAAATATAGTCATAAAAACATCCATTGAAATTATTTATTTATTATGTTTTTTATAATAAAAATTATTTTATTTTAGCCTATTTTATTGAACTGTATTGTTTCTTACAAAATTAATTCCGACCAAGCCAACCTTAACTTTTATAAAATAATGATTTATCAAGCAGCTTTTTACGTTCATTTCTTTATGTTCGAGTCATACTTGTTTTAGTAATGGCACGAGTCTTAAAGAGTTTTGATGAGCTCTTTGAGGAATCTTCGGTCTAATGTTTGTGATGACAGCAGCGATAAAATTCGTGGCCTCAATTCTGACTCAAGCCCATCCGCGCGCGCACGAGCAAGCGAGTTGACTTTTTCCGCTGACTCTCCACATATTTCACTGTTGAAGCACGTCCTAATGCAGGCTCTCTTCCGCTCGTTGTGTGAACTTAAAGAACGACCTCGCCTAGTGATTAATTTCCATTAATTAAGAATGCAATCTTTCGACTGTGTGTGGGTTTTTTTCAAGCTATTATTTGGGTAAGAATGCGAAAACGAAAGCCTTTTTTATTAAGATTTTCAGTATCTTGAAGAGAATATTTATTCCACACCATTATTGATCAAAGGTACGAGTAATCATGAACAATTTAGCTCCGAAGATTTGTAATTGAAAACGTTCGAGTTTTCGAATACTGAGAAAAGTTTTCATCTGACTTTGCAATTCCTCCATCTGTTTTTGTGTGGATTGGAGAGTATGAATTCATATGTAACATTCTAATTTCAATTGAAAAGTTTCTTTTCCTCGACAGCAGGATTTGTTATAGGACTCCACAATTTTAGTTTATGAAAAAGTAGGACGTCAGCCAACAAAATTATTTAGAGCATCTGAAATTTTTGCAAAATCTACATTTAGTTGCAGTGTGGAAACAATGTCTCGTACTATTATTTGACATCGTGTTGGTGGAAAATTTCTCTTTCTTCTATCTTGAAAGACAGATACCTAAATTTGCCATTATGAATTAACTTACAAGACTCGTATAAACTCGCTAGATATACCTACATTTGGATTACTTTCATAGGTCAGCATTTCTAGGCACTTGCAGCGCGAATTGGGAAGCGTATAATTTTTTACGATGATAGTGTACGCAATCTATAATACTCCAAATTTCTGTTGGACCTATATATTTTACATACTACATGATTAAACATTAACAAAAGAAGTGTAAAAATGTACCCACATGATATTTCTTTGTGATGCGTTTATGCTTTTGGTTGCATTGCGATTTTTATTCGTTCTTCGCCTCGTCCACATTCCTACTATTGGCATTCATAGCGTGCCGCTGACCTATTTCTGATTTTTCTACGATAGAGAAGTAGAGATGAAAGACTTGTCGAGCTTGAAGTTATAGCTTTGTCATTTCTGAATCATATCCACATCAACTGAAATGTAGTCCATTTCTTACATTTTTTATTTTATGTCTTATTACTCGTGCGGAGAACAGATTTCTTGGGGAAAATAAAGTACAACTATGTTCTTTTATGTGAGAGAGTTGAATGTTCTCCCAGTGAGCGTATTACATTTCTCACGGTACTATAAATCTACGAAATGTTTTTTAATTTTTTAGCATTTATAAATTAGTCGTGACGATGAACATTAATACAGATGGTAGAGCTTAAATCCTATCACTATATTTCCCTTTCCCATTGTAAAAAATTACAAATCTGTTTCAGAAACGAACTTTAGCTCTTAATTGAAGTGATCCTTAATTGAGATGTTAGAATGTATAGTGATTTGGAACATTTTAGGCCTTTAAACAATTTTAGGTGAAAAAAATTATATATTAAGAAATTTCAGAATCGTGATTTTTGTTATTAGAAGTTCTTAATTAATGATAGATACATTGTAAACGTATTTTGTTTTATGAGTTTTCTGTATGTCGCTTCTTTTATAGGAAATTACGACAAATTTCGCATAAAAAAGCAATATGTATTCTATATAACATAAGTAGTTTGGGAGTACTTAATACCTCATAAAGGGAGCCTCATAAAGGTTTTTTTCCCCATGCAAATATACAACTTTAAATTAACTTGTGGTGAGAAAAATATCTCAATCAATTTTTCGTTTCCCCCTTTTCAAATAAAGAAATCTTGTCTGGTTACTTTTCATTCGACTTCTAATAAATAGAAAAGTATGTACTGTCCTAGTTCAAACAAGTAAAAAATTAGTTTTTTAAATTTCCAATTACACTGAGTGTGTAAGGAAAGTATTGTAATCGATCGAAAACAAAATGAGACCTCCTCGCATCTTTGCGAATTGACTCCAAGACAGTCTATTTTCAAATTTTGGCGATGATTTCCAATGTATGTGTGTGTGTATGTTAAGAATTTTGGAATAGCTTTTTTAAAATCTGCCAATAAGGTAATTGCAAAGAGTTTAACGAGGAAGACAATTCATGCAATCTTTACTTGAATTTGTAATTATGATGTTTAGGAGTTTGCCATTTAATGTGATGATAAATATTTTGAAACCAAGTTGTGTATTTTTTAATTTGTAATTTGTTTAATAAGTATTGTTTTTTTGTGATTTCTTTTTTTAAGAGATTTTTTCTTTTGTCTTAAATATTTAGTGTTTAGTGCTATGAGTTTTTGGTATAAATTGTTATTGGAAAGTTGAGTGGAGACATTCCAAATTTTTTGTATCTTGTCTTGAACACATGTTACTATGTCAGTGTCTTATAGAGTGAACTATTTAAGGAGGAGGGGGGTAGTATGTTTCTAATATTCTACTTCTTTAGAACACACAATATCAAACATTAAAAACGTTGCCACATGAAAATACTCCCGAGGAAATTTTCGGAGATAAATGAACTATGTCCAAGAAAAAGTAAATAAAAATAATAGCATTGGTGAAATAGTTTTATGAGAAAAGTAAAATAAATAAAACTTTTGGGTGAGTGTTAGGTCTTTCGAGCAAAAATATTCAAAACCGCTGCACCTGTTATAAGTTCTTGCCGATCGAGGATAATTTGAAAGGAAATAAAAGTATTTGTAAATCTGTTAGGAATCCTCGTTCATATCTTTGGTTGACGCTGAGGCTGTTGGCTGCAACTATCGCTGTGGGTGTCATAGCGCTTCATTGTCGTGTAGAAAGCTGCTCGGAACACTTTTCTCTCCCAAAGAGCTTCATTGCTACTTTCCGCTCCGTACCTTTGATGTTCCTGTGCGTCCTTTGCAGAGTGAAGCGTTCACATTCGGTCTCCGTTGTTCGCTTTTCCTGTAGCGGCTTCCTCGCCGCTCTTATCTCCACTGGCGGTCTCATCACTCGCCCTTCTTCCGCCTAATAATTGCTTTTCCTACTTCTAGCGTTGACGCGCTATCAGTACAGAAGAAAGGATGTAGGAGATACCAGAATAGAGAACGGATTGCTTAATATGTGCGTAGTTTTAAAAATATGGGCTGACCAAATGATAATTGAAACGCTCTTCGATTTATGTATTCTTGTTTGCGGGAAACCTCGTCGCTCCATTTGCGAATCGATAGATTTTAAATGGATTTGCTACACAATACTATATGTTTTAACCTCAATTCGTTTTGTTCTCAACGTAAAAATTTTATTTACGGGCAGGTTCTCTAGAATGGCTTACGGAAGTTGAGAGCAATCGAACGTCCGCCATTTATAAGTTCATCTCAAGAAACTCAGTAGTTACATTAAGAGAATCCAATCATCATGCGTCAAAAATGTATTCTGTGGTGACACTTAGTGTCAACTGTTGGATGCTTATTACAATGCATTGATTCTCGTTGATCATACACGCCTTCATACGCAAACATTTCAATTCCATGTCCTTCATCTCTGACTTGATGCATGAATATCCAATTTAATCGACTTGACTGTCTAGTGTTGTCAATATTTATATTTGGTACTTTCTTTTCATTCTGAAGTATTAGAGCACATAATTATAATATGTGACAGTTCTACCTCTAATACTCGTTTACTTTCGCGTGAGTATTTGTGCGATACTCTGATCAACATCTCAAGCTATAAAGTTCCGTGGTATGTCTCCTCCACACTCGCAGTATCACTCAAGTAAATCACTTGGTTTTACTATAAACTTCTACAATGTACCATATCGGCATCACTGCCGAAACTATCTTTAACACCCTTTATTGTATCAATCCCCACATCTTTGTCTTCGCAATTATTTCTAATGGTTTTGGTGAGAATCACACTTCTGGCAACGCTGACGTCACCTCGCTATCGCTATAAGAACGATGTAATAAAAAATAATATTCCATTGCCCTCGCAATAACATTCTTCGAGGGGTGGTTCCACATTGTGGCTCAGGGGTGGAGTCATCGGAAGTGAGGCGTGCTGTCGTACTTCGATGATCTAAATAAATATTGGTCTGTGGTAATATAATTTGTAATGCCGAATTCTTATAAAACTCATTAATTATTCGTGCTTTCAAATAATAGTAGTTTGAGGGCGAAAAAGAATCCGCGAGACGTTCGCGGCGTTGGTCGCGCCGCGCCGTGTCGGCAGCTTTCGGTCCCTCGCTGACTAGGGGAGCGCGTATCCTGCGGACGGGCAAACGAGTGTTGCAAGTGGCGCCCTGCTGCCGCCGCGGGCGTGTCACTGCGACCCCTCCCCAGCCAGCGCCCCTTCTCTCTCATAAGTGGGGGTGGGGGAACTCCCGCGGAGGGAGCCGATCGTACAGCGGGCGGACGAGTCACTGGGATTTCGCTGCCTTGCTGGTGAGCGAGGGATACGCATGGAAGCGTGCAGCGACAGTAAATGAGAGGATATTGCTTTGCTTCGTTGTGGTTCTGCGACAAATGCGTTCAATTATTATCCAATATACAAGCATATGTTTCATCTGCCTCAGGGATGAAATACCAGGAATATAATTTTTTCTTAGTTTGGGAGGGGGAGAGAGACTAAGTTAAAATCTTTTTTACTCTGAAAATGACTTCCAAATTGGGAGACAAGTTATACAGTGTAAATGTTAAATTATACTTTATAGTTCGGTTTTCTTCTAAAAACGTCTAGAAACCTACAAAAAACTATCCTTGTTGACTCGTTGCCAGAGTGGGGTGGTATCTTGGGAAAACAGAAATTCTTCCCCCCCTCCAAAAAAAACCGATTCTTGTTGCATTTAAAATATGTATTACGAAATGGGTAACTAATGAACATCGTGGATCAATTAATAAAACTAGATTAAATGTAAGAATATTAAAATGAAAGTTAATATCAGACATTTTTCTCCACCCAGTACCCCCAAAATTCTGTCTCTCGGTTAATACGGGACTTGGATAGATGTACATGACACTATTTTGGTTCTATATCGTAATATTTCTCAAATGTATTTCTAAAAGTGTGAATAGGGGGAAGAACTGATACAAGTTAATTATTGTTCTATATCGTTAATATTACATATTGTAGAATGACTCCAGTAATCGTTCGTTCGCGTTGTTAGTGGCCGCTCCAGCAGACCGTACGTCGCACAGAAGCACAATGGAGACTTTCGAAAGCTCATTACATGGTCTTCCATATTTTAAATTGCAGACATTATTTTACCTAATACACAGAGTTAATATTATACTCTAGTTTATATTTGTCCTATTTTTTGTAAAGGCTTGATTCGGAAGATGATATAATACGTCATTATAGTTCACGACCTTTGTTTGTTCCATGTATGACGTAAAAGCTTCCCACTATTCTGCATCTTGAATAAAGGAAAACGCGGTCGTAGTGTTGGTCCTTGTTTTCCCTCTGTGGCGATCGTGTTTGCCTCCTCCGCAGTCAAGTTGTCTCTGATTGCTTAAGGGATACTTGTGCGCTTCTTCAAAGTATTTGCACAGTGAGTATTTGCTCAATATGTGTGCGAAAGTAGCTCCGACGTGTCTGTGGCTGGTCTCATCTCAAGGGAAAGTTATTTTTATAATTATAATAATAATAATAATAATTCACACTATTGTATTATAGTCCGAATACTATCGTGTGGTTAAAGCATCTGATCATGTGATGGAACGGGAGAAATGTACTTTCCATTAAAAGTGTATTGCCAAAGACGATTAAAATAATTTTCTGAAATATTAATAAAAATTGATATTATTTACATGGTTAAAAATGTAGCGACGGTTTGTGTATATTTGTTAGCTTTCCTGTTTGTTCTGTGTTAAATGGATCACATAGTCAACATCCTGACATTGTGATTTTCTAACATAGAGGCTTCATGTAACATAAAGTGAGAGTAGAGAGAAATACTGTTACAGTGATATAGAAGCAAATAAATCTAAAATAGTGACAAAGTTAATATGTCTTATGAAGACAAATGAAAATAAAATACGGACCACAAAAGGGTCTTACACAGTGGTTCGTCTTACATAATTCCCTCTGTCAATACTTAGAATTATCTAGGGGTATCATTTCATTAAATTATGACTTGTTCTTTAGCGTGCTTCCAAGATTTCTTCCTTTTTTTAATTGGCAAATTTTAAATGAATGAAATGAATACTGTAACTGTGTCGTTTACTTGGGGATCAGTATTATAATAACATTGCAACGGGTAGGTAGAATCAAGTTCCACCTTTCAAATTTGAAGCCGAAATTGTAAACTGTTTCGGTTAAAGGGTTACGTTTACGACAATGACAAATGCATACGGAAATTACGTTGAAGTTATGATAATGATTTTGAAAGGTATTTTCAGCTTCTGTACTGAAATTGTTAAGTCGTGGAGAAAATCAGGAGATGTCGTAAGACAAAACGTTATTTAAATTTTATTTTTAATGAGTTGAACTTAGCCATCTTCACTCGGGACGTTTGTCTCTTTCCGGCTTTTTCGCGCATTTTCATTTTCTGTAGACGAATAGGATTCTTAAATAATAAATCATACCCACTTATTATTGAGATTATTGATGAATATGAAGAAGTAATTATCTTGGATGAACGGTATAGTTTCCAATTAGAAGTCAATTAAAATTATTTGTTTATTTCTCTATAGCGTCGGCCCTGACTCCTTCCCGCGTCTCCTTGGTGACGCCTGTGTAATAACCTCTCAGTATCTGTGAAGGGGTTTCACGTATGAAATTAATGAAAAATGTGGTCTCTTTTTCAAACTATTTCACTGACTTTGATAAATATCTATGTATTGGTGTAGATTTACGTAGCGGACAAACACCGGATAATTCTCTTCTTGTATTCGATTAGAAAAAATAATCAATTTGACAGTATCCACTCAACTAGAATTGCTACTTTCATTGAAGATTCTGTAGGAATTTGCTTTAATAAGATAATGAGAGGAGTATTGAAAGGAAAATTTTCTAAAATTGTAATGTTCCAAATTAGTTAACAAATTTAGTAAGAGCTAAAATCGTCAAGGGATACATTCGACTCAAAATGAACATCAACAATAAATTTATTTTATGACTCTGACATTAGGCAGGAGTCCAATCGTCAATAGTCCAATTGTCACTTAAGAACTCTGCGATGAAGAAGTAATAATTCTTGGAACGACTATGCTTGCTATACCTTCCATTTTGAGTGCTAGAAGTTCATCACTTTCATGTGTCTGTTCGTGAGGAATTTGTGTGTGTAACTACGTATCCCGTCTATCACAAGTTTTGTTCTTTATTAGTCTGTTCTGAACAGATCAATATGTGCGATATAGTTGTAAATTAATAAAATATTTTGTATGAAAGTTTTGAATTTGTTAATTTTTTATTTTTTATTTCAAGCAAACCTGGAAGAGGACCCCTTCTANTATAAGAGACAGCTTCTATACCTAATTCTTCTTAGAAGCTTCACTTTTTGAAAAAAAAAAAAACAAATTTGATGAAAAGTGATTCTTGCTACTAACAACAAGTGTCATGCTCATGATCTCTGTTATTCTGTAAAAAAAATTAGTATATTGGGGCTCAATGATTTAATTCGTCGACAAGAATAATGAAACTTCATGGAAAGAGAAGTGATATTATTCTCTTCCAAAAGTTGGTCTGAGCGCTTGCCGTCAGATAGGAACGCGATTCAAGTTAGCTACAAGACTTTTACGAGTCACGCTATTTTGAACTTGTCATATATTTGAACACTTCTGAATTACTTCTGCATTCAGGGAGAGAAAATGACGTCAATGTGTTTATCATCGTCATTTATATTTAGTATATTTCATACGATAATTCTTATAGATTTGAGTATGGCTAATTGTATATATTTTTATAATGAAAAAGAAAAGTAAAATATTTTAAACTTTCATTTCTCATCGTCATTTATTTATATCTTACCATAATTACGTCTCGTTTTGCAAAAGTTTTGATTTGTCTTCTGTCGTTAACTTGGTATTTTTCCTGAACCTTTCGGAGTAGAACTTCGCTTGAGAAGATTTCCAGCTGACTTATGGTGTAGGATTGCCGACGAGTTTCGTTCGTGATTTTCCACCAATTTTGTTCATTTGCACTGTCGATTAATTTCAGTTCTCTCAACTGTTACTCGTTTCTCGGTTTTTCTCCCTTTTGCATTCTTACAACGCTGTAAAGTTTTTCTTCTTGATTTTTTATGAGAGAACTATACTTGTAACACAGTTTTATGTTTTTTTAATAAGAAATAGTGGATTATCAGTGTTATGACTAGTTAGTCAATATCTATTATATAGGGTTATAAGATTATAAAAATTAAATTATGCTTAATGAAACTTGTTCACAAATATTCATATGTTGATCATGCATGTGTTTGGAGGTTACAAATGAATAATCTGCTATTGATTTGAGGTAGTTTGACAACCGAAGATGAAAACTGAGTACGCTACATCGCAAAAAAATTAATATCTCGTTTATGTTTATTTATACTTGCGAGATTTTTTGCCCTGCCTTATTCATCAACGTTCAGAGAAAATTATTTGAGATGGAACTTGAAATATCGAAATGAAGTTACTCTCGTGTTATAGAGGCTCACTAAGATCGTATTTTTCGATACTCCTATCTTAAAAGGGTAAATTGGGGTGAATTATGATTTGTCAAAATTTTCTTTATTTCACGAACTGCCGGAAGATATTACCTCGCTTTTTGTTTGTAAAATTTTTGTTTGCTAAAAACTTATTTCTAGGGTTTTCGATATTTCACTCTCAAATACGAGAAAATGGGTAACAGATTCAGATTTTGTTGTCCACATAAATATTACCACTTATTTCTATTTTACACCACTGCCTAGTGCAATACGGACGCTCTATCTGCGCGCATTGCCTTTGGGCGACAAAGGTAGCGGGCTACTTTTCTAATAACATTGACTTGCTATCGGAATAAAAAAAAAATTTAGTTATCAATAGATGTGGTCCACATAAAAGTTAGATGTACGAAATGAAGCTTATTTTATCTCACGTTGATTAATAAGAGGAAGAAAAGACGGGTACGGTGCAGTTGCGCCCCATGGTCAAGAAAGGTCTAAGAGGGTTATGAGCGTCTCTCGGGAGCTTGGTGTCGAGCTGCATTTATTTTCTTCTCTTCGCAGCAAACCGTTGGACCTACTTTGTCATCCCAAAAGCTGTAGCAAGAGCATTATAATACTTTATTTAATTCATCTTTCTTTTTATTTTTCAAAAGTTAACAACCCAGATTTCTATTTCTTTAGAATGCAACATTAAATAGTTACTGTATGAGATTTCTTATGCTTCTCTCAGATAAATACTTTCGTGAACTTTTTTAAAAATGTTATCAGACACAGTTAAAGTGACATTATACTATAGAGAATTCTGATTACTTCTTCAATTAAAAAGATCATAATTATCCAGACTATTTTGTGAAATGATTGTTGTTACTTTCTCATATCCCTAGTATATAGCAAGTTTTGTAATTGTGAACAAATTCGAAAGCGAGATTTCGACGTAAATATCCCTGATTCTAAAGAAGTGGTTTTTGGCATTACGTCCGTCCGTCGGTTTGTCCGTCTGTGCGCAGCGAATACGGATGAATCGATTTAATAAGCATTTCGTATTTACGGTAGAATTTACTTGTTGTCGATGCACGTGCTCTATTTTTTACCTTAAAACAAAGGATACTTCACATGGAGAAATACTCAAAGTACTCTTTTGAATGTTTCTCAAAAAACGGCTCCAACGATTTTGCTTAAATTTTCTGTACGTACAGTATAATTAGTATGCATTACATCCGAATTAGCGGTATTTCGCTTGAAAGTTTGGTAGTGACGCTGCAAAATAATGTCTGTCTGCTACACTTACACATTAGTTTACTCTTTCCAGAAGCGTGAATAATATTTAGCAGTGTAAGTGGACCTAGCAGACGTAGAATACATTTTTCGTAAACTGAAATGAAATATATGATAACGATAAAATACATAGGAGGACAGCAAACGCACACTGCAGATACGAAAATAAGCAATTTCTATCTACAACAACATTACATTTACATATCATTTTACGATATTTATAAGACTGATATATCTCTATATGCTTTGAAATAATATACTGAGTATTTATTTTACTTTCAAATTTCAAATCAAAGACAGTAATAAGTTCATGTAGCGACTGAGAGCATGAATAGTGCACTGGAAGACGTCCAAAATATAGACCATACCGGAAATGACCCTTTCAGTATAGAATTTTTTCCCACTCTATGCTGCAGACGGAGAAACGCATGTGAGAATATGTGTAATGATTTTGCACCATTACTTTTTAAATTAAAAACTTGTTATTCACCTTATGACGACTGTACCCACAGTCGAAACGTTGTGTTTAAAACTGTGTTAAAACAAAAACTTGTCTGAAAATGACGAAGTTGTTTTGTTGATATTATTATAGTTCGCAAAGCGACAGAACGTGGTATCTCGCGTCTCAGGGGGCATCGCGTAATGATTTCCTGCTCTTAATCTACTACAATTTGGTTATATTTAGTATATTTCTTAACAAACGTTAGAGGGGTCATGGTGTATCGGCAAGCAATTACGTACAAAATATATGTTTTGTAAAGAAATATTTAACGTACTAAATAGTTTGCCAAAATGTTGTAGTATAAATAGGTACATAGACTTGATGTGTCAATTAATATTACAATTTCGATTAAAATAATGTTGTATTTTACACCGTTAGTTTGTATGCATTGGTTAATCAACAATTTTTCAACAATTTAGCGGAATGAGGTTGACTTTGGGCTCTTTTTTTTTCAGGAAATTTGTAGCAGATTCTAATAGTGTTCATAACTAAAATAATTCACAATTATGAAAAAATGGAATGACATACTAAGGAATGCGATCTTGTAATTACTAAGTGAAAGACTATTATCTCCCAACCTGCGCTGGCGAAGGAAAACGATGAGGAAAGGTTTATGGGCACAACTCGACAGGGCCCTTCGAGCTTCGTGCGTGCGCAACTCGACTCTCTTGCATTCACTTTCCAGGGGTGCAACTCGATCTTTCCGAAAACGAAACGGAAATGTCCATGATTATGCTAGCAGCAACCGGCTAATGCGCGCAGATGAGTGCACTGTAATGGGTACCGGGCACTCTCACGATTATGGAAGTGATCGAATATTGTCTCAATTTCATTTTCGATTATATTTGTTCTTTTTCTTAAATATAAGCATTAACGTCTTTTGTTGATTTTTTTTGCGAGAATACATTATGAAAAATAAAAATTAAGTCTTCTGAAGTGAAATGAATGATAAACGTGTACACGGAGTAATAACTATTGAAAATGTATTTGTGATAATACGAGTAATAATGTTTGTAATGTATTTTGGTGCGGCGGCTAAGGAAGAACATGACACAAGCTGTATACGGATATCAATGGGCATTCAATAAAGGATATTTGTATCAAAATAAATAATGCACCCCAGCAAGGCCTCGGGTTTTCTGCGTTATCTATAAATCATATACCTGTCTGTGAAATCTTATTACCATTCCTGGCGTTACGCCACTACCAATATTCTTAGCATCTTCTATTTCTCTTCTAGCTTTCTCCTTTATCATTCATTGGTGCTTTTCATTCGACGCCATAGTTGAGCATGGTTCACTATCTCGTACTTCAAAAACAGTGATTCAAGCGTAGTACAGGCGTGTTTAGGCGAAGACAACGAAATGTCGATGAACTAAATGAGTCGTTGAATCGAATTATAACGCGTTTCATTACTAATGTTCGTAACATGTTGATGATAGAGCGTTTTACATAGTCAGTATTATCGTAAAAAAGTTTGAGCAAATTCCTGTTTTTTTTCTGGTGAAATATGACTAGAGTGCCACAGGGTCAATTTTTACCTTAGGATGCAATTATTAAAGAAATCAATTAAACGAGAATACCGTCCTTGACATGATTATATGCAGTATTTTTTAATAAAAGAAATTTAATGCTTCCCCATCTTGGAACTATATGTGTGATTTTTTTAAATTGCGTATTCGAGGTCTCAATACTCCATGGCTTTGCCATTTCCCTAATTTCCCCATTCTCATAACTGAGAAGAGGGATTTGTTTGTATATTTCTCATTTACCAAACAATATTGATTGACCATGACAGCTTTGAATGCCATTGGACCCTACGAATGTCCGAAAGGTGATAGTACACACTACTTCACACAGTATCTGGGATTGGTTCAGAGGTTGATTTTGTAAGTGCCTTCTCAAGCGAATCCAAAGAACTCCAAAGAAAGGAAGAAACAGCCTACCATGCAGTGTATAAAGCACATGAAGTTAGCATTTAATCTGTGGTCTACCATAGTAAACCAAGTTCGGAATGAAAACCACCTTATAATGTTCATTCTTGCTTGTTCATATTTCCATCCCATTCCCCGCCACCCATTTACGTCACCGTTACTCTTTCTTCTATTCTCTCTTCTTCAATCTCTTTGTTCCTATTGTATTCCTCCCCGTTCCATCCAACATCTTTCTCCCCTTATTCTTCTCTGCGCGGGATGAGTGCACGTGGACATTCTCAGTTTTGTTGGGACTTCTGTTACCACTACTGTAACTTCGTTTGAAGAGATATAACACGCAACAAACGGTGTAGTGGTAATTAATTTTTAAGTAATAATTAATAATTATAATTAATATTACAAGTAAGTAAGCATTAATCCTCAAGGATGTCTGAAATGAAATGTTACTTTTCACATTTTCTTTAGGAACTTGCACGACACAGGTGGTTATCGACGACTTAAGTATTACATATTCTATACAGACAATTTTTATCACTCCAGTTGAGAATTTAGCTACGAATAAGATAGAGAACAACACGGAAACTTCGTGAGAACTTATCTTGTGTTGTATTAGACTAATGTTGATGAAATTCTGCAAAGAGATGGCTTGAATCCCTGAGAATGATCCTTTTTGTGATACATTGTTATAAATTTAACATTTCATTGGCTATGAGTAAATTGTTTTGTAATTCGAGAGAAGAAAAGACAGTCAGATGTGAATGAAACATAACCTTTCTTTGGTTTAATCAATATGATTTGCGCTTTGTGGTTGATGTATATTGGTAATCAGTAACTTTAATCAACATTTTGTTTAAAAAAATAAAATTATTTCTGTTCTAGTCCCTAAATATTTACTCTAAATGTCACTTAACGTTAAATGTAAATGTGAAACATTATAATACATTGGGTATGTATAACACATTCCATAATATTGTGAACTTTTAACTTTCTCTTGAGATTGAAACCCAGAGACTATCATAAAATATTCTGCATTATCATAAAATTGTCGGAATATTTTATCTTGTGCTCTGAGATTGCCATATTTTTAATATAATAGTTTGAGGAAAAAATAGTGTTTCCAAGAATTTAGTGATTCCAAAGAATATATAGATTGATTTTTATGACACTTGGATAAAGAAGTCAAGACTTCAAGAAGCAATGAATGATAAAAATATGCTCACTGTCGTAACATTGGAAATTCTCGAATAGGATGTAATAATAGGTTTGTAATATATCTCGGTATTGGTGCGGTTGAGAAGAGAACACGTACACTATAAGCGGATATAAATGGAGATTTAATATTTGAACAATATTACAAAATCCACGAGAACAATGCCATAGGAAATCAGCTCGTATAAAACTAAAGCAGATAATTCCATGTCGATAAAATAATGAAACATTTGAATCCACTATGTTGAAGGGAAATTTGATTAATTTGCATTGTTGAAACACGCACATCACAATCACTTTTTTTAAAAAAAGGAATGTGTACCAGTAAAAAGATGTAGACTTCATTTTTTTTCGAAAACAATAATTTTAAAAGACGTAGTGGGAGAATATGATATTACAACATGATTCGAAGTTCTTTCTCAATATTTATCGGTATGCCTTTCGCCTTGCATGCCGCCGGCTATGACAATGACAGTTAACGTATAAAAGAACGTGATTATCAATTACCGATTTTACAAACCTCACAAAATGAGAAAAACCTCCCAGTTAACAAAAAGTCGCTCAGAAACATTTCATCAAAATATGAAAGTTGTATGAAGTCATGTACTACGTAATATTTGATAAAATAACATTTTTATAAGAATAGTACGATGCCTTCCATTAGAACATGTCTGTTTTACGTGCTAAGCAGAATAAAAGTTTAATTGAATGTTAAAATTTTAATACCCCAACTTGCATTGCAAAGAAAAGTAAGGGAAATCAATTTATAAAACATTTTTCGGTAGAGATAGTTTTACGTTTTTATTGACTTCGAAACTAGAGTGTAAGAATTTTATGTGACAACGTAAACTAAGTTTCAATGCATACTTTTTCTTACCCATGTATATTTTCGTAATTCTTCCATGTTCATGGATTAACGAGACAATAAAAATGTATATAAGAAATGATTTTTAATAATACAGGCTCAACTATTCGGATGGTAGCAGAGAAAAATATTTTTCACTGAAACGTATGTGGTTTAACCAATCTAGCACGTACCATACAAGTAATAATAAGACGAAACCCTAACTTCTCAACCCTTTATGACTTGGGAGCCAGACTGCCTGGTACGATGTCACGGACGTGAACTGTGCCACAACCCAAAAATAATCCGTTTATAGCGTCGACGTGTAAATCCATTTCACCTTTAGCACCTGGAACGACTTGGAGGAATGAGATTGACATTCCGAGTTGTTACTTCTGTGCACGCGCTTCCCGGTGGCCGAAGAGTCAAAACTGTCTATGCTCAACACCCGTAACTTTATTGAAATTACTCAAAATATCGTTTTATCATTATTGTTGTAAAGGGATTGCACCAAACAGTAATTGTGTTTGTGTTCAACTCATTTTGCTCGCTGTGTGTATTTGGTCTTAACTTGTTTTATGTCGCTTATCAAATAATCGAGTTTCCTATTTAACAATTTCCGTGCAATTACGACAGGCTGAGTTTAAAATGAAAATTTAGCATTTCAGTTAACTTTTGAAGTATATGTCTGCGTGTTAGGCTACTAGAGATTAGGATGTGAGTTTCACGTACACCTACAGCGGAGCCACATCCACTCAATTTAAATATGTTTGTTGTGTTTCGTTATCGTCTTGTAATGTAATTTCGCTTTTCGNATATATATATATATATATATATATATATATATATATATATATATATATATATATATATATATATATACACTTATTGTATTAAGGAAGTTTTCCAACCCAGAATTAATTTTTTTAAAGTCAAAAAATGTGTACAAACGGATGGAAATATTTATGCTAATATCGTTTGTAGCTTTTAAAAACAACTTACCTGTTATTTATCCAATATCAGCTCTTCTTAATTTGGATGAAATACTTATGAAAAATAACGCATTTTCGAAAATAAATTACTTTCCGACTCTTTTAAACTAAGGGATTTTTAAACTGAAGACTTAACTTTATATTACTTTAGAAATATATTTCAAATGTATATCCGAACATTCTAAAGATATTTTCAAATTTTTGTTTACTGTTTTCGTCCTTCCACCATTGGTAAAGGTTAATGGCAGGCTAATGACAGGTCATGTTGCTTATGGACGGAGTCAAGCAAGTTACGTTCCTGTTACTTACTTCATAAATAACATGTCTGCTACAATTTAAATTGTCGTTATTATTTACAGTAATTCATAAAATTAACATGTAAATTTAAAAATAAGACATTGATTTGACTAACGTTACCCGACAGAACTACCTTACGTAGGATACATCTCTAGAAAACCTCAGTCTGTCGTATGTAGAGAGATCGTTGTCTGTGAGACACTAGTGTTTCCATGTTCAAGTGCCCTAGTAGTGCTTCCCAGTAGCCTTGTGATGACAGGCTCTTGGTGTGTCTGTAGGCTGCCGGTCTGGAGGGGGACCCTGCATCACCGGGACAGCCCCGGCCTGAGCCGCCGCCGGCTACCGAGACCGCCGCCGCCGCCGCTGCCTCCACGGAGCCCGCGGCTGCGCCTCCTGCCAGCCCAGATATGGACGACGCGAGCAGTCGCCGTCAGGCTACCAGGTGAGACGGCGCGCCGCGAGTGCACGTGACTCCATTCACGAGACTTTTACGTCTACACATCTCCTCCCTCTTCATCTCTCTTGGCTCTTCGCAAATGTGATGAGGCTTTGTTTTCGTTATGAAGAGAAGAGATGCGAAGTAAGTTTCCTCGAAGGTCGGAAATCAAACCCCTGCATTTCCGCAAACATTCCGAAACTTCAATACATAATTTAATGATGAATAATTTAAAGCAGTTCGTTTGTGTAAGATTGGGTTTTGTCTCTCTTAATATTCCTTATGAAATATCTGATACGCGATATGTAACGGTTTCAACTCGACTTACGGGTGAAATAATTTATCCATTCATTTAATTTCTGGCTAGTTATTGTAAAAATGTATGGGTCAATATTATTAATGATTTCAAGTTTAATAAATTCAATTTCATTGATTATTAACGAATGTTTGAGAAACGGAGAAAATAAATTTTGAAACTAGATCGATTTCATATAAGAATTTTTCCTTGATTTATTTGAGAATGGTAACATTTTATATACCTGTTCTTTATTCATTAACGATATCTTTTTGCACTTACCATCTTTGAGTAGGTTTTATGACGAGAAAAAGAATGCGGTAGAAATCTGTTATGAATAACTTTTTAATATAAATTTCTGTGGACACCACCACTCTTTTCTGAAACCACTCTTCGAAGTAACGAGATTTTTGATTAACCGAATGCCATTTTTTAATCCAGGTTGAATTCGCAAACAACCTTCTCTGTTGTTTGCATAATACAGCGGAGTTTTATTAATTACAATCAAAGTAGGAATTGTGTAAATGGTAAAGCGAACTTACCACTTATGGTAATAAAATTTCAAATTTCTACTTTCTATGAGAAAAATAATGTTTAATGAAAAATAATGACTCTTTCTCAATCCTATGGCATTTACTCGCCCGTTGTCTCTAAGGGACATCTGAAAATCTTTGTTCTCCATCCCTGTGTTTACTGAGAATTCAGTGAGACTGTTTACCTTGAGCATGGAGTGGACATTGTTGAATGAATTAACGTGAGGTAGTCAAATAAGAGATAATCCAAAGCGATAATTAATGTTCACTTACACGGTTCTTGCAATCAATCATTCTATCTCGAATGTGCACATGTCGTACTATCTTCGGTGTCAATCAGTGGTTTTATGTGAATTATAATCGTACTTCATTTAAACGATTTAAGGAGGATGGTATGGAGACGTGCAGCTTGGTTCGCTCTTGTCATCTGAAAGACGTTGGCTTTTCCTCTTTTAGCTCTTTCCACACATCTGCGTCGTCGTCTGCAATATACTTTTTTTACGAGCGGCAAATCCTCTCCTGCCCTGTAATCATCCCTAGCGCGATCTCTGCCAATACTTTCTTTCCCTTTTTCCGCTTTTATCGTCCTGCTTTGCTGCTATCCGTCCTTTAACCCCAACTGTGTCTGCTGCTTTGAGATCTCGCTTGTATACACGTGTACGTCATCAACTATTTTTGGCGAGGGTTCTTGCTTTTCTGGCCGACGACGTTCTGATATTGTATATCTTGTGTGGGATTTGTGAAGAGGGAACTTTTGATGGTGGAGGTTCCTATTCTCAACGACTGAGCTCGCCGGTGTTCGCTCTTCTTGAAGGCAACCTGAAAACTGCATTGGAGGCATATACAAAGAACTAAGATTTAAGATTACCTCTCCTGAGAATTGTCTCCAATTTTTCACTTTCCTGAAAGATAGTTCTGCGAATGCTGGGACAGTATTCCTCAATTACTTGTTCGTGTTGGGCAAATGCATTTGGTGATTCTCACCAAACACTTGTAATTTCCAAAAACAGTTTTATTTTAATATTTTTTAATGTTTCTTTATCATACGAATTTTTAAAATGGATTTACTAGTCCAGCACTTTAGGAAACGCAAGTGATTATTTTAACCTATAAGTTTCCTCACTTCGCCGACGTTGTATAAGCTGTGCTGGATGATCTTGGTTCAGCATTGTCCCAAGATAGCCTGTAGTTCCTACTCTGACTTATTAAGGGTTAATTACCACCTCTCTCTTCGTAATTCTCTTCCTCCGCTTGGGGGCATAATCGCTGCGGTCATTTCCGTTTGACTTGTATTTGCTTCAACGACGTTCACCCTTCCACTCTCTCAATTTATACCCTCCCCTCCATCCTTTCTCTTGGTCGCTGCTTCACATTCGCTGCGGGGAGTGTGTCTGTCTGTCCATGCAACCATTCTTCTGCGCCTCGCTCTTCCCATCCCTCCGATTGATTCGATACCAGACAGCACCGCCAGCAGGGTCCCTCCTCCGCCACCGCACCCGTCCCCACGCGATCGATCGCATATGGCCGCCAGTGGGACGGGACTCGAACTGTGGGCCTCCTACGCGGGTCGATGGCCGATCTCCATGGTGACGCGAAGGGGCGGGTCATGGCGGCGTGCTGCGCCTCTTCCCCTGTCGCCTGTGAATTCGCGACGCGCCACCCCGCGACCCCACCACACCACACCACACCCACGCGCAGCACATAGGTGTCGAAGCTATGCCCCCATTTATCTATCATTGCAGATGGATTTCTTTGTGTTATTAATAAGTGGGACGAGAGGAATGATAATTGAATTAGGGATATTCATTAGACTATAGAAATAACAAAAATTCGTTTTGTTGAGTTGCTTACCTGAAATTTTGTTTGAGTTCGCGTGATCTAGAGGTGCACTAGAAAGGAATTCTCTGCCCTCTTATTAATCATATTCTAATTAGAATACGTATTCACCGAAAATTTTTGACTATCGAATTCCATTCTTGAGAATTATTTAATGTAAATTTCTTCATCATTTCTTGTAAATGGGAGAGGATGCAATCAATTATATTAAATATATCATTATTTATTTACTTGTATAATATTTTCTATCATGTCACGAACATGTTTTGCTTATGCCAAACTCTCATTATATCCATTTTGGAGATATATCATTTCGGAACTGTTTTTATCACATCTACTGTAAATCTTCTGCGCGGATTCAGATGTGTTGAAAACCAATACCAGTGTTTGACATTTGAGAGGGAAATAATAGGATGACCTTTTGTTTGTGATCAACGGTGTAGATCGGATAGGTTGCTCTTATTCGCGGCGATTGCTTCCAATTAGCTACGAACTTCGGCTTATGTAATTTGTTGGATTTTACTGTAAAAATGCACTTATTCACGCTTCGAGTGAATTCATGCGGTAAAGTATAAATTTAAAATAAGAAATTGAGAATGTATTCTAAATTAATACCTGAAACTGTTTTAAAATATGTCACTCGTAAAAATGTTTGAAGTGTACGTTTTGCTAGTTTTGTGTGTTTCTCTTATAGAGGTTCTCCATTTCAGTATTCCTAAACGCAGTCGTGTCGTGTTAATTTATCATGGATATTGCTGAGTATTTAAATTAAATCACGATTTTCCTTATTACAACTTAATCGAAGTTATAAAGATTTTTATTGGTTTTATGATATATATTGATTTGACATTTTTTACGAAGTCCTTTATGAATGAGATTTTGGTTTTGTTGTTCTACAGTAAAACGAGTAAATTATAATGAGCTGTCCATACATGTTGCCACCTGAAGTTCTAGTCAAGTTGATAAACAATCAAATATTTTGTTATTTCATAGACATAACTACGTTTACTGCGTTTGGTGGTATACCCATGCCTGGTGTCCATTTGAAAATGCTGACCAATAAACCGGTTCTACAATTAATAAAATTCTACAAACAGTTAGCACTTGGTAATTGTGGAGCTTTAGCAACATTATCAAAGCATGATAAATTAAAAGTCGTTTCTATTTTCCAGTGCATGTTACTGACGATGGTTGCTATGCAGCCGAAAAAGCTTTCTAATACCAATAATAAAAAAATGAGCAACATAGAAACGACTTTTAATTTATCATGCTATCAAACAGTTAGCATTAAATACTCACTCTCAAACCATATTCTTGTCATATTTTTTTGTATGAAGCTAATAAAGGTGATTTATTCCTGTATTCCGTATTCTTCTGTCTTTGCTTAACCGAAAAAGTCATCCGTAAAGGGAGTTGGTATTGCCCCACCCATTTCCTGGCCTCTGGGTACGTGCGTCCGTTGGAGATTAGATAGCACGGCTTATCGCTGTGGCCGCGCCCTACAGGTGGCATGTGTGGTGAAGGGAGCGTGATGGGGGGGGAGCGGGGGCATATGCACTGTCTTCCGTGGAGTGATTTCTCATTGTGTGTTGATAGACTCAGTTTGGAAGAATAGAGATACAGAAATGGATTAGGGACAGATTAACGATCTCGTTGACATAGTAATCGATGTGTGAGGTGCTGGAGAAACGTTGGTTGACATGCGTGCAATATATTGTCGGAAGAAGAGATCGTATTTCCAGTCACGAATGACAAACGCTTCCCATCACGGAGAGGGAGATGAAGAATGGGTGGGTGAGTTGAAAAATTAATATGAGGGAAAGGGGAAATTGTGCATTTTTCAATAACGTGGATAAGAACAAGTGTGTTTCATGAATAAGCAATTTACAGATTTATCGCAGTTTTACACATTAATGTCAAACTATGCAATACCATTGAAAATACCAAAACGGGGTGAAACATTTCTTTCGTTTCTTTCGAAAAACTTTTCACTCAATTTGAACTATAGTCGCATATGGGAGTAAAACCGGCCTGCCAGTTTTGTGCTGAATTCTCACGAATCCAATGAAACGATTATTTTAAAATTTTGAGTTCTTGGTTTATATTACTAAATTCATTATGAAAAGATAAGAGACACAAACATCTTTTAGGTTCATTGTCTTCAGAAATGTGTTGCCATATTTGCAATGCAAATAAAACAAAGCATTAGATTCTATTTCATTAAGATTTATGGTAATACATACGACTTATTACTTGGATATGTACACTACTGATAACATAAAAGGGCCCATTTATTTTTCTAAGTCCCACGCTCTGACAAGTTTTGGATCTGTTAGGTTTGCAACGGATCTGTCTTCTTGCTTCCCCTTCGAGAGGGGAAGTTTCGTTCGACCAATCGTAGGTCTATTTGAAACGACGCCTATATTTGGAAGGCATCGTGCGGCGGGTAAATCGTAACAAGATAAAATGTTTAATTACACCGCTATTAAAGAAATATTTTGTATTTTTTTATTATACACATTTTGGACTTCTATAACAAAAATAATCTATATATTCTTGACTTCAATAATCTTTACCATTCTCTATATTTAAACGACATCTCGAGAATCGTTGTCTCGCAAGGTCTTCATAGGCAATGTAAACGATATTAGAGTTTCTGTAAAAAACGTTTGCGTAATACTGTGATAAAATATAGTTTTTAACAGAATTTGAATATAATTGCAAGATATCGTATGGAATTGGTATAATTCGAATCACAAATTACTTATAAATATTCCTATAATTTCTTATATTTATACAGTGAAGTAAAGAAATCAAATCTCATTGCCTACAAATGATGTGTATTGTCGAAAGTAATTTCACATAATTTGCGATTCTCTTATGTTTTTCATATATGTGAAAATGAATTAAATAAATATAGAAAACGTTTGTCTCAAATATGAACTAATAACACAAAAGTCTAATTCTCGAGTTATAAATAATATAAAACTACTTAAGAAACAAATAAATTACAGTTTCTAGTACATATTTATCCACGATATAACAATTTGGTAGTAATCGTGCAACCTAAAAAAATAATCAGAGATCAATAATATGAAAACCTCGTTGACGAATTTTTTTACAATTGAAATACTTTATATATTCTACATACTTAACTCACTCCTCATTTATAATGTTAGTATCGATATTCAGTATTATTTATTGATTTCCAGAACACGGAACGAACATTATCATTTAGAAACATTCTTTGCAGGTATATAACTTTTTACGAAGCAACATGGATGTTACATTTGTGAAGATAAACGTATTAGTCAGACATTCAGTATAATATTTACTGTAAATTTAAATCGAGCGAGGCAGATAAGGTCGTATTTAGTTTTATATGTTAAGTCTTTGTAACTTGTAGTTCCCCGTATTCCTGATTCAGTGTCATATTCTAAGGACTTGTTATTTTAAATCTACAAATCTTCTCCAATTAACATAACATTTTGCCGTCTATTCAACAGGTTCTGGATACCAGAACATACAAAGTTCTGGTATCAAATAAAATAATTTTAATTGTAATTGCACTCTCAACTCAATTAATTATATTATTTATAAATCTATTAAATCTTAAATCCCGCGGTGTTGCAAGAGGCAATTCAAGGAAAAAAGAATGTCATTTATTGTGAAACCGACTAAAACACGCAGACTTGAGTGGCTATTTATTTGTTCCAATTTTTCAGCAGACATTTTACCTCCTCCAGCAAAAGTGTAATTGGCTGAGAACACTAAAGCACTGTTATTATTGTTCTGTCACCACAAGGTGGTTCGAATCCTATTGAGACTAGTGAACTGATTTTTGAAAATGGTTTATACCACAATTCAGCTCGTAATATCTCTTTGGGAGCTGTAATAAACGAAACCTTAATTCATGCTCGCACATTGCTTAGGAAAATATTAAAACACACGCTGAGCAATTGTCAATTCGGCAACGTAACATTACGACACACATGGCAACGTGGCAGGGACAAAGTTCATCTTAGCAAAGTTGCCGACGAGACGACAAAGTTTCTATAAAATAATTTCTTTTCACGTTCTCTTTACGTTTCGATATTTTAGTTTCTTCATGTGTAAATGAAAGTGTTCAATAATGTATTTTACGAGGAATTTAGAAAAGTTCTTCAAAATTTCAATAAACATGCACAAAAAAGTTTGATATTGAATTCAAAAGCAAATAATTTATATTTAAAGAAAAAAATGATACTAAAATTCACGAGTTCGTAATTATACCCCAAGTATTAAAACTTTATTTTAATGATGATATTGAGTAGGAAACGGGTCTAATATATATCCAAACTATATTTTCAATAAATATTTATTCATATAGCATCTACATTTACAACATTATGCATTTGGAGAGCAATATTTACTAAAGAAAAAGGTATATGCTCTATTAATTATATAATTTGATTATAAACAATCTATTACTTTATTTTTTGTTAAACAATCTATTGCAATTTAATCGTGCGTATTCAATGTTGTGATGCTAGTTTAGAATGATCTTCAGGGTCCCTGTATTCTTAGTTTGTATTTTTTCTAATTACACTACATTATTGTAGATAAATTTATTTTTTCTACAAACTTTAAAAAGGAAAAAAGAAAACCCTAGATGTTGTGAAGATTTAGCCTTTCAGAGTCATAATGCATTTTACACTAACATAAAACTAAAATGTATTCCTCTCCGCGAGTTTCATTAGAAATCTCTTCGTTGTTCCTGCTCTATCATTTGACAATCAAATATAAAAGTTTCTTCTATTTGTTAAACGAAATTACGTGTCATTGGCGCCTTCGTCGTATGTCCAAAAGGAAAATTTCAGCGATCTAAATTTCTAATTTTACAGCCGGTAAAAAGTAGAACGCCATTGAAATATTATGCATAAGTAACACAAATATTACAATGAAAAAACATATTTCGTATAATATCCCATATTTGTTGAACACTTTCTGAAAATAATAAATTCTCTGTTGAATTGACGGCAAAATGTTATGTTAATTGGAGAAGATTTGTAGATTTAAAATAACAAGTCCTTAGAATATGACACTGAATCAGGAATACGGGGAACTACAAGTTACAAAGACTTAACATATAAAACTAAATACGACCTTATCTGCCTCGCTCGATTTAAATTTACAGTAAATATTATACTGAATGTCTGACTAATACGTTTATCTTCACAAATGTAACATCCATGTTGCTTCGTAAAAAGTTATATACCTGCAAAGAATGTTTCTAAATGATAATGTTCGTTCCGTGTTCTGGAAATCAATAAATAATACTGAATATCGATACTAACATTATAAATGAGGAGTGAGTTAAGTATGTAGAATATATAAAGTATTTCAATTGTAAAAAAATTCGTCAACGAGGTTTTCATATTATTGATCTCTGATTATTTTTTTAGGTTGCACGATTACTACCAAATTGTTATATCGTGGATAAATATTCACTAGAAACTGTAATTTATTTGTTTCTTAAGTAGTTTTATATTATTTATAACTCGAGAATTAGACTTTTGTGTTATTAGTTCATATTTGAGACAAACGTTTTCTATATTTATTTAATTCCTTTTCACATATATGAAAAACTTAAGAGAATCGCAAATTATGTGAAATTACTTTCGACAATACACATCATTTGTAGGCAATGAGATTTGATTTCTTTACTTCACTGTATAAATATAAGAAATTATAGGAATATTTATAAGTAATTTGTGATTCGAATTATACCAATTCCATACGATATCTTGCAATTATATTCAAATTCTGTTAAAAACTATATTTTATCACAGTATTACGCAAACGTTTTTTACAGAAACTCTAATATCGTTTACATTGCCTATGAAGACCTTGCGAGACAACGAATCTCGAGATGTCGTTTAAATATAGAGAATGGTAAAGTTTATTGAAGTCAAGAATATACAGAATATTTTTGTTATAGAAGTCCAAAATGTGTATAATAAAAAAATACAAAATATTTCTTTAATAGCGGTGTAATTAGACATTTTATCTTGTTACGATTTTCCCGCCGTACGATGTCTTCCAAATATAGGCGCCGTTTGCAAACCTAACAGATCCAAAACTTGTCAGAGCGTGAGGCTTAGAAAAATAAATGGGCCCTTTTATGTTATCAGTAGTGTACATTACTTATTCTTCACTATTATTAAAAGGGATTATAAAAGAAATTTTGAAGGAAAACTCACTAAATAGTTCAAATACAAGTGTACTGTGTGTGATTAATTTGGATTTACCAGTCAGTAGCATTCGTGTGCAGCCAGTGGTGTTGCATCGCTTCTTGTTCCCTCATCCCCCCTCCCTACGTGTCTCTGATGCCAAAGAAAGGTTTGAAATGATATTTTTTGCTCCTGTACTGTATAAATATCTACTGCATGATTTCTTGTTCATGTCTTCTAACACGTGATTTCATGGAAAACATTTCCGTTATTACGATGATGACTCGTAGATATTTTCTACCGGCTATAGTAAACGATATGAGATTAAATTTTAACTATCAAGAAACCCGGCTTGGCTTGTTCTTTGTCGTATAGCACGTGCTACTAAACGCTTGGACTGCCGTTATTGAAACAGTCATGTGTCAGCAGAGATCAGATCTCTTTAGTACTCTTATCATAAAATCTGCAGTTTCAGCTGAGTTCATCTTTAGAAATCAATATAGTGCAGGATGGCGTATTAATACAGATAGTCTACATTGGAAAATTGTAAAAAAAATCCAATATGTTATATTGAATTATGGAATATAATATTATTTCATATTTAAAATACTCTGGTCCTAAAAATTGAAAATGCCGATAACAGCATTCTACTATTAACAGGTAAATCATTGCTTATTCTTGCTGTTAAAGCTCAGCGCGCACTTGACCTCGTTCAACACATGACAACCCAAACTTTCCTCTGTTTGTAAAAAGAGTCAGAAAGATCTATCGGAGATTCCAAAGGGTTGTAATATCCGTACTGAGGAATCACGAGCAATTTCCGACGAGTGCTAACACGTAATGGGTCTGTCTTTCGATCATTTATGCTGCGATGTGTTCAATGAACGCAGTATTCTTTCATCATTAGTTTAAAATAAACTGTACATTGTTGGGGTTCATTTTTCTTGCAATTTTGATCTTGAATATACTGAAATATTTATGATAAAATATTTAGTAAAATTAGTAACATTTTGTTCTTAATAACCTACGTAATTAACTAGGAAGGCTCGGAGCAGGTCGTATTTTCTTATAACATCTTTTTGTACTCGTCCACTCATTCTGTTAATTCAACAAGACACCAAACACTAGGAACATTTGTGATTACAACAGATTGAAGTCCTGTGATGTAATCTTGTAACAAAACGGAAGATCCCTGTGCATGGACCATCCTATTTCTTTGTTCTCATCAAGTTTGTCGGTTTGACAGGGTAATTTTTATGAGTTTCTAGGGGAGGAAGTATTAATTTTCAACCACCTCACTTGTTGGAGAATAAAATTCATTGGTAATTCCATTCAAACGCTTGCTTCTGAGATACAATTATATGTCTCTGATACTTATTAATACATTATAATTGATGCGTATTAAATAGGCGTCCATAATCTGCCTCACTGAATATTGCTACAGATGTTCCGTGTTCTATATAGTGCATGCTTCAGTATACGAGACGCGGAAGTCATCTGTGGCACTTTCCGTCTGTCGGAGCCGCCATTTCCTCGCTCAACGGCAGAGGAAGAAGGCGTACGGGGCTCGATGGCGGGGGCGGCGACCGGAGATTTGAAGAGCGATGATGGGATAAATCGCGGTCGGGACGCATGAGGGATGAGGAAGAGAGCGTTGGCCGTTCACCGAGTTACTCATCTTCTCGCGAGGGGAGATTTTGATTCGGAAGGGGAATCTATTTGAGATCTAATTTTAGGCGAAAGGCTTCATTATGTAGAAAAGTAACTATATAATTTCCACTTATTTATAGATTATGCTGTTTGGGACCAAAATAAACTTCTTGCACAATTTTCATCATATAGACAAGATTTTTATTGCAAAAAAAGCAATTGTTTATTTTGACGAAGATGTTGTTTCAGTAGTTTCATAACCAATTTTTCGTATCGTTCTTCTGTGTTATGTTAGCTTTTTTACGAAGAACTTTAATTTTAAAACATTTATTTAATGTGACTATGTACCTGATTTCCGAAAAATGTCAATTTCTCTGTCGTTTTTTGTGTGTGCGTGTGAGAGTTTAAGTTGGATGATACACTAATAAATACTGCATAAGCTTTTGTTTTGATGATACGTTTATTAGAAACGAATTTTATTGATGTGTTTACGGTTATGTTTTTGAGTTTTTATCTTCCTAATCTGGAAATTTGTTGTTACATTTTCTTTCAGGGGGAACTCGTTTCTTGTAGGTTTTCTTACAGAGTTTACTTTATATTTTGATTTATTGGCAATTTAATTTTTACTCTCGTGAGGTTTGTGATTTTCATATCACCATTGATATCAAGTAAAATATTATTCATTATGTTTCTGGTTTGGTAATAGTGGCGTGTATTGTACGCACATTAGTAAACTTCTTTAATAACGAAAATTTTACTCTTCTTATTTTACAATTCTTGTTGGAATTCACATCACACGAGAACTATTGAACGAATTCATACAAAACTTTCACCATCATATTCCTTTAGCTCGGATTGGATATAAGATGAGTTTCATTTTGATATGAACTAGAGATTGGGGCGAAAATAACTTCCAAATGAATGCAGCTACTGTTTCATTAAAAGAATGTTGCCAAAGAAGGAGAATTTTTCAATATCATTGAGAAGGGGAAGTATTTCTTAGGATCATGAAGACAAAGCAAATCTAAGGAGTTGTAATTCCTCTTTCTCCAACCTTTGTAACTCCTGTAATAGGTTTAGGGAACAATGAGGAAAACGTAGTATTTTCGCAGGAAACGGGTTCAAAAATTGATACTAGTATTTAGTGTCCCCTACATATAAAATTCTGAGTGCTTGAACCTATAGTATTTTCTTTTCAAAATCTGACTTAAGTGAATATTTAAATGAAAATCATTGAAGGGATATTTTGATTATGAACGATTTCATATAATTCATTTTTTGTTATGTAAGTTGTTGGTACGTTTTTTTTGTTATAAAACATCAACAGATCAATTCGGTGAAAAAGTATCCTTTCGTGTTATTACGAAAGCTCTTCTGGAAACAAATCATGATTTCCGCAGAGGAATTGGATTATCTCGTGTCTCTTCCTTTGACAAGGAGTATTGCTGTGGAACTTGGGTGGGCTTGCGAGGAAAACACATAATTGATAAAAGATCATAGATCGATTGAACTATCGATGTTCGCGTTTTCAGCTTCAGTGGATCATACTGCGTATTTGAAACGTTGATTATGAAACAATGAGTGAGATTCATGTTCACAAAGCAAAGTAATGAAAACTGGAAGAGTTGAGCTAGGTTATTATTATACTTTTGTGTGTATTCTGTTTGATGATAAATATTACGTGCCCTATTTTGATGTTACAAATGTGAACAGTCTTTCATTTTTATCTCTTCTTTTATGTGATTTAATGGCGAGAAGTTGCGATCAAGTGTTTGAGGAATCTGGGGTGAGGTTTGTAAATAATATGAAATAATAGTTATTTTTTTAATTTTTCTTGTTCTTGTGATCTACTGATTTTTCAGTGAACTAATGCAGAATCTTGTGATTTTGGTTTATAATTTTTCTCTTGAACGGAAGCACACTCAAAATGATTCGTATAAATTGTGAGCAATTTCTTTCCTTTCCAAACATAAATCAATGAACGCATTAAAAAAGGAAAAGTTTTTATGGGAAAGGGGTATATCGTTGCGTTGAATTTGGAGGTTATCTGAAATAATTGACAAAAAAGAGTAAATCTGTTAACAGATAAAAAAGCCCATTTAAAATCCGTTCTTACCTATAAAACCTTAGTTTTCTAGGGTTACCAGTTTTTTATGACTTGGAAAAACTCTTCACAATTAAATGTTCACACGTTAGTTTATGGCTGAACTTTTAGGACATCACATAGCTGCACTGAATTTTTAGAACATCAGAAAAATAGAGAAATAAATGAGACTTTTTTTCTCACATTTCTAATAGGTTTCCATTTATTTTTGTTCACTAGATGAATGGAATCCGTATTTTCTTGTAATCTCGCCCAGTGTATACATTGCATCATGTGGAAGACCATTTGAAGAAATAGCTTATTCATGAATTAACAAATCTTTGTCAACGAAGACGGCAATAAACAATTTCTTGAATGAAGACAATCCAATATTTTTCTTTGCACATGTTTTTGAAGTAGACTTCAGTTATCTAAGGTAATAACACGTACATTTGTTTACAAGTAGAGAAATTTTATTTTTAAAATGGTAATAGTCATCTCATAAAATTTATTTGTAATAGTCGATAAAGTTAAAAGCTTCTATTCAAGTGTGTATCTAAGATAAAGTGAAACACCTCTATAATGCTTACTCCATTCTTCTATTTTATTGGTTGTTTCAATAGTAACATAACAACCCATACACCAAAGCTTTTATTTTTTTGTGGGGCTTTACGGCTCGTCGACATCGAGGTCATTAGAGCCCTAAAAACTTGTACAGGTAGGGAAAATGCAGTTACGCACTAGGGAGAGCCAACATGACTCTCCCCGCGTGTGGGACTCGCCGAATGACTCAACCATACCCACTAAAATCCCTCCTGAATTACAATAGATCAAAACATACATCAATACATTGAGGACAATAAATTAAGGGGGGACAAAAAATGGGGAAAATGAAAGATACCTTAACCCGTCGGGATCAAAAAGATCAAGAGGTGACTAAGGAAGGTCAGGAAAGAGATAGGAAGGAGTCTAGCACAAGTAAGTGGAAGTAATGCCAGACTCAGCTCGGAGCCCCGTGTTTGCCAAACACGTACTTACTTGATGTAAGTCCCCTGGGGGGTTCAATATGTTCGTATTAGGCATGTAATAATATAGATGGTTTTCCAAGTATTGTTATTCAGTTTTTTTCTGATAAAAAGAAAGTTTTCTTAAAAGCAAAATGGATCCAACATCTTTGTAACAAAGTAATAGTTAAAAGCGGTACCTGTGGACGAGGTACAGAATGATGTCGACAAAAATTGAATCCTGTATTTTCTGTTTACTAACTTGGTCAATTCGTCGTCCACGACGCTGCGGAGCAACTTAATTTGAGATGAGATTTTAAGTACAAAGACCAAAAAAGTTTTATTTTCGGAAATTACCGTGATAGATCGCCTTTTCACTCCATAACATCTATATTCTGTGAACAGCAAAATCATTTAGAACCGTTCCCGTGAAAGAATCGCAAATATACATATAAACAATATTGCTCTTTTAATATTATATGATAATACTACTTCTTTTGTGTGCACACTATTCTTGTATTTTCCCTCTTTCTTTACTGAAGGACTCGACCAAACACAAGAGGGCAGACCGCAGAAAAAGAACAAAGCTAGCTCCCTTTGAGTTACGCTATACTCGCAAGGGAAACGCCATGGTACTTTAAAACAGGTAAAATGTTAACCATAAGATGGAGGAATATTTCAAGATTTCTTTTGTAAGGTTGAATGTTGTGGATAAAGTCGCTTTCGTTTATTTGAATACTTGTCTTTATGGTACTTCTCAGGAAAGTGTATTTTATAAAATACGGAAAACAAATCTTCTATTACTGAATTACATAAATACTCTTGGAACAGTTGTAAATTTGTTCAATGAATAGCAGTAGTTTATTTACCTTCTAATATTTACTATTTACAAAGGAGTGATACAGGAAATGACAAAGAATGGAGGAAACAGTAATAAATAAATTATATCATGCACATTGAATCTGATCATATTAAATGGCCTAATTCATTTGTATCAATATGTTGTACTCGCATAAAAAATAAAATGTTGAAAAATCTAAATCTAATAGGAGTTTTGGACATCTATTTTCCCATTTCTGTAGAATAACCCGTATATTGATATGAGTTGTTATGTCTGATGTTATCCGCATTGGACTTAAGCTTTCCCTTTGAATACATATAACTGAGTCATTGAATGCCGTTGAAGAGAGTGTACATTCTAATTTATGAATACGTCATATCTACAATCAGTCTATTCCACCCTCAACGAAAGTCTTGGCATGACCTTGCCGTTGACGAGCCCTAAAACCTCCCCTCCCACCCACACACAAAAGTTAAAGAATTCGTGCGCATGCAAAGTAATAAAATCCCTGGATGGAATACGCGGTATGGGGAAAACAAACATAGTTAGTGTGAATGGGTCTGTGCAGAAAACCATTGAGTGATGTAGTGTATTGTTAAGGCAGTATGTTTGCTTTCATACTAAAATTGGTAGCTTAATTGATAGCTTTTAGTCAAATAGTAGAGCTTACGGACTGCCTTTTTTTAGTAATCGATATTTTAATACTTGAATTCTCTCTCATTTCAATGTGAAATAATGTATTTGTCAATTAACAGAAACTGATCCTCTCATAAAACTGGCCATACTCTCTTTTGGACAACTATCGTGTCAGTTTTGAGAGTAAATACCTGCCCGGCGAAGATTTGAGGACCCACGTCCTCCTCAATCGGTACGAAATGATAGAGACCGAAGGCAACCCCACTTAGCACCCACACAATTTTCTTCTTTGCGTGCAATATCAAGCTTTTTTCTTCCCACGTTCTCTTAATATAAAACGCCCCTTTTTCTTGCACACAATGTATCTGAGGGTTCACTTTTGTAAATAATTTTTAATCTCTCACCGAGAGATTTTTATGGGAAAAACCTTTTATTGGCCGTTGGACTGCGTGACTTGATAGACGTTGGCACTTGTTAGAATATTTCAATGTGTAGGAATGAAATCTGCCACATATTTCAAAATATATGGAATGAACTTTAAAACATGTGAGATGTCAACTCGTATGGACTGGTATAAAAATATTTATAAATTTAGTGTCTTAGATGTTCATAAGCAGTTACCGCCTAATACATATTGGTCAATCTTGCCCAACACATTAATGCAGTGGATATGATTTCCCCATAATATTCCGCTACAATGGATTTAGAATCTTGTTCGTATTAGGTTGCTGCTGCGTTCTAGCTTCACCGCAAATATTTGGAAGATTTATTAAAATAAATTTCTTTCGGAGCAGAGTTGTACATTTCGTTTGGAATTTTCAAGAAATCGTCGACAAAAGAAGAACGTGCACCCACTCCTTTGTTCTTCCAGGCACTCCACGTGGGCTGAATTAAAAAAAAAGTACATACCTACTTGTGCAACGCGGCAAAATCGCAGGAGCGGCTGTCCCCATCTGGCCCAGCTATTTCTCTATGCGTTCTGCTGCGTCCTGTCACTCCACTCTTGGTCGTCCGCCAGAATCCGCTGTGCGCAGATGCTTCGTGTGTGTGGTCCATGACTCGCTGCAGCGAAGGGTGATTGGAGCAGTTCGCGGGTTTCCTCATTTCCTTACAGAAATAGACTGATCTTGAGAAATTTTCCTCTAAATGTTTTGATTTCTTTATTGTGGAATGGAATGTTAATATTCGGGAACAAGTGACGTATATTTTGTAGTATGAAACATTTTCCAACCATGTAGTCTGATGCCCAAGTATAGAAGTAGTATAAATATCCCGTTTCCTGGATATCATTTTATCTTTGGCTCCAGATATTGCTGGTTTTGCTAGCATCTACTTAAGCCGCATTAAAGGTAGCTGAGATTTGATTCCACGTTCTTCTTGAAGTCGGAGTGGTTTCGCTCAAAATAACTTTTGGTTCAATTCCTGACGAAGGCTAGATAACTGAACACTTGAACGTGCTATTTCTTTACACACACAAATGTTTTGGGCTCGTCTAATATGTTCGTTATGTATGTACATTGTTGAACATGTGATTTTGAATAATTTTTTTTCGGTTGATATTTCATGTTTCTTATTTCGTCAAAATGTTTGTTTAAACGGATATGAGAAAATCTTTTAGCAGCAGTTTAAATTTTGCTTAGAAATATTAATCTTTGGGAAAATTAGACGTTTGCGAAGACAATATATTTTCGAAAATAAAACACTTTCGAACTGTTTTAAATAGAATATTTTTACAGAGGTCACAGGACCTCTACAGAGATATTTAAAATTTTGTTCTCGGTTTTCGTCGTGTCCGCCACTGCATACTACGTAATGGACATACAGACTAATGTCAGACTATATTACTTACGAGCAGAACGACGGGAGTCCAATTAATTAGTTTCCATTAGCCTTTTGGGTGCGAAAGAGAAAACGTTAATGAAGTTAAAGCACTCTCAACAAAAATAATTCGTAAAAATATAATGCATCTAATACATTTCTACGGGAAGTAAAACACGTACAAATGTTTTCTATAGTGGTCTCAAATTGGGAGCTTTGTCAGGGACGTCAGAAAATAACCAATAAAAATAGCGTATGTGTAATTATTTGGAAGAACTCCAAGTAAATTTGCATCACTAGAATATTCCACTGGAGATCCTTCTCTTCCAAAAATTATAAAAATGCGCACGGTTTAACAAAAAGAAATCCATAAACCATACTAAGAATTTTTCATTTCTCGTCAGAATATTTATGAGTGTTTTTGTGTTTTCTTATATTCTTGTACATTTTTGTTCATTGGCCTTGACGGTGGACACCTTTGCTCACATTTGTCTTCGATGGTGACGTTCCTCATTATTGTCAGAATCTTTATGACGACATTTCTATTAAATTTCATAATTATATTTCCAGCTCTCATAAAATACATTTTCTTTCAGTCTTTACCTGAAATGCATGCTCTCAAAATAATATTGTGTGATAGTGCGTGTAATTATAATTTTTTATCCGATAAAAAAAATGGATGGATGTTTTAAAAGTTTCTGAACTCGTAAAATAAGGTCATTTTAATTTTTGTATTTAGTTAAGTAAGTAGTCTAAATATTTATTTGAAAAGTATTGTCTATACGTATTTTATTTTGATGTAAACATTGCTGTAAATTTGATTGTGTAGAGAATTCGTCGAGTAAATATTTTTATTCTTTGTTTGCTTGTGAATTATATTGCATTAAATTGGTTTCTCCTTACTCCTTTCAATATCATTATTTCAACATATTTGGATTATGACTTATAAATTTTAATTCGAATCGGGTCTTTATGAATCAATAAATACATCCATTTTCTCTTTCGAGACTTTCGCTGCAAGCTTTTGTCATCCTGACTTTGGAGGATTTTTTTGTGGGACTTTAGTGCTCGTCAACATAGAGGTCATTTGAGCCCTTACTTTGGAGGAATGGATTCTGATTATTAGCGACGTAATTTTCCATTCTAACCATTTGTTTGAAAACCTAACTGTCGTCCAGTAAACATTTTATTTTATATTTGAATATTGCTAATGGAATCATCCAAGAAGTTAACACTTTAGTGTAAGCTCTGAGTCTTTCTGTTTCTGTATGGAGTGGCCATATGCTTCCCATTTCGTAGTTCTAATGCGAAACCTATTTGTACAAGTTGTAACGAGCGAGTAAAAAAGCTATTCTTTGATTAACTAGATAGAGCGATAGGTACGGGGAATACAGTTCTGTAAAGAATTTCATTATTTTGCTCGAAATTCCGAATGTTAATATTTTGCTGTATTTCTGGGAAATATATCTTTTTCAAATATGTATATAAAAATTCCTACTGCTTATGTTGTTGAGAAGTGCAAGCTATTAACGTTTTGGGAAGAAAATATTTAGTCCAAAGAAATATTTCACGAAATATATTGGGGTGACCGGAGCAGGTTTTCTTTGAGGGCAGGTTTTCCAACCTAATAGTTTTTAAAGGAGCCGATTAAGCGTTTCAGCGGAAAGACTGGCTGAAGTAGCAACACATGACACGCCATTTCAGCTAGATAGCTGTTTTACTCCACCAAAGGAATAAAGTTGATAATTTTTTAAAAGATGATTTTTTTCCAGATCTTTACTGAAACGTAAAAATAAATGTACTAGCGTTTGACGTACTGATTTGACATTTAATCTACTAAAAAAGGGTTATTTCTGAATGTATTTAATTGTTATTTTGTAAATATATTGCGTAGTTACTCGTTGCGGTTGTCTCAAAGACCCAAAATGTATATAATGTATATGCCGTGGCAAGTTTTCCAACATCTCACGTGGCAGATTTATCATTGAGAATGAGTATTCGGAACAAAAGCATATGCACGTTCCCAAATCTTATTGTAACAAAGATTTACTTACTGTGCAGTATAGTTGGCCAAATAATAATAATTACTAGAAAATTTGCCCTTCACCACGCACACCTTTCAGAAAAACATAAAAATAAGAATTCAACGAGAAAAATATAAATTATTTGTGACCAACTTTTTGAATGTCAGTAAGACTAATAATAAGAGGATGAATTGCACAAAATGCAAGAGCTTGGCGCAAGAAAATTGCTCCTAATGAAGTATTTTTTGTTCATGTCCATTGTGTTTCAGACATTTAAAACGACTTTTGACAAACTTTTGACGACTGTATCTCAATATCAACCTGTATAAAATTGTTACGTTGACAACTTTTTTCTGTCTTTTATGTAATTATGTAGAATTACAGCGTGTTTTGTGTTAAATAAATGAGAATGTAATGCAATATCATGCGGTTTACTAGGTTTTTTACCATTATAAGTAGTTGGAAAAGTTATCTCTAGAGAGTTAGAGTAAGAAAATTTACCCCGCATACTGAGCACATTTTGTTGCGTGATAAGATCACAGTTAATTGTTTTCTGTTTAAACCAATGATTGACTTTGTAAAATAATGTTCAGTTAGAAACTAAATATGTAGTGAATGTTATTATCTCATGTTATAAAAAATATAACAAACTGTAAAAACCCATCAATAATTTGCCAAAAGTCGTTTTAAATGTCTGATCACAATGGACATGAAAAAAAAAATACTTCATGGGGTAAATTTTATTAGGTGCAATTTTCTTGCGCCTAGCTCTTGCATTTTGTGCAAATTTTTAAAAAATTTGGAAAATCTTCTTACAAGATCTACTTACAACGGGTGCTTACAAGATTGTGAGCAGTGCATTTGAGAAATATGATATAAATATAACATAATACTATTAGAAACGTTTACATGGTTGAGTTTCTACACTTGCTGAGAATCAAACACAATCATTTCAAATGTGAATCAAATATAACGCCGCTTAAATTGTCAATTCTTGAATTTTTCCATCATGCAAATAGGTGTAGTTATTATTCCTTATTTTAGTATTAATTATGGAAAGCAATATTTATGCCACTTTTTAAATTATTTTTGGACCGTTTGAGGATTGGGATGAAAAGTGTTAAATATTAAGGTCTATGTAACGCCTCCCACCGAAGAGGAAACTCCTCTAACCCTTCACCTTCGTGGTCTGGTGGCGACTTCCCTTCGCAGACACGCCATCGCCGTTAACACAAACTTCGCTGCGCTTCGTTGCACATTGACTCACATCCTTTCACCCGAAAATGGCGACGCCGAACGACGGACAGTAGTGAACTCCTGATAGCCGCAAAGCGAACTGTCGGCGACATCCATTTGCCGTTATAGTCAGTGCGTGGCTAATAGTCCACTTCTCTCTCGAGAGAGAGTTACTTCCACCATCGAAGGCGTTATAATCACTCCTCCTCTCTAACGACATGTTTGCTATCAATTTCTGTCACCGGTGGCGGTGATTAGCGGGGGCGTGGGGAGGGGAGAGTACCCCCACTATATCCCCACTATTTTCAGGACAGATAAACATTACATTTTAACCGTCTAAAACGGAATAATTTTTTTTAAAATTACACCATCCTTGATGTGGTAATCACCAGTTGTCTTTTCTTTGATTTATTTCGTTATTTAAAACATACTTTAGTGGAAGTACGCAGAAAATGTCATGTAAATAAAAATTGTCAATATTCTTTCCCCCCCCCTCACACACACACACACACACACACACACTTTTGATTCCCATTTGCCTCTACTGTCTGTCACTAGTTCGATGCACGTTCTTTCACGATATAAATATGATTATTTTATTTCATGAAAAGCTGAGATGAGACGTTCAAAGCACTATTTTTCTGCTCTTTCCTGTCTATATTTTTTAAATTAAATCGTTGTTCTTTGACATTAATCAAACCAATAGTGTTTGAATAAAGATAAATTCTTTCTTTTTAATTTCATGGTATGGTTTTTTACCTTCTATAACCTTGTCCCGTTTCTTATTTTTTTGTGATGATAAAGTAAAGGTGATAGGTGACTTTCGTGATTACGACGAGTGTAAAATCAAACTTCAGGATTGTAAACTCTCAAAATATTGTTGACTGAAGCAAACTATACAAGTGATTTTGACAGAAAGAAATTAAATTCTATGAATTCTATTCATTTTTTCTGATTAATTTTTAATGCTTCTTATATAATATTTTGTAAGTTGTGTGTTCCTTTCATTTATCTTCCCCTTTGAATTGTTGTAGTTCTTATGCGATGTCACGTGATAATCAGTTTTCTGTCTTTTCCTCATTATTATTAATCATCTATATAAACTAATATAGTATTAAATCATTTAGCGCCGTAATGTTCTCCTAAAACTACGCTTCCAATGTGATTCTCTGCAGTTTAGATCGGTGGGTTTTGAGGAAAGAAATTGACTGGGAATTGTAGCTTATCCTCTTTCCTAAGCTTCTCCGCCTTTCCTATTTCCGGTCTCTCTTCCTACTTCCTGTGGGAGCACGTGCGCTGCGCCGATCGCTCGCAATCGCCGACCTCTCCTGTTCCGAGACCCACGCTTACTTCTGCGGTAATGTGGCGTTATTATATCATCGCCATCTCCCTCGTTGCTAGCTATTCGTGCGAGCTGCGCATGATACCTTTTCTTTGTCTTTGCGATGTCTGTCTTTACAACTCCTCATGACGAAGTCCGGAACGGCACGGTGCACGGATCTCCTACAGATGGCTCTGTCACGTAAGTAGCAGAACGACTATCTGTAACTTGCAGCAGTATTGACACGCAGTGGAGCCGGAAAATCTGCTGTAGACGCAGTTGACAGGTCTTTTGAAAAATGAAAGGTTGGACTTCCGTAAGGAAAGATTGGTTCGTTTGTGGTTTCCATCCTGACATTGATATCTCCTGTCAATTTTAATTTACTGTGTTTGGCAGATGAATCTGAGTTGACAGTTGTGAAATATTGTGGATTAGATTCGTCATGGATCGAGTGTTGTTACATCATTAATAAAATTTGAATTAATCGCTGATCACTATGGAGAGGTGACACAATTCTCGATAATTTATGAATCGTGTTACTTGTTTCTTTCAAACCAAATCTCTGCGTTATGGAATTGGTGGGATTTATAAATATCTGCATTCAAATGTGTTCGTAAGCATAATGTGTGTTAAATTATTACCATTTTGCAAAGAATGTTTAATTGAAAATAAATAGTGTCTGTAGAAATAAGGTCGTTTAATTGAACAATTTGACTTAAGTTGTACAGATGTGATAAGGATATTCACAAGGTATGTTCACGACATATTGAACTCAAATCAAGATTGCTTTGCCAACAAGCTTTTCTCATATCAAATTAATTGAGGTGAATTATGAAGACATACATACATTTCCACTATCATTATGTGGGAGAGAAGTTTCTACATGTCTCCGCTTCGCACACTCGACATCATTTTCCATGGCGATGTTTTGATTTTTCTATCACTTAGTGAAATTGGTTGGACGTAATTTTTTCAATACATTTAGTTTTCTACGAATTGTTTTCTCGAAAATCAGATTTAATGTTTCAAAATTCGTGTGGTTGAGACCGTGTTATACCTGAATATGTCTAAAACGTTTGAGTATCAACGATTCATATTTGTTTTGTGGGTCCTATGACGTCAACGTTTATTCCCCTACGGAATGTCCATGCTTGCAATTCTTATTCTTGTTATTATTTTTAAAATACAGTATTTTTCTAAATTTCATTTAAACCTCTGTTGTACGTTTCTTATGCGATATATATCGGTAAAATGACAGCATATAAAGCTTTCCACTTCAGACAGACATTATATGTGTTGTGTGGTAACCTATATTAATGCGGTAATACTTACATTGATATGAATTTTTTCACAAGGAGTGTAAAAATGTTTTTCATGTACATTAGGCTACGGCACATTTTTTTATGTTCGGCTAACTATACTTAAATGAACCTAATCTAATCCTTGAGGGAGAAGTTTTTGTACGATTTTCCAATTGTTTCGGCTATGATCTGTACGATGAGAACTCATTTTCATTTTACGAAAGATTTTTTTCTCGAAATTTACTATTTGTTCTATTGTACAGATAGTGAAGAAAAAGTGTGTTTACCGAATCGGAGAGAGTGAGATGCACCATGTGATCATATCCGACTGTTTTTCTTGTGACATGCTGCTCTTTTGGTAAGTTCTTATAAACCCAACTACTCGTCCCATTTGTTATTATATTCAATTTATATAATCGATTAAAATATAATTGTTTGGTTACGTTTAAATAAAATATTTTTTGAGCGGTTAAGCTTATCTTTTATTTCCAATTTCCCGTATTTATTGCTGTACTTGTGACTAAAATTTCACCAACACGTTCTTGTTTTGGAAAGTATTTTTAATTAGAATGGGATTTTTTAATATGAAAGTGTACCTCGCTGGTTTATAAAAAAATCTTTCTTGTTGAAGCAGAGAGCAATTATCTTCGAGGTAACAATGCCGTTCAGCTATGGTGTGGGGTGCAACTCAAAATGAGGGGAAAACTTCTCTCCTTATTTTATCCTCCATGGGGCGCAATTCACGTACGCTCGGGAAATCTCCTTACAATCATCTTCATGTATTTCTCAAGGAAAATAAGGTACACGTGCGTTGAGGGACGTTCTCCGGGGGATCAGGATGTAGTTCACAACCCTCAGTGGTTATTAATAGCAACAAATAATCATTTTTAATGATAGTGAGTACCTTTTGTATCGTATATTTGAATCGTTTTTAACATAGATTTTTAATTAAATTTGATTTATACTGTTGGTGAAAGAATCTTCGATAAAGACGGAATACGTAGGCAACTTCGATATCTATTATTTTTACTCCAAAAGCGTGTCATATATGCTTTGCTGTAAGTGAATTATGTTTTCTAAGCTGATATTGAAGTATCGCTAATGAACTCGAGTACTTTGAATTCTTGTGTACAGTTTGTCACTTCACGTCATTAGAGACATTTAGCGCTGCTATTAGCAACTCTTGTTCGCTAGTGTATAGTAAAACGATAATTATTTAGAACGAAGATTACGCAAGTCTTGGTTACATTCATTTCCTTCTTGATATTGGAAATGCGAGTATATTTATCCGTTATTGCTCTCCTGAATGGATGAACTCAATCCATTCTTTGTATAATCAAGGCACAGTTGAATGTTGTATTCGAGTGCAGTATTCAACATTCTTCGTTCATTTCTCGATATTGATTTTGTTTCTGTATCAAAAAGTTTAAATGTGAGGAAAATTCCCTTTTGGTGCTAATTGAGGCTTAGTCTCCCACCTCAATCGATATTAAAAATTGGACATCACTTGCGTTCGAGGCTCGTTTTAAGAAATTCTGAAAAAGATACTGTATTATTGCTTCTCTTCCTGCTTGACTGTTTAAACTGTGATGCAAATAAATTTCTTCTGGAGTATACGTATAACAATTGAGTGAGAATAAGATTAACCAAAAAAAACCTAGTTTCCCCATTCCCTCCACCCCCCCCCTAAAAAAGGGTGCTTGGTCCACAGTTGTATATAGTAATTTATATCTCCAAATTGCAACATTTACTGCTGCAAGCAACAGCTACATGGCTAGGAAAGATTTAAAAATTGGAATAGCCTCGAGACACCGTCTGTTACTAGTAAGCCTTATATTCCTTACAGTTCAAAAATAACCTTGAAATTTTTTTATAACACCATTTACTTCAATGAGATCAAAAAAGGAAATTGTGCCATTAAATGAAAAATAAATTTTTGGCGGATTTTATTATGTCTGTTATCCGAAATAATCCCTTCTACCACTGAGATAGAGACCGATGATTGGTATTGCAAGTGATGAGCATGCAAATGAAGGATTGAGTTGAAATGAATTTACTTCCATTTCCATATTTATGAGTGTAAGTATACAATTCAAAGAGTGGATCGCAATACCTGCGCTGCATTTGTAGACAATTTCATTGCGAACAATGTATGAAAATGAGATTTTTTCACAATTCATTGCATGTTGTTTTTCTTTCTTTAAAACCAGTGAATATCTAAAATATTATTTTAGTTGCTTTCTGAACTTTCATTTTAAGAATGTTTAAAGTTCTGTATATTTCGAAACTCCAGAAATTGGCATACGATACCTTATGTCCACGATACAGCTTTGGAATCTGCTCCAGAGTGTTGTTGAATTTGTACCTCACCTGTTGCGTTAGAAAATGTGATACTTCTGAGCGATATGGCTTCTGCAGCTCGTGAAGCCCTGTTTCTGCATGCGAGATAAGTAAGGTCGTGTTTTTATTTTCATTTGTGGGACAAACACTCCAGTTGACTTGCATTAGTTCTACTAAAACTTAACAATGCTACTAACATTGGAATCTGTTTCATACACATTTAGCAATGTATGTACCAATATGAAAAATGGAATATACACTTTTAAATAAGAAAACGTAGAAAATAATTAGAAAATGTACCAAATCGTTATTTCGAAATCTGAAAATGGTATAATATCAAAGGTTTATACACATTAAATATTTTGAGGAGAAAAACAAATAAATGATATATAAGGTAATTATATTTTATTAAAATATGATATCGAATTTTATTTTATCAGAAAATCAAATATAAGGGAAAAATAACTTCATTTCACTAGGGGAACATCTACTTAAGGAACATAGTTAATGGAAATTGAGTAACTAACGCACTACATTATTTGTTTCTATTACTTTATCAACTGTTGTTATGTACATGGTCTCTTTATCATCATTTCCGTGAGGTTTGTGACGCAGAATCATATCTGTGGACAAATATTTGACTGGAACATTCCTCGTGTGCTAATTTTGTGAGACAATTTAATGTGTATGACCCATGTTCGTTCTCACAAAGTCGCAGTTCATTCTTACATTGTCAGAAACAAAGGTCTCAAAATTTTTTGTAGCCTTTCACAATATATAAGTTACCATGACAGGAAAGTGCGGATAAACGTGGAATAAGCGATAACCATTCCATGTAAATTATCCCAATTATTTGGGTGACAAGTTTAATGAAAATCAGGGTGGAGAGCGACCTGGAAACTGGGAAATCCGAGAAAAGTCGGGCAGTTTTCTGTTTCTGGAAAAGTCAGTTAATTTTTTACTGCTCAGGGAGAAAATTTAAAAGCGATGAGAAAGATCGTCGAATTAAAAAAATACTCCAAAAATTCAACGTAAATTATTTTCATCGATTAGATTTAAGGCGATTTGCTCAGCTCTCTCTCGCACGAGTCTTTAATTTAGAGGTGGATGCGTTGCCTTCTGATAGCCAAAGTAACTGATTGTTTCTTCCAATGATCTAGAAGGGACGTGATTAGAGATGTGTAAGAGAGTTACAGTTGCGGAGCCGATGTAATGGTTCCCCAACAGCTCTGAAGCAGTTCCATCAAACAATTCTGTTGCAACGGATCTGTCGCGACAGTCGCACTCAATTCCGCAGAAATCTTTCGTTGTAACAATTATATGTATTTTAACGATATAACGAATATTCCGACTGTGGCGGTCTAGTGGTAGCGTTTTCTGTTCCACGATCTCGCTGAGCGGTAGAGCGTGGGTTCAAACCCTATTCGACCGAATTAGATGAGGTTTTCAGCTGGGGTTTCCCTCACCCACTCCAGACAAATGTCGGTTCGGTTCCATAAGTTCCCCGGCAACTCAACATCTCTCCTCCCCAATTCTCTTTCCCAAGTCCAAAGGTTAGGTGGAAGAGCAGGCTTCGTGGCCTGAACCTCCTTTTGCCAAAAAGCATAAAATAAATACATAATAAATAAATTGCAACGAGTGTAAGTTTGTTTTCTCCATGTATCGTTATAAACCAAATATGACGCTTTAATTTATTTGATTATCATTTATTATTTTATTTGATGATTATTATTATTATTATTATTCGTAAGATGTCAGAGATTGACCTAACTTTGATTTTATTTTCATGCCCATCCGAACCTAATTCGCCTTACTTATGAGTAAACGCAGATTGTTTCAACAAATTTATAATTGTTTCAATAGATAACAAGAACAATTTACAGAACTGTTAACAATTGTTCCTAGTTTTTCTCTGTGAAAATTAGCATTTCAGTTCTTGAATTGAATTTAGTTCTCGACTTTTTTTCTTTCCAAAACACAGACGTATTTATTGAATTCTGTTTTTAAGCCACTATTATTGTGATAGCACTTCTTTATTAATTATTCCTTATGACACGTAATAACAAGTTAAACTTAATTTTTTATTTATAAATTCTTTGCAATGCTTAATTAGGAAAAATTCATTCGCAGCCATTGGAAAAAAAATCAGTTTATATAAGGCAAGCAACCCTCCGCGGCTTCGCTCGTGTTTTTTTGTTATGTTGAACTTAAACTCCTCATAATACTTAATAGTGGAAAATGGCAAGTCTAAAATGTTAACTTCACGTCAAGCACCTTGTTGCGGGTAGCGCGCAGGTCGAATGCTTGCCTGGTCCTCCCGGCGGCTGCTTTTAAATCTAAACCGCTTAAAACTCTAAACTATTCGTCCAAATTTTACGATTTTAACACAATTTTCATCTTTCTCAAGTGCACAAAACATAGAATGCATTTAATTTGATGATTTATTTTTACCTACTTGAATTACTCTCTTTGTTGAAGTATTTTCACGTCTATTTTTAATAACTTTATCGATAATTTAGGTTGACCTTTGTAGATAGACACATGCTGCCGCGGGCTTTTTTTGTAGAACTCTTTGGGGCGAACAATATTGCCATTCATAGTTGTCACCTATCTCTAACCGTTTAGGCGGCGTAAGTGAACATACTTCTCCTAAGATTGATTTTTCCCCCGACTTGATTGTCTGTTATCGTTATTGCCTATGACTAGTGATACCTATGGTAACAAAATATATACTATAACCTTGCCAGAGAACATATGAATGTAAAAAAGAATCATCTAAATCGGATGAGTGGTTCTAGTTTTTTAAGAGGACAAAGAGGTTTGCACACAGACATATGAAAGTGACTTTGTTTTATGTTGTGTACAACCTCTTACGTGCGCATTCATTCATTCAATCTGGATAAAGATATTTTAAGCAAGTAACTGTAAAAACATCACTTATTAGTCCTTTGCCTTTCCCACATTTGATTCGGAAAAGAATACTAGTCCACACCTTCTTGTGGCTTAGTACTTCTTCTACCACACAACAATTTATTTTTATACCTGATCGTCTTTGTTACGAAATCCACTCTTTTTGTTTACAGATATCTTAAAAATCATGCAAACCATATGATAACATACTATATCACGAATTTTTTGTAACCCTCCTCCCTCCTGTCACATGTTACAATATCTGTACACTCAATTCTTGTGTGTCGGAAAATATTAAAATGTTTAATGGTGTAGTTGATTAAAGCTTTTTAAAATAAAAGTTGATTAATGTTCTCTTCAAATGATTGTAGTAGTAAATTTATTCAAGAAATTATCATTTTTATATAATTTTTGTCACAATTTTTGGCCTGCCCCCCCCCCGAATTTCATGATGTAACATGCGAATGATTACTATTATTCATTGTACAATTAACGCCCATAATTATATTGGTTGCCACCACATGTAACTTCTATAGCTAATGGTACACCGTATCGTAATTTGATTAATGTTGTTGACTGTTGAGTTCTCGACGCCTGACAGAAGTGACAGAATGTGAGATGCTTACCCTCTTGTATTCTCTGCTACCACAAATACTGATGACCGGCCTAGAAGTTACGGCCTCGGGGAACTCGCAAAAAATTACGTCATTCAGACTGATTGTTTCTTCAAAACGATTTTTCAGGCTTATGCTGACCCATACTCGTAGTTATTAGTACAGAAAAGTTCAAAGGAAAAATGATACACCAGTATTTGCTTATTTACGAAATACGATTTTTGCGAGTTATTTTCCACCAGACTAGCAAGGGAGGTATATCAGTTATGTTTTGGGCCAGTACTATATCAGATCAATATTCTGTAATTACCGAATCCCATTTCTTTATTTTCTTTCTCCTTTTGTTTTATTCTCTTTCTCTCTTTCTTTCTTTCTCTCTCTTTCTTTTTTCCTTTCTGTTTAAATTTAATCATTTAAATGTCTGTTGATGTGTACTCTTAATGCATATTGATTATTCTGCATTGCAAATACCGATCATACCATTCACGAGTTGCCGAAACGAAACATAAATATACAGTGATTTCCCCCTGCTTCGTCAGAACTCGTTCCATCCGCAGTGGGCCCCATAGAATCGATCGCATGAATTGAAAGTGTTTTCATTTTATTCGCCTGTTAATGATTCCTATCTCCTTCCAAACTCGGAAGTCACGCAATCAATTGAAAGCTAGACATTGTATCTTCGGCAGTAGATTCTGATTGAGAGAGTAAGAGGTAATAAAGATAGAGGGTTGCATTTATGCGCCTAAACGTTTTATGGTTTTCGGGGACAGAATTTCTTTTGATTATATAGACAGTCTTCAGGAAAGATTGTGTTCTCTTTTGGATTGAACTCTACTTGAAGACACAACCCTCAACATGCAACTGCTGCTAAGCTGTTACCAGCACAGGACGCGAATTTCACCAGATTTTCAGAGAAGAGTTGTATGATATTCAGTAAAAATAATTATAAACAAAGTTTTTTCATGATATTGCTTACGAAGATAGTTTTTCTGGAATATTGTTTCGTCATTTATAATCACATGTCATACGTATGCAATGAAACTTGACAACAGTACTGATTCCACCTTCCAAATGCCAAATACATGTATTATTTTGTGGTGTTAACCCTGAGCTATGTAAATTTACTTTGGTAGTGCATTGCACATGGCTGGTTGGTTTCACGACTACGTAAGTGATGTGCCCTTCTGAATATCTGAAATGCATGTATCTTTTATGCCTTGAATTTTAACGCATATTTGTTTTCTCTTGTACGCTTTGTTAAATACCTTTTCGTTGTCTTAAATTCTCTTTTATACGGAATAATGTACAATAAATGTCATTAATCTCGCGTATTCCAAGAAAAAAATTGAGAAGGTGGTTGCGTAATATTGGTATACTAATATCGACTGTTCATTGTTTCTTTCCTTTCACCTTCCTTGAAACAAGGTATACAGCACCCACGAGTGTATTGGATACGTCTGAGGTTGACGTTGTTGCTTTTTTCGTTCGTAGTTGTACGCATCTTGTAACTGGAGGCGCCTGCGACGTAGCATGTTGCTGTGTCGCATTCGCCGGTCGGGTTTCTTATGTCGAGGCGGAGGAGGTGGTAGAAGTAGCGGGATGGGATGACGTCGAAGTGCAACTTGACGACACTCGGAGAAGCGCGAGGCGCTCGCTGGTGGTAATGACTGAGGAGGATCCGGCGCGGCAAATGGCTCCGTCTGTTACGGATGTGGTTGCGAGACGGTATACGTTGCTATTAATTAATTCTTCAGAACACCGTAGATCTCGTTTGCGACGAGAAGAAATTCAATTTCGCTGAGAAGACATGAAGCGAATGTGACGGAGTATAAAAAATGAAGAATACACAAGGAATTTAATTCATCTTAAGTGGCGTGGGAGTGTTTCGAGATATTTGTCAACGAATACAAATACGTGCATGTGTGGGATGTTAGAGAATAATGTTAAAATTCGTAGGCACCCAGCCCACTCCCACACATTGTATTCATTTATTTTATTTATTTATTTTACATCCTTTGTGCCAGACCATGACGCATGCTCTTCCACCTAACTATTGGACTTGGGAGAGGGAATTGGGAAGGAGAGATGTTCGGTTGCTGGGGAACTTATGGTACCGAACCGACATTTTAGGATCTTAGAAGTTCAGATTCACGTTTTGTTAGATCTTGCTCAACTCTTGGCTTACGGTCACTTTTTGTAGGTATATCGCCCCAAAATATGTTAGCAAGTTTCATGGAACATTTGCGCACCATGAGCTAAATTGAATCGAGACATGATTGTAAATATTTATCAGATTTCCTAACTTTCGAAACTTCGAAAGCAATTTTGGTTCATGTGGAGTCTACAGGAACTTAGCGTCACAGTTTAATAATCGATTTTTGAGTCCTGTTTGGATTTGGTGCGCGTCCGGTGGCAAATTTCATTGAAATACTGGACGTTCATTTTTGTTTGGATTTTGTAGTGAACGCCAATGTCTCAACAAATGCAAGTACCGAATTTTTCCTTAATTTATACTAATTTTAGAGTAATGAGCGAGAAATTTAATAAAATAATTAGCGAGTAAGAATTAACTTTTATTGGTAAGTATTTTTCAAATTTTTGTCATGTGAAAGGAAACAGTGAGCCTGACAGTTGCCTAGTGGTAGCGTACTTACTGCTGAGCAGAAGAGCGCGGATTCGATTTGCTGCTCTGTCGAACGGGGTACGGTTCTCAAATGAGGTTTATCTCACGTATTCCAGGCAAATGTTGGTTTGGTACCTTTGATTCCTCGGCAACCCAACCTCTCTCATTCCCAATTCCTTCCTCGAAATCGCGTGGAAGGCTCGTTGGTCTGAACCTCGCCTCGTTATAAGATAAGATTTGAAATAAAATAAACAATAGTTCCGAGATATTAGTTTTCATTATGAACAATTTTACTCCTCCAACTTCCCTAAAATCGTGTAAAAGTACCGTTCCCCAGAAACACCTCACGTCGTTACGCTGTAGGTTTTCTCACACCATGTGTTAGCTAATGCAAGATACTCGCATGAGCTACGGCTAGGCCAAAGTAAGTTGTGGCAAGTAGATAAGGAATGGAATATTCTACAGTAGAAATGGAGGGCTGTTGTAGGCACAATGCCAACGGTTCAAGGACAGGCGTAGAGCTGAAGGTGGAGGTAAGTATTCGTAAGGTGAGGGTGGCGGTGCACTTCTCTGTCGGGAGAGCATGCGCTCGGCTCGAGACACACTTGGCAGAGCCGCTGCAGAAATGTCAGCACTGCCGTAGTGTTATTATTTCATCGTGTTCCCTTATGGTCTCAGAGAAGGAGAATAAAAAAAACGTATGGCTTTTGTATTGGTCTGCGCTGTGGAGTTTGCTCGTGAGAAAAAAGTGTTTTTATATTGATTGTATGTTTGTCGGACACGAAAGCTCTGAAGGTGAAGCTCTTAAAAGTAATAAGCGAAACATTTCCTTGAGTGTGGATACTCATTTTAGATGACTAGAACAACAACCAGAAAATAGAAACCTATTAAATTCAATTTGTCACGACTAATGGAATGACCCCATGCGTTTGGTAAGCTATAATGTAACAAATGTAATACTTCTTTGTTTGCATTAAGTGTGCGTAAAACCACGAAAATGTATATTCTGATTAAATTTAACCTTGTATTAATTCATACAAATATGTGGTTAGGTTCTGTCTCGCAAGAGATTATTGATTATTCTGAACGGAATGAATATGTATGAGGAATGATTTGAATATTTTTGTTATAATGGCGTGTCAGGTGTTTCGAAACATTTTTTTTTAAATTCCGACTTGACGAATCAGCCTGCATGGTATGTCATTATTACAAAGTATGTTTAAGCTTATCACGGATACGTCAAATATGACAATAATTGTTCTGGGGAATTGCGTAAAACAAAGGGTTTCGTATGTGTTGGTTTCCTCTAAAAATATTTTAACAAACAAGAACTCTCAAGGACGCACCATGGAAAATATCTAAAATGACCCGTCCTGCTTGGCTAAATAATGAATTAATATGCCTAATGAAAAAGCGTAATTATGCCCATCAGTATTTCAGACTCAATAAAACTCTTGAGACTGAGACAGAGTATAAAGATCTCCGTAAGTCGGTAAAACAACAAATCCAAAACGCTAAAAAAGATATTTTTTGAATCTGTTTAATTCAAATTCATCTACAAAAGAAGTTTGGAATACTTTGAAAAACTTAGGCATAAAAAGAAGAAGACAACCCAAATAGTCGTCGACGTTCCGCTAAATGATCTAAATAAATATTTCACAACTGTTGCAAAACTAATTGATCCCAGAAGTTATACAGACTCTTGCTGCTCAAGGGCCGAATACAGAAGATATATTTTATTTTAATAATGTAAGTCATCGTGAAGTAGCTAATATTGTATCATCACTTAAATATAATTCAAATGGTTCAGATAATATTACTGCAAAACAGTTAAAAATAATTTTGGATTTTGTTCTTTCAGCCCCCATAATAATAATTTTTTCATTAATGTCCGAGACTTTTCGTCAGACACGGAAGATGGTACGTGTTCACCCGCTCCCAAAATCGGAGAAAGCTCATTGCCCGAGTGATTATCGTCCTATTAGTATGTTACCAACATTATCAAAGGTGTTAGAAAAGATAGTGCATAAGCAAATCGAAAATTTTCTAACTAAAAACAGCCTTTTTGACAATTTTCAATCAGGATTTAGAAATGTTAAGAGTACCCAAACAGCTGTTATAAAGGTAACGGAAGAAATGAGAAAAGCTCTGGATGATGGCTGCGTTTCTGTTCTCACTCTATTATATTTTAGTAAAGCTTTCGATTCCGTAGATCATGATATACTGTTAGCGAAGTGCAGAAAACTGGGCCTCTCCGAATCCATTCTTTCCTGGATAACGAAATATTTTGAAAATAGACGTGAAATTGTAGTAGTAGATAATACAAAATCTTCAATATGTCCTATTGCAAGAGGCGTCCCTCAGAGATCGGTATTGGGTCCCCTTTTCTTCTTAATCTATGTAAATGACCTCCCTCAAATATTATCAAATTGTAGATATAACTTGTATGCAGATGATTTACAGATTTATGTGAACGAAAAATTAAGTGAGATTTCTTCTTTAATATACCACACAATTTTTAATTTGGCATCTCTGCACAGATGGTCAATGCAAAATGACTTTCTTTTCAATCCTTCAAAATCGTTAATATATTGTCCTCGATATATCCTTCAATGAAAGTACGAAATCATTTTTGGAATTAGCTATTTACGACAATGAAAGTATTGCTTGGAGTTAAAAAGGGTCTTGCAAAAAGAATTTCGATTTACAGAGGCCTCAAAGTTTACATACTGCCTTTTCGAGATATAGAGTCCGCTAGATTTGTAGTTCGAATTGGAGAGCGTGATATGTATGAATATTACATCATAGGGAAATCATATTTATTTCGAGTTATGGCGTGTAAATAATTCGAGTTGTAGGGTGTTTTGTATTTCAACGAAAGGGAATGGCTAATTTCTTCGTCTTAGAGAGGATTTCGAGTTAAAGAGTTTCGAGTTAAAGAGTCTCCACTGTATACTAATTCTAGATCTGCGAACTATATCCCCGCTCGTATTTGGAGAATTTCACAAACTGCGTTTCTTTCTTGCTCACTTCTTCCTTCATCTCTCTCACTCTCATCCGTGTTCGCTTTAGGTTCATCAATTATACACGTCCTGCTTTACGGGCGGACTTCCCTGATCGTTTGCCTCATGGGATGGGGGCTAAAAAAAAAGGAAGGTAATAAATGCTTAAGCATATAAAGGAAGATATACATGACTACAGCTGCTGAATGAATACTCGTAACCCGAGAGTAATTTCAACCCGAGTTTTTTAATTTTTCCGATACTGTCAAGTAAATATGGAAGCAAACTTTGGTCTTTATTTGTGCATTTTAGTATGATTCGAAGTTTCTTTTGTATCTTCTTTTTGAGAAAAATGTAATTTGAGTGACATTAATTTAACTTGTTAAGTGCTGACGACACAATGAATCTGTGAATGTCTTACGTTTGCCAAACATAAAATCTAATACTTTATTCAAATTCGAAAAGTTCGAAGAATTCACTTAAATGTTTAAAGGAATTTCAGTTTTAGGATTCGCGTGTGAGATTGAAACACTTTTCCACTACGTTCGCCATTGTATTGTTTTTCGTCTTTACTGTCCCATGCAGTGGCGGATCTAGACCGTAGTCAAGGGGGAGGGGAGTAATCGGGAACGGATCTGGGTGCATTTTTTGTTTCAAAATAATGGTTTTACAACACGGATTTTATAAATATTAACTTTTTTAAACAAAATACGTCAACGCATCAAGTAGATAATCAACAATAACCAAATTTATTAATCAAGTATGCTATAGTGGCAAAGTATGCTTTAATCTGTTGAGAGTTTAGGTCCAATGGGGAACCTGATCTCAGATCCGCTACTCGTCTGGTGTCTTCTTTAATGTTTTTTTAATTGATGTAAACAAAACTTAATATTCACTTCTAGCGCTGTTGTAGAGTTTGCATCATGTGTTACTTTATGTGGCTTAAGCAGGAAAACAAAAATTTCTAAACTAACACCTGCTCTTCTTCATTAAAAGGCAGTGTGTGGTATTTTTATGAATGTCTCCTAACTTCTGATATTACTGACATAAACTGGTGAAAGTAAACTGCTGTATAAAAAAGGAATGTGAGTTTAATTCCAAATAGTGATTGACAATCTGACTTAATCCTGACAATTTCCCGTATTGAACACACTTTTATCAATATTGTGTCTTCATTCCTGTCAACTATGACGTGCATTCGCATATTAAAGAATTACTATAATTCATCTCTCGTTATTAAAATTTACATTGTTGAAGGGTTGGGCCATTCATTTGTTATTGAGGTTTGTAAAGCTCGGGTTAAACTGCTATGTGTTGTTATGAGATGAACTGCTATGAGATACACACAGTTTTCAGTGTTATATGCTTACATGTATGTAATTACAAATTATTTTAAAATCCAGACAGGACTATAAACTTTACACAGAAAGCTAAATAAACAAAGCGTATAGTTAAGACCTCAATTATTTGGTTTTCATTTCACTTTTACGTTATGAACATGAAAATTATGTTCTTCAAAGCCTTTATATAGTTTTCTTTTAGGATTCGGTCACTTTGGTATGTGCAGCCTAACGTAACGTAACTGAACTCTGGCGGACACATTAGTAAGAATCATAGTCAACAGTCATGAGAGTGAAGATTTACATTTACTGATTAGAAGCCAATTTTAATTGTCTTACTGCTCTTGTAGTTCATGTATATTAACCATACTTTGAATTTAGTCCTTATGAAAAGTTCTTTACAAATTTCAAATAATTTCATAGATTACATTTTCCTATAGCTATACTACAGATAAATTTTTCATGAAAACTGTTTTTGTTTTATTTAGACAAAAAATTGGTTGTTCGTGGTATGAAGGAGCCTTCAGTTCTTGTTAATTATATTTTTAGCTAGACTTTGGCTCTAAAAATAAAGCTTGTGATTATCACTATTGATCCGAATTCTGGATAATGGCGGAGTTTATCGTCGTTTAATCCGAGGAGTGAGAAAGTCCCCCGGAAATTTAAAGTTGAAGAATATATTGTGTGTTTGAAGTTATACTTTGATCGTGTAATTCGCGTCTGTGTACTAAAGGTATGTATGACGGGCGCAACGGTTAACTTAACTGTAGATCTCTTTGTCTTGCTGTTGGTTGTACCAAACTCACTTCATACTCTGTGCGCGTGAGTGTATTGTCTTCGCAGGTGTATATGGCTTACTGTATTCACAGAAACACTTCTACTGCGATGTTTTAATAGGTACAATTCACGAAAGCAGGAAATTGCTGGTTTTGTTTTGTATAACTTATAATTAGAATTTTCTAATGAACAGTTAATTTCGAGCATATTTCTACGCTCCATTATTTTAGTGACTGTTCAGTTCTAGATATAGTATGGAAGGTTAAATTGGATCGTTCACAATAACGTAATGATTCGGGGGATGTCTATTTAATTCTTAAAACACCATGACAAAAACTACTTCATTCGCCTTGAAATACGCTCAGTTACATATACTTTATAACGTATACTTAAAAAAAATGATGGATGTAAATACTTAACGTTAATATTTAACATCCCATTCATATTATTTCATGTTTGTAATTTTTTTGAGCGAGAGCTGCAAAAGGTATTATAGTGTATTCTTTAATTATTTACTTCATGGACCCTCTACTAGGTCGTAGTAAATATCAACGCGCATTGATGGTCGATGTTTTAATTCCGCTCTTATGGAGCGCGCTCAGAAAAGTTTGAAGCCGTCACTTTCGACGAAGCAAATGATTCTGGTTCGATTCCCGATGGGGCCAGAAAATTTGTAGCTTTTCACATTAATGTCCCAGTTCATGTAGCTGTGACTTCTGCAAAGTGACCTTCCTTCCTCTATCCAGCTCCTCCTAGTATCAATAACTCTTAACTATTACTTACTAGTTCTACTAACCCCTCCACGTGGGTCAAGTTGTTGGTAAACCCAGCTAATCGGCCCACCTACTAACAATGGCTTACCACCCAACTCCTAACTCCCATCGCTCCATGTAGATAAGCTTCAATAGCATGCTCCATTTCCCATTTACAAATACAAAATAAAAAACAAGATTCACGAATGCTTGGAGACAAACGCTCCTGTAAAATTAATCCAATTAAAATTGCAGCGCATTCAAATAGCCCTCGACATGCACAGCTCGTGGTTTTTGGCTTCGCGTCGTTTCTCCCTCCCTCCCTCTCTCTCTCTCTCTCCCTCTCTATCCTCAGCCACTCCCTTTATCCACGCTGCAGAAGCGGGTGACGCGACGCGACGGGGCGTTCCCCTGCCGCTTGTTATCGCTCGGGGAAGGAAGAGAGACGCGTTCCAGGAAAAGGAATTTATGAGTGCGTTGCGGAACCTCCAGTGGCTGGCCGGCCATCGCTATTGAAACTGTTGGCAATGCCAAACTACTCGTTTATTTCAGCATTTCTATCGTTTCTGTATGCCATTAGATTGTTCATGCCTGGGTTCAATGTCTAGGTTTGTCCACAAGAATATTATGTCTATATCGTTTTTGTTCTCGTATTACTTGCACTGATATTGTACTTGTATGATCAGAGATGTTATCGTTATTGTATGTCTACAGGATTATTTTACGTTCAAATTTGGTCGACTCCACCCGATCTTGTCTTATTATATCAGTCTATGAGAGTATTGTATAACTTCGTGTTACCACAAAATGCATTAGAAAATTAGGCTATGTTTAATGAATTAAAAAGATTTTCGCTACCACAGTTTGCGTAGTATTTAATTCTATTGGACCTCAGGTCAATAACACGGAAAATTAATATCATGTTGGTATTTATTTTTGTTTGTGAGAATTCTTAAGGTAAGATTTGTTAAGAGATTGGAGAAAATAATCAACAGTCCCTAGTTTTGTCTCACTTTGCCTAAAAGTGTACCACAAAGTACACATTTTATAAATCTTACATGAATGTCTTAATGATTTTTACTCTTAACTTTACATAATGTAGTGTATTTAATCAGCTACCAGTGCTCATCGCCTGTCCATTGATACTGGATCATTAGCGTCGTTGTGTCAGACTTATCGTCTTGGTTAAGTGCTACGTATCCATCGGTCGATCATTCTACAATACCAACCAAACACTTTACTCAGGGTTTTTACATGAACAGTGATAAATTCCGTATCGCTCATGCAACCTTTTTCATCGTCATCGTTACTGGTGCAATTACGTGTCCATTGTTTCCAGAGATTTCCCGAACTAACATGGCTCCCTCCTATGTCACCTCACCAAACAATAATCTTTCCCACCACTTCCGCAATCCTCCCTCTCCACCCACCACTCATCTCTGAAGTCCCAATAGCCCCTACCAATACCAACTATCAGAGTCCATTATCCTGCGTCAGTCGCTACTTCTCTGTGATTGTCTCGCTCCCGTCCTCTGCCTCCCGCCTCGTCTCGTCTCGTCTCCCATTACAGCCCTCTATCAGTGTTTACTCCGCTGCCGCGTGCGCCTGTGCCGCGGGGCGCCAGCGATAAGTCTACAGCAGCTGTGCAGTTACTTCCTTGCCAACTCTCTTCCTCCCTCGTCGCGAGCGAACGAGAGGTGAGTTGCTCACAAAAGGCGCCGCCATCGTTGTCTCCCGACCGCCGCAGCCAACTGCGACCTCCCCTGCCGTCACCAGCTTTTGTAGCGACGCAGCAGGGCGCGGAGTTGCCCCGCGGGACACCAACCCATCGACAGCCACGCCTCACACAAACCCTCCGCCCTCCTCCGCCTTACTTCTCTCTAGCGTCGCTCGCTTGAGTCTGCCTGCCTGCCTCTATGTAGACGCCCGGATGCCTTGCGACTCCCGCTCGTGCACTAAAGCATTCGCGATTGTACACCCTCCCCGCTCACTGTCACAGCCTCTGCCCCTGCTGCGACCCTCCGCCACCGCCTTGACGCTTTTGCACTGGCACGACCTCTGCTCTTTACTGGAGCATGTGCCGTGCTCCACGTTATTTCATAATTCGGTGTTTAGAATTGTGTGGTGCTTATGTTAAAGAGACCTCTTATTTTTTCCGCAGTGTTTGATTAAAGGGATGTTTAAAAGTTGCGTTGTGTGCATAAACAACGACGCTGTATTGTTTTATCAAGTCACTGTCTTCGTGATTACTCGCATGATGTACTCTTAACAAAAGAAACACATTTTGAAGGAGTGTTGATAAAATATACAAATATAACTTACTAATACAGAGATATAATCAGCACCTCTGTCTCAGGTATCTTGTAGGCAACATCCATGAGAATTTCTTGGGTGAGGGCTCAAATACCTTCGCTATAGTTCTCTAAAATCACACGAATGAATCTTAATAAATTGTGAGTTAACAAATTGAATGTATTTCTTACTGACGTTCGTGAATACGTTCTATTGTGAGTTTAAATTCTTATGGAGGGAACGATCACTCTCCGGATTTAGATCCCGTATTGAAACTGTTAAGTCTGGAATAATCACGTAAGAAATGTATCTCCATGCAATTGTACCTACACTATTCCATTGCTCAGGAGCAGAAGTTGGACGTCGCAAGGGTTTGATTTTTAGGTCAAGAAAGAGTACTGGGTAATCGGAAATGTAACTCTCAAGAAAGTGTGAGGAAGTGACCCATCACTCAATTTCAACACTTCTCGAAAATTTCATTAAAATCCGTTATTGATCCCTGTCGCATCTTTACTGTTGACAAAAAAGTTGCTTTCCTGTAAATCAAGGTAATAATTATAAAGCGAAATATACGAATCCCAAATTAGCAAACAATTATTTAAATTATTGCACTAATTAAAGTACAGGCCACGGAGCTCCCCTCAGATAAAAATTACACTCGCCATTATTCATGTATATGTGTGACTTGGTAGGCGGAAGAGTGGGCAGGATGGCCAGAGCCTCGCCTCATATTAAGGGAATTATTATTATTATCATCATCATTGTCATTATTCACATTGTAGTAGAATTGATACTTGTATTGTACATAGAATCTACCGGGTATTATTATTATTATTGTTATGTATTATTATTATTTCAGTTGACTTCGAATAATCCGTTCATACCATTCAATGAGCTACCGAACTCAAAAATATAATTCAAGGTTTTATCAGTTTGTATTAAGACGCTAGTATATGTAGACGGTCAGTAGACGAAACTTGTAGTTGGACAGTCATATCTTTATGAACACATTGCTGAAAAAACAGAATAATATGTAATACTATGTACATACATTATCTGCATTTAATAATTTTACCGCAATTATTTTAGATTGAGCTCTGTGAGAATGTTTCGTGTTAAATGGGATAATTTGTTACATCATAACTATTTAAGAAGTAATATTAAAGTTTCTGTTTCTTCAACGGTATAGTACAAACGATTCGCATCGTTGCCAACGTATCTCTCACCACGTTATGTTTTTCCACCTGGTTTGATTTTATCCTTAATTTCTTCCTTTCAGTTATAGTGTCTTTCTCTTCGTAGATGTATCTGTTCTCGTAATGCGATCATGATTTTTCTCTCGCAAAAATACCACTGTAAAAAGAAAGACTGAGATGTATATTGTATGAACTCTCATTATATTTCATTCTGATTTTGGAAATTTAGTTTTCTGTTGACGTGAAAGTCTCATTTTGAAAATGTTGGTTTGCTGAATATATCGATTATTTTTAACTTTTTTTCCTCATTGTGAGAATTGTTTCATTTCTTTTTGGCGGAGATATACTAGTTTATTTCCTCCTTGAGGCCATATGTAGTCTCTACTGCTTTTATTTTAGCTAAAGTACCACCCATGCTATTATTGGTGTGATGAAACTGTTTTCTCCGGGGTGAAGTATTCCCTGACGCTAAGCGGGACCGGGACGGCTCCGCCTGGCGTGGAGGGTGTTAGTGGTGGCCACGGTACAGTCAGCGGCACGCCAGGAATTCCCATAGCCTCCCTTCCTCAACTCACCTCGCCGGGGCTCTGAGGGGGTGGGCGCCCTCTCTTCCCAGATGCGCGTTTTAAATTTACCCCTTTGTTTACGGGCCCCATCGGGGAAATTTACTGGAGAGCGTCTCCTTTGACGGGAGGTGCCTTCGCCGCAAATTCCCCAATCCCCCCCTCTCGCAACCACCCCTCCTCCGCACGTCCAGCTATCGACGTTACGGATTAATGTTCCGCTGTGTTTACTGTTTAGCTGAAAATGACTGTTTGCGACTCTGTAGCTATTTATAAGCGTTTTCAAGGAATTGGTTTTCTTTTCTCGTGAATTTTTCTCCTTTTGCTTCATGTGGCGTACTTATTATTTTCTTTTGCTATGATCAGAGAAAAATGATCTCTTGAGTCTTCGATATTACAAATAGTGGTGTTACTTGTATACAATTTCTTATTCACATCTCGAGATTTTTTTGTAGTGTTCATATTAACTACAAAAGTACTCAGTTAGTATACTTAGTAGTTTATGTCTCACAGCTTCGACGATTTAGTTTAACTGTACGAGTAAATCACATTTTTTGTTACCTCTGTGACATTGGTGCGAATAAGTTTGTATCTCGTAGATGTATTTCAACTTTGTGGTGTGCAGCTGTAAAAGACGAATATGTAGAAGAAGAATGGTTAGCACGTGACAGGTACTGGGAGTTACGAAGATGTGCCAAAGTGTGAGAAAAGACAGCTGTTAGAAAAGCTAGCTCACGCGAACTAGGGGGCATGTATACTCTCTTTTCCATCACTTTTGTGTGGATTGCTTATTGTGATAGGAATAAATTGCTACAAAACCCAACACCATTAAAATTATAAAGTATTTCAGTCTACTTATTCTTGTTGAAATAAATACATTTTATTACATTTTACATTATAATCTAAATACATTATTATTATTATTATTATTATTATATCTAAATACATTTACGTACTAGAGGACGTTTGTGATTATTTAAACATGTTCCTCGTTTTCGTGGAAATCATTAGTGTGTCTATGTTACGGGCGTGAAATAATTAACAATATTCGATTGCAGAAAACTCTTATTTTCGCAGATTTTCGGTTTAAGTGGAACAATTTTATTATCAAAATAAAATTTCTTTGTTGATAATTTTTCTCTACAGCTGAAGAACAGTTTTGAAAGAAATACTTCATGTGTAACACTGTGAGAAAGTCGAATATCACTTTACTGAACTCATTACACTGATAATTAAATATCATAATGTGTAATACAAAATTAAATAGTAGGTTTAGTGAGTTTCCATGGGTTGTGATGGTCTTGAGATTGTGTGTTCATAGGTAATTGCTTTGCATGCCTTTATTGTGCAATGACAAACCACCTACGTGTTGTTTTTCCTTCAATATTTTATTTTTCAATCAATTTTTTTTTCGATCAGTGTTGTAAATCTTTTATTATGTAATCTTCATAAGGAATACCTGACAAGAGTTCTCTCTACAGAGCATTGTTTTATTTTTTCTCATATCATTTTGATTATCCAAATCATGTCAGATCGCTGTTAGTCCGGATAAACGAGGCTCTACTGTACTGCCACATATTTAAGTCATATCTATACTTTTCTGGGTGGAAATTATAGAAATATATCTTATTTAACTGTCTTCTTATCTTGTAAACGCCGTCAATAAAATTCTATGAGGACTGAGTACCTATTGCCCGAAAACCTACAGTAAAAATTCCCTACATCTTTCCGTATGTTACTAACCATTAAGCATCAGCATCTGATTACAGCAATTGATGATGTTTAGATTTTGAGATGAATTCAAAAGTGCAGAATATTTTGTTTTGGTCTCGCATTACTTGGTCAAATATTATTTTTCTATCAACTTTTTGTTCACTATGTACTTAACAATTGTAATTACTAGGTGACACAATTTCTGGTAGCAAATGTTCAGTAAAACTTTCAGGATGGTATATCAAGATTCGAGCTCAAATAATAAACGACCATATTTTGTTTTAAAAGTATTTTCTTGTCCAGGAGCTTGTGTATTGGAGCGGATGAATGATTGTGACCATCAATTAAAGTACAGAGGCAGAGGAATATCGCTATCCTTCTCCAGAAATTGTATTACTGGTCACCTATACCTAAATAGCCTATTTCAACTATTTCTCTGAATAATTGATTTTGAGAAAAGTGTTTCTAACTGATGTAAATCTCTCAAGTTATAATTCAATTAAATCCATTGTAGAATTTTTGTCAATTTAATCACGCTCTTTAGCATTTTCCGTTCGTCTGGTGACAAAACGGTACCGAATGTAATTTGATAGAAATTTAATTTAAATTTTTTCTGTTCAAGAATATTTTTGTTTAAAAAAAGCGTTGTTTTAAAGTTATAGGCAAAAAACTAAAATAATATAGAAAGGGAAATATATTTTTTTCTTGACATGCTTCTTTTCGTCACCTAATTGCTGGACTAATAATCAAATGAACATTTGATGCCACTAAGGTCGTGTTTGGTATCATTTTTTTATCATTTTAAGCGTAGATTTCAATTATTCTATAACTACATCACAATTTTTATGGGAGAAATTTTTGTTTGTGGTAAAGCTAACTTGTTTACTGAAAGAGCTGCCCACCGGTCCCATTGACTGGGGATTCACGGGACGGGCACAGGTAGACCGACGTAGACCTAATCCTCAAGGAAGTGTCGAGTTTAATGGTGAAGTTATCCTTCTACCTGAAGCTCTGTCGAGTTTAAGTACGCCCAATGGATAAACTTTTCTCTTTCGGTGTGTAAGTGCTATCATTCGATTTTTTCTGGTTTGATATAATTTCAAAAATCTAATAATACTCATACATCCGAAGTAACATACTGGCTTACTAGTAAACGAATTTTCCATATTTCTCACTTCATTGAAACATTTAATATTTTTTTAAAAATAATACCAATAATCGCTTTAGTAACTCGAATAATTTGGGAATTATGTCGCGTAAAATAATAATTACATTTAGTTAAATAAACTAGATATAAACTGTTGGTCATATCTATAGATAATAGCTCGTTGATGTCACGCGTATAATTCTTTAAGGATTTCCCTTTAACAGCTCAGGGTGCTTGGTTCGAATTGCCTCTCGATGTGTTTCGAGGGACGAATGGGAAGATAAATGGCGTGGGAATCAACAAATAGTCTGCTCACGATCGCGACGCTTTCTTGACGTCCCCGCTCATGCGGCTTAACCTCTGGAGAAAATAGTCTCGTGGGAAACATTCCGAAAAGAGCTTCGCGGTCCTTTTCACCTCTCCGTCTTCTTCTGTTCGATCTTTCAGGTAACATTTACAGTGAATTCTTCCCCATCATATAGTGGCTTAGATTGTGAAACACTAGTGTTTTCTTGGAGTTTTATATAATCAATAAAAGGATAAAGTTCAATCAAAAGACAATCCAGGGAACGTAATTTCGGTGTGTGAGCATCTGCACTTTGTTGTAATGATATCGATGTAATATGACAATATATTCCGAGGTTTTTTTAAGAAATATATGAAATTAATTATTTGTAAATTAAACATAAAACAGTATGTGGAAGTAAATGGAAGTAGAAACCGTGTATGGAACATAAAAGAGTTTAAAGTTTGATTCGACTTACTAAATTGCAAACAGTGTCTCCATTCCTCTCCATTAACAGTATATATTTTAATTATATTAAATATTTTCTAGATTCATTTTTCAGTAGGTCTCAACTTCGTTTATCAATTGATTTTATGTAACAGAAATCAGAGCAAGCACTAGTTTTTTAATTATATTTGTAAATACTCCAGATATTTTCATATGAAACTTATGTCTCGTGTGTCACGATTATGATTCATTTCAGTTAAAAAATGAAACTTAGTTTGTAAAATGTTTATTCAGCTTGATTATAGTGCTTGCATTGTAATTCAAACCTATGATTTTAATACTCGTAGTTTCGTATGTAAACGTATTTGATTTATTTATTGCCTTATTTTTGATGTGGTGAGGTTCTAGTTTTTCTTCCTTCCATTTACACTTGTTTGGGGGCATTAATTAGGAAATGAGAGAATGGTACCGAACCGCTATTTTTGTCTGAAGTAGCAGAGGGGAAACTTTGCGTACTCGATGGAAACTACACTCCGCGATTCGCTTCCACTTCGCTATCGCACCTAGTGTTTCTCTAACACAGCATTCGAAAGCAATGTGTCCGACCTAAGGATTCGTCAAAGCCACTTTCGCCCGGATGAGACATCGCGAGTGGAATGAACGTGTGAGAAAAACTTGCAACGAGTTCTCGTGTACTCCTCCTACTGCTATTGATGGGGCTGTCATTTGTGCTTTGGTTGCGACGAGTCCCTTTTCAAAGCATTCACCACGGGCATCTGACCGCCCGGATTGCCCCGTTACCTGCTTGCTCCTCTTTTCCTCCTTGCCACCATGTGAGGCGTCCTCACCACCACCACCACGGGCTGAAAGGAATTGCAACTTCCTTCTTGGCTACTACGCACTCTTTTTTCTCAAACTTTTCGCCCTGTCTGAAGGTTTCTCTTCCTAAATTCCGTGCATTTTGTGAGTATATTTTATTGTACCTCGTATCTTCCCTATTCTTTTCTAAACCTACTGTCTTATAGCAATTGTTCTAAAATTCGATTTCACATAAGAAATATATATGGATTTGTCATATTAATCCTCGATTTTTCTTGATTATAACATTGTCAGATATTATAATTTTGTCAGTCACAATTCTTCAACAATATATTAATATAGGAAATAAATTATCAGAAAGAACTAAGTGCCATAATGATGAGTATTGTAGGTCATTGTGTCGCATCCATAGCCTTCTCCACTTTTCGGTTGCACCAATTGTGAAATGGCCCACCTTGCGTGACTTCTGCGGATAAAGTAGGAATTTCTACTTCTCAAGACATCGCGCGTAATAAGTGTTCCTAATTTTTGACAGTACATGTAATTATATCTAATTAATGTTTACTGTTTATTTTACCTACAATTAGAGTTAGGTTACTGTGAAGTACGTGACAAGGCAGTTCAGCGAAATTCGAGCGTTGGACATATGTGCGCGTGATTAATTGACAATCGCGTACTTACTCCTTGTAGGAAGGAATATCCTGGAAACGATAATATATTATTTTATTTTAATTGGACTGTTTACAATATTTATTGTGATACTTTCATTCACTCTACGTTTTGACCGTATGATTTTAATTATTTTAAGATTTTAAAATGGACTAGATTTAATAAAGAAACTTGGAAAAAAATAATAAAGTGTAATAAAATATTTTATCATTAAATTTATAACCATTTTGCTATATCTCCTGCAATTGGATGTTGTTTACGTTATCATTTTCAGGGTTGCGAATTAAAAAATATTACTAAGCAACTGTGTCATTTGAATACATGGAATAGTTATTTTTTCGTATTCCATTGTTCAATTACTGAAAATGTACATTAACAAATAAAATTGTAAAGAATTTTCAAAGATTATTCAATTTTTTGAATTTGTTTTTTTTTAATTGTTGGGAAAAGAAGTATGAAATAAATTCACATATTCACAGTGTTAGGAACGAAAATATGTTGAATTGCAAATCACATTCTGTGATATGAAGTGTTTTTTTAAAATAATAAATGCATTTAATTTCCAGAAGAAGAAAACAAGCAAAAATACTAGTAATTCGCTTCTCTTATGTCATTGACGATGCAACAGTGAGGAAAATTTAATGTAATTATTTACCTTTTAGCAGCTGTAGCTGACTTTTCCTTTTAACAGCAATCATATTCTGTCCACATGAAATTGTTGACGTCATTTGCATTCTAAACAGGTAGTTTGTGCATGACGTTGCGAAATAGCGATAACCATTGAATGGACAGTACGACGTAGTTACTTGTTTGTTCAAAGGTTTTATGGGTAACCTTCCATACCTCTCTTATATGTTTGTCTGATTTGATTTGGTTTTCATACCTTAGCAAATGCGCAGCTTAGTAAATAGTACAGAGCTCTTGTGTATTGTTGACTAGAAAGCAATCCCGTATCTGTGTTTCGAAGCACGTTCTTAGATAATTAACATTAAAAGACAATGTTTGTAGTACATCCTGTGTCGGATCTCTTTTAATATTACAACAAAAGAACAATGGCGCTACAACATGAACCGGTAAAAGCAAGCCTTCGCTAATTTTTCTCCATTAAAGTTTTTTTTTACTTGTTTCTCATGTGATAAAATAGTTTTATGTCTCCAGGGGACGATATTTTAAGGGGCGTAATATTCTAAGAGATAAAGTTGTAATTTCAAGTTTGAAAATCATAGATTTAGAAGGCACGTTTTAAAATCAAGTTGTAATATATATTTAAAAAAATGAATTGGAAAAGAAAAATAGGTTCCAAAAATGATAGACTTAGAATAAAGTCTTCATCTCTTAAAAATATTGTAAAAAATTTTATCTATAAAAATATAGGACTCCTTAAATTATTAATTTAATTCAACAATCAATTGAAAATTCTCGTCAGAGCTCCTCAATCATCTTAAAAATATTGCCTAATTTCAATATCTCATAATTTTAAAATTCTTTACCCATTATATAAAACAATTATATTTACCTTGAGAAAACATGTTTGGCGGGGAAATGGTAGAAGTTGGAATGGTTTTTAATTGAAGGAGGGGTGCTCTGACCCTCTATATGACTGGGTACACGTGAATCCTAAATATGAATATGACTATTGAAATGAATTAATTAATTGAATTCATGTTGTTATGATTACACTTATTCGAATTTTAGATTTGTCTTTAATGATGTGCGATGTATGTAAGACATTTTACGAAAAACTGCTGTTTTATAGCAAATTAATATCATCTTGACTTCTTCGAGACAACCCATTTAACCCAACTGAATTGTTTTACTTCACGTACTATTTTATGTAATTAAGATCTGATACCTGAATTAACAGTTAATTCGGATGCTGGCATCTAGTTCTGAAACAATAATTTATTTAATTCGTTAGTTACATGAAATTTTTAATCTATGTACAATAATTTACCATGTATCTAAAAAACGTTTTTACAGAATAAATAAAAAGAGTACTGCCATCCACGTTCAACTTGATAACATCTTGTTTTATTTACTATTTGTGGTATCAGTGTCGCTATCAAGAAATTAGGCGCTTCTGTGGAACTGGAGATGATTTCCTGAACTTCATATTTTTAGGGGAAACAGGTACAGGTAATCTAATTAAATAATGGAAAACTTACGACCTTTTATGAACTTTAATTGTAGTAGAATTTGTACAGATAGTATCGAAAAGTATTTTAGTAATGAAAAATGTGTTTCGTATTCCAGTTCACCCATTTTTCCTATTTGAGAGGAATTTTGTGGTTTGAAAAAGAGTGGGTTAATGTCACAGCATGTTACCATCTTATGTTATTTTGTTCCTCAGACTCCAAAGTTTATCTCGATTTGCGACTGAATTCAAATACATTTGATGATGTATTCTTTGCATCGGGTGGTTGTAGATGATCTCGAGTTACCGTAATTCGTGTTACTATTATGAATGAAGTAATGGGACAATTTCTTCCCTCAATTTGTCGTCAACTTTTTAGGAGTATTGAAAAGTCTTCCATGTTATTATCTGAGGACTACAGTCTAACAAACTTTCATGATTTCATACCTCAAAAAATTTAAAAAGTTATTAATATTTGTAACTACAGTGAAACCACGTAATTCGAAACTCAAGGGACTCTTAAAAGAATTCGAATTACTGAAGGGAAAGAATTTCCATTGGGAAAGAATTTCCGTTGGGAAAGAATTTCCGTTAGGAAAGTTCTGGGACTAAAATAAAAATTTCACTAAAAAATTCGAATTATCGAGAATTTCAAATTAAACTATTTCGAATTACAGAGGTTTTACTGTATATAAATAACGTAAGGTAATAACTACTCGCTAATTTGATCTATTGTTATTGTTTATCCCAATAAGAGTGGTAAAAACTATCATTTTCGTTTAACACGTCTAGTTGGAGTTGCGGAACACTATCATAGAACTACAAGAATTTAAGAATTCAATTCCTATGAACATTTATAGAAACGTTTTTGTAATATTTCGCACGAATATGTAATAATTCAAGGAACAGTTTATTTGTTAGTCCTAATTATCTACTCGATTATAGAGATAGAATAACTTGACACGCACGATTACTAAGTCTCTGTGAAGGTCAATCCCATTCGGTGACTGTTTACATCATGCTGATTATTTCCTTCCTACGAAAACATCTTGAGATCAGTTGAAAAGTTCAAGGACGGCCACCTGAAGTTTACTAAAGAGATTTTTTTTTCGAAACTTCTGAGCACAGCACTCCTCCATCTCATCCTTCTGCGTAAAGGACGTTCTAACCGGAAGAGAGGACTCATTGTTCCCTACTTACAAAATCGTTTTGAGATGGATTGCAACAAGTGAAATAGAAAACTAGGATCTATACTATCTGAAACCAATTACTGCCCGTAAAAAATTGAAACAATTATTTTGTTCACGAAAGGGATACGTTTCTCATCAACAGAATAAAAAAAGACGATTCCTGCCACGCAAAATACTTCTCATATTATAAAGTATTCTCAATGCCTTCCTTCATATTAACGTAAAATTACCTACTCCTAAAGCGATAATTGGGATGCTTCGCCTATAATTTGTTTACATCTAAAATTTGAGACACATTCTTGAGTATGTGTATCGCCGTGTGTCACAAACGATGGGCAGTACGCGTTTGCTAACACTTGACACTCGTGCGTCTGCGCACATGATTGGGCCTCTTTTTATTCTCCATGTGACGCAGTGCGCGTCCTTGACCACGCTGTCCGCTGTCATCTCGGAGGACGTCCAGACCCCTCCTCCAGTCTCTCGCTTAGTTACTCCGCGAGGTCGCAAGCGTGTTTTTGAGGTACGTCGTTCATGCCATGCATTCAGTGTTGGCTACAGACGCGTTGTGGTTTTCATCTGCACGTTGCGATGGCTGACGAGCGACTGCACGATTGTCCTCCGCTATTTTACACAACCCAACGCTGTGGTAAACAAAGATAGTGAATTATGTTTTATTGAATGTTTGAAAGGTATCGTATTTTAAGGAAAGAATTCTGGAGTGTGTCCAACTCAATTTTCAAATTGTAATTCATAAAATAAAGGCCATAGCTAATAAATTTTATTGTCAAAAAACTACAAACTGCGTATGACCACTATAAACACACTATATTGCAAGAATAAAGAAAAACAACACTTCAAGAAAAAAATCATGGATTCTGTATAATAGGAAAATAAAAATACCGTTAGCTGCAAAGGATAAAAAATAGAATGAATTTGGATCAGTTTTTTTTCGTAGGTAGGATTGAATTCTTGGCTTCATCTCTGTGAAGTACCTTCAATGAATCACGGGGTCGCGTGCTGAAAATAGATTTAAGTTTTTTGACATTGATTTTACATTTTGTTTGTGAATATTGTAGTTTTTATGTACTACCTGTTGTTGAATGAACTTGTTGTTCCTTAATGTGTTCTCTCTCTATTTCCTTAAAATTGTCTTTACCCTCCTTAGGTCGGACAAACTGTTTTCACTTACTTGAGAGATGATTTTTCTCTTGTAGTTTGCAGAAACTGATAATTGAGTTGACCCTGAAACGTCCGTGAAACATGTGCAAAATTCTACAATAATAATATTTAAGTGTCTTTATAAACGAAATACATTTCTGTGATTTGGGTAATTATCTTCAATTGCAGGAGAATTTGGTTGGGCTCGTGGAAGTATGTTGCATCCTGAAATTAATGTCACGTATCTAGAATGATACATCACTGTCGATAGCGGATGTATCAAGAACACTGGAACTCTCGAATTGGTTCATTGAACTGCACTTTCGGTGCATTCCGAAGTTGAACTATGCCAGGACATTCTCCTCCTCTTGGAGACAATTCTCTCTCTCATACATCCGTGGACTGTGGGGCGTTGTACGTTTCAGGATACGTACGTGGTTTGTTACTACAACTGTTCTGACGTTCTACAGTTGTTGCTGTTCTCCGTTCCTACAATCCCTCAACTGTGAGATTCGTTCAGATATTGGTAGTTTCCACTGTCTTGCAAGAAATGCAATTCACTTCGTCACCGTTATAATTTCATGCATTCCACTGTAAAGTGTTCTAAAACTGGTGTGTTGGAGCATTTTGACAAATTGCTGTTCATATACATCAATAAAAGTGTGCATTTAAAACTTCATTCAATAGTATTATCAGTCATAAAGTATGAAAATATGTCAATGTACTCTTCGACATCTTTTTTTCTCCTCCATACGATCTCAATCTCTTTTCTCTTTTTCCAGTTTCTTACAATCAAAGGTAGTATTTGCGTTTATGGAACTTGTCCTCAACCTTCGAAGTACTGTTGTCACTCGCTTCCTCGTTTTTCCCCATGAATGATAAATTTAATATAATAAATTTATTTGTCAAAAAACAGTACAAACTGCGTGTGACCACGTGGAGGGAAAAAGAACTAATTTACTCTCCGGAAGCAAGCAAGGGACCATCCCATTAATTCCGATCAAGGGCCCTAAGGCAGAAGCGGATTCAAAAATTTCAGCAAAAGTTCCTGGATAAGATAAAAAGTTGGTTGCGAGTTATAATACATATATAATGTCAATATGTTTGTAATTTAACGCAAATATGTTTGTAAATTTACATGTACCAGTTATTATCGAACTATAGATTATTCTGAGTATAGTGTTTAAAAATCATAAGAGTTGAAGAAAAACACTAAATTCACGATTTATTGTTACAATAAACAGGCACAAAGACAAAGCCTAGAAAACCTGCATAATAAATCCGCCTCTACCCGAAGGTAAAACGGAGAAAAACCCGGGCCGGGATGGGGCTACAGAATTAATGTACAAAACCGTGCCAAAGTAATGCCAATGTAATTGATGATTCAAGAAGCATTTTCTGCTTTAAATATTATAGATTTTACCATCACCTACTTAAATTGTAGGTGCTCGGTGGCGTAGCAACATAAAAGTAATACTGACATAATGACTATAATCAGTGGATATATAATAATTTTACTACTTCACTATCGCGTCTTTAATTGCTTGACAGAATATTCCTACTTTAATATTCACTCGTGTTGGTCGTATTTCTGATTTCTGATTAATTCGTTTTTCTTTCCTAGATATTTATACGTTCTTAACTAGTATTATAACAACCAAGATGTTATTTATTCATCTATGGCACTGAGGCCACAGAATAGTTGACTTCTTTCTTTTCCATCATGAAGTGATAGGAAAGAGATAAGGATGTTAACACAACTAAGACGCAACCAATATAAATAAAACTTATGATCCTTAAGGTCAATGTTCTGACAGATTTAATACTGATGAAGTCAGTGTAAGTGTAGTGAGTCCAGAGAAATCTAATTTTTGATATTATGGACATCGATGACATCGAATTATTCAAGTACGTTTCTAAATCAAGGAATGTGTGTTTCCTAAAGTGTTGAGACGTTTAGTTCGTATACTATGTTAGTTCGTATACCATGTGAAACGTCTGAACGTTCAGAAAATTATATTAAGCTAGAATACAATTAATTCCTTTAATGGGAAAATTGGATAGCAATTCCTTTATCAGGAAATAAAGTTTTAATGTTTATTTTGTAGAGTTATGTACGTTTTATTTGAACGATTTTCGATTTAGAAAACATGGCAAGACTTATTGCGTTGTCAGAGATTGCTGTGAGTAGGGTTACATAATGGTGGAATATTGTCAAGTTGCACAAAATGTATGTGGGAGTTCTGGAATGGAATGTCCCGGAATTTATGTTACGATGCGTATCTTAAACGACTCACGGTTAATAAGGGCATGTAATTACTTACTCCAGCTGTTACAGAGTCGTATTATGATGACCTCCTTTATTTATTTATGTTTTTTTCACTCTCCGTGTCTAACACTTGAAATTTATTTTTGCTCGTTCAGTGTAATCATGGGTGATCCTGGACTTCATCGTACGTATTCTTCTTCGTTCTTCTCAAAGAATTCCTTAAAAATGGTCGCCGCACAGGTAAGTCGAAGATTGCATCGTCGAATTCTTCGTAGTTGATCCTATTATCTTTCTCTTCTAAAATCGCAAACTTAATACCCATTGTACACTTCGGTTTATTATGCAATTGTACTCTTCCAGTGCACCGTTGTTAAGTAGAATTGGAAAGTCCAGTGAGGCACACCCTTTACGCCTAGGTTTTTGTTCACTAGTTCGCAACATACAGTTCAGAGAGTGTTTCTTTTTGTTACGTGATAAGAACTTTCATATCGACTGAAGTGAAATTAAGATTTAGGTTTAAAAAAATTGTACTGTGATTGTTCTTTTTTTAAAATTTCCTTTGTGTGTTTTCAAGTTCTTCAAATACATACATATGTTTATTGAAATCATCAGAACATGACTTTTGATGTGGATCATTCCGTCTGCGCTCCCCAAGCCTCATGCGGTTCGAGCTCATTTCACTTCCATCACACCGCCACTCATGAAGGTGGTCAAATCTGCTAACCGTCTGGTCTGATTGTGTGAATTTATATTGAGGAAGAATATTAAGAGACAACGATTTTGAATTCTTGAGCGCTTATTAATAACTCGCTCAGTTGTAATAAGTTCTTTAAAAAAAGTGTGAGAACGAGGACAATACTACTCACCAATTGTAACTAAAGGTTTCACTATAAATTTGAGTATTTCTTTGTTATCAATTCGTAGTTCTGCAGTCATTAATTTTGTAGGAAACAAGTGAAATCTTTTTCATGCATATGAACCTGGTAGAACTATTATGTTACCTGGATGATAATAGGAATAGAAAAATGTAGGACCATTACAAAGGTTTCTTGATGCATTTCATGTAATAGGAAAGGAAATACCAGTTTTTTCAATTGTTTATGTGAAGGAGCGGAAGTAGCAAACTGTAACTGATGACCTGTGACGATCTGATAAGAGTAATGTTGTTTTTACAAGTAAAATGTATGAATATAAATTGTTCGTTAGTACCGAGTTTGGTTATTTTGATGTTTGTTGTAAAAAGGAGTTCAAGTAACACCTGTGCACTCGATATAGAACTACATAAACAATTTGTAAAAGGCACTGAAGTGACCGTTTGTAAGCAACACTTCCATTTATTGGAGAAATGAGTTGTCCATAATAAATTCTTGTTTTGTAGCCCTGAACTGTCTGTTATTGTATTTTATACTGAAAGTTAGATAATTCTTGAATTCTTGAGGGACCAAAATTAAAAATAAATTGTCACCACGAACATCATCGTGAAACTTAATTTTGAATCATTTGGTAAATATGGTAAATATCTCTATAAAGAATACTATTAATATACTTTTCATATTGAATTGGAAAGGAATTAGGAGTCTTTCTGAGAGTCGACGATTAAGAATTTTTATTCAATTGTAGCGTCTTTGATTTTTATTTATTTATGTTTTTTTTTCTTTTGCATATTTCATCATCTTTCTAGTTAACAACTGCTTTTTAGACAATAAAGTTTATTTAGCATCTTCAATTCTTTACTTGTTCATGTGAACTGAGTATATTGTCCCAGTATTTATTTCACCTCATTCCCTTTTCTGATCTTTCACACGTCCTGTGATTCATCAATTACGGTATCTCCTCTCTGTTCCACCTTCCTGAGGTCTCACTGTCATGTTCTGTACCTCATAAGTTTTCGTTCGAGACGACTCATGTGTAATTGATAAATTGTCTCTTCTTTTGCAGAGTTTTCAAGAAGAGTTCCCCCAACGGAAAGGTGAGTGTTGTTGTCTAGGGGAGGGGACAAGGGCGGGTCACTTCCGGTTGCGTCTCTTCTCCGGTAATTGCAGCTGAGGAGTGGGGTGCATCCGGCGCAGCACGGTGTGTTCGTGAGAGAATGACTCGAAGTAAANTTTTTTTTTTTTTTTTTTTGCATTAGGTACTTCTTTGTTTACAGACATTATGGCAGCGGTTGTCAACCTTTCGAACCTTTTAAGTTCCGAAAGCCACCACGTAATTTTTTATGATGAAGAAAATGAATACGTTTGTTAAATAATGACTACAGAAATTTCATTTTAATAATTGTAAATAATTATTCAATGAGACACATTTATTTAATTGATGCAATAATATCTTACGAAGGTATGTGTGCCTTGTCCAAGATACGAATCGTTTTCAAACGGACATAAAATACACCAGAAAAATATTTTCTTACTATATTTTTTCACTTAGGAAATAAAATTCGAAGAAATTTAACCGCATAATACTTTTACAACAGTAAACTAGTTCCTTCAACAGATGATCAAATATGCAATTGAATCTCAGACTTTTCTGGGGACCATCCATTTTTTCTAGCGGACCACCAGTACTCCGTGGTCCTCTGGTTGGCGACCACTGCTGTAGGACACGTCTGAAGATGTAGTTTATCTGATGTAGTTCTTAAATATGATTGACATGGTTCCGAGTTCGATTTCACGCATATTCTCGAAGCTTAAAAGAGGGAAACAATTGGAAATTTTCAGTGTGATTATTCTGCTATTATTCCATCAGTGTTTTGTCAGTAATTAAATTAGTGTATGGCCATCCTTCATTTCACTGATATATTTACCATATATCATAGATAATGTTTAATACATTGATCATGCATCCTAGTAAAACGCGAACATAACAAGATCCATTACTCTCGTAACGTTTACAGTTCGAATTTAAATTGGTTTCTTACGAGTGTCTAATATCATTGCTGTTGAAAATGGGTTAACTTGCTATGCCTTCTGGGACAAATAAGTTGATATTTAAGAAAATATCCGAAAACAGTTAGTAAAGAAAAATGAAATAACATTTGAACGTGAACCACTAGTATTAGTGTTTGTGGTGTAAATAAATTCAGGAGACTTATACGACCTATTATCTAGTTCCCGGAATAGAACGAAATGAGGGTGCAAAATTTTCGCGTACCTCGTTTTTCGATTACACACATCATTTTACGGTTTCTATGCGCAATTTCCACAGATTGTTAAAATTAAGAGTAGAAAACAACATAAATTGCCTTCGGAAGTTTCATTGTTCGTTCGCTCTCGCTTAGTATCCGATATTGTGAGAGGTATTCCTCTCGTTCCCTCTCCTCTTACAATCCTCGTGTACAATTACAGGGTTAATTTCACTAGCTGTTCCTCAACGATTGAATTTTCATGGCGCGGAATTAAGTCGCTTCTTATTGAATGAGTGATTTCCATAGGGGATGGTTTGGCTTAAACTTGATTTAATTTAACACAGACCAGTAAAATGTTCCTCAATAGGAAAGATGTATATTTCTGAGTACTTTTCCTTCCCAAAGAGTTGTTACATGTTACTAGTGGTTTTTGTTTTTTAATACATAATTTTATTCATAAAATATTCTGATTAAAAACATTTGATTTGATCACAAATTTTCAATTCGATCAATAAATTATGAGGAATAGTTAAAATTGGAAGTTATGAGGAATAGTTAAAATTGGAATAGTTAACATTTTATATGTATAAATCTCATTTGTGGAGATATGTACCTGTATCCCCATGAACAATACATTATGTTAAGAAATAAACACCTTAATATGACCAAGAGAGAGTTCTTTATGTATATTTATTTATTTACTTATTTACATTTTAGTTTTGTTATCCCCGTGCCATGACCATCAGGTCAATACGGAGGTTATGGGATCACCTCTTTTGTATCTTGTTGTTCTAGCATCATTGTACATCTGATGTAACTCTCATTATTTCATTCTTATTTGTTGTTTATACTTATCTTTACATTACTATGTTTTGGTTTATCTTTTCATGTTTGTTTCCACGTTTTCTTCTTGTTTTTTTCTAATCTTCCTAATCAAATTTCTCATTCATCCTTAATATATTTTTCTAATTTTCATAATCATATGTAATATTAAACTGATTCATGGTTTCTTTTAATGCTTTTTTTTCTTCTATTGCCTTTTCTTGTCTGTTCCACTTAATCTCCCCTGAGTTGCCCTAGGGAACTTTATGTACCTACCACATGAAGGTTGAGCTTATCTACCTACCAGTGATTTCCTTTCTCACTGCCATAATTCTCATTGCATATTCATCTAATGCTGAATATAGATTTTTTGTGGATAATAGCGTGCTCCACTTGTTCCACACATATAAACCCTCTCTCTTCATGATTTCATACCAATCCTTTCGTTCTTCTTTGAGCATGTCGTAATCAAACAATACATGACTTACAGTGTCCTTATTTTTCCTGCAGATGCAAGTATTGTCACTGATTACATTTATATTCTTCAAATAGCAATTTGTATGTGCATGTCCTGTTATCAATTCCATTATCTATTTACTTGGTTTAAACCATCTTCTGTTTTTTCTCACGTAATTAACATCATGAATAAATCGATACAAGTCTCTTCCTTCAGGAGCAATTCTCCAACGTGTTTCCCAACACGACCATAATTCCTCATCTATTACATGACTCCAGCCTATCATTGTCCCATTCACTGTTTTTGTTCCTATGGTGATCTGCTGTTTTCTTCTCAGTATCGTAAAACATGCCTGTCAACCATTAAGTCTATTGACATATCTCCTAGTATTATTAGAATAGCTTTTGTTGAAACTCTATGAAATCCATCATACCAATTAACTATACATGTCCTTTGAATGCTGGATAATTTCCTTGCAACCATATAACATTATAGGATGAAATACACCCATATATAAACATCTCATTTTATCTATCGGTATTGTATGTTTATTTAATCCTATTCGTGACAAGACGTACAATATCTTTATTATTTAATTGCTTATAAATGTGACATGAAGGTCATCTTTTCATCTAATGTCACTCCTAAATATTTGACTGTTCTTTGTATTTCAAATTTCCATCCACTTCAACAAACTATTGGAACACACCTGCTATTTCCTTATTGTTTTTGTCCTATTATCATTCCAACAGTTTAATCTTTTGAGATTGATAATTTAACACTTTCACTTACTTCCCTCAAACATTTTAGTGCATACTGTCCTTTTTTTTCTTTTCTATTTCTCTCCTGCTGTTTCTGGGCACGACAATCACCATGTCGTCTGCATACACAATGACTTCAGTACCATCCTTTGTGAGTTGTTCTATTACAATATTAATAATGACACACCACAGAAAGGGCCCAACATGACTCCCTTGTGGGCAGTCCTTTGCAATTTGTTCGATTAATTTTTCTTGTCCCAAATCTAATATTACATGCCTGTCTTCTAAGTATGATGTTAATAATTTATATGTTCTGTTATTAACTCCCAGTCCCCAAGAGAGAGTGAGGCTACTTTTTATCTCAGGAAGCATGCAATGTACTTTCATAGAATTTTCTCCAGGTAGTCTAAAGCTACAGTGAGGATGATGGCTAATAACTATTGGTAGAGATGATCAGAAAATATCCTTTGCATTGTTTTAATTAAAAGTAAAACTTAAATGTATTCAGAATAATAATCCTTTTACTGTGGAGGGCATTTACTTTCAATAATCACATTAAGATTGCTTAATTTCATAAAATTATAATGTAGATCTGTTGTTATTTGCATTTGTCATGTGTTACTATTGCCTCTTGAGAGATTGATTGGTTTGTTTCACCATAGTATTAGCTCTTTGTAGCTGCAAAATTTGGGAGTAGACTTGCATGAGCACGTAGTATTGAGATAATGGAAGAAAAAAAAACTGATAATAATAATAAAGGAATGTCATCTTGGGATTTGATATTTTTATTATCCATGAGCGCCTTTGCGGGCAATGCCCGAGAACTGCCTTCTCTCTGAATGCACATCAGGGAGTTGTTCAGTTCTCGGGCTATGTAAGAATTAACTCTAAGTGTTCTGTTCCAGATCACTGTGTACCTGGGGAAAAGAGATTTTGTGGACCATATTACCCATGTTGACCCTATAGGTGAGTGACTATATATGTTTCATAAAATATTCTTCTAAGTTGACATGTATTAGAGTAGTTAAATGAGGACAATCCTATTATTAATATTAAATTTAATTATAAATACAACTATATTTTTATATAATTCACATGATGGTCATTACTGTATAATAGACATTTATTGTCTTGAAATTTGCTCAATAAATAATTTTGCTTCTAATAATTGTTTTGATATTGTTGTATCAATATTGGTGTTTTCCTTATTTTGTAGATTGTATTTTTTCTCTTTTTGTTTTGAATATTACTGTTATAATTTTTCTTCTGAATGAATTATTTCATTCTTTTTTTGTGTGTATGTCTCTTAGATGGTGTTGTATTGATAGATCCTGAGTATGTAAAAGATAGAAAAGTATTTGGCCATGTACTGGCTGCATTTCGTTATGGTCGAGAGGATTTGGATGTTTTGGGACTAACGTTCAGAAAGGATCTGTACCTGGCAGCAGAACAAATCTTTCCACAAGTTTTTCCTGATGGTGGTGCAACCAAACGTCCACTTACTCGTTTGCAGGTGAATTTAGAGGCAACGTATTAATGTGTTTTACATTATTCATTTATTGTCATGATATAAGAATATCATCGTGTTGTAGTTCTTATATAACAAAATAATTAACGTTTATTTAAATGTTAAATTAAATTTAGAGTAACAGAACATCAATATTATAATTGTTTTTATTTTTATTTCTTGTGAAAACATTTAAGTACTGCACAAATGGGTGATAGCGGTGGTCTAGTGGTAGCGTTTTTGCTTCCTTTATCCTGCTGAGTGATAGAACGTGGTTTCAAACCCTGCTTGGCCGAACTAGGTGAGGTTTTCAGCTGGGGTTTCTCTCACTTACTTCAGACAAATGTCAGTTCATTACCATAAGTTTCCTGGCTACCCTACATCTCTCCTGCCCAATTCCCTTACCCAAGTCCAACAGTTAGGTTGAAGAGCAGGCCTCATGGCCTGAACCTTGTCAAAAGGTATTAAATAAATAAATAGGTTGGTACTCATGTACTTTAGTAATGTTTGAAGAAAGTTGATCATGTATCATCTGAGTATACCTTCAAAACATTTAGGTGTCATTTCATGATCTGAGTTAATTGAAAAAATTGGTATAATTCAATTTTACTTTTCACCAAATTTTTCATATTAATGTGAATTTAAATTAAAAATCTTTTCAGGAACGGTTGATTAAGAAACTTGGGCCTAATGCTTATCCATTTTACTTCGAACTTCCACCTCATTGCCCAGCTTCTGTAACACTGCAACCTGCCCCTGGAGATACTGGAAAACCATGTGGAGTTGATTATGAGCTCAAAGCATTTGTTGGGGAAACACAAGAGGATAAACCCCATAAGCGGTATGTTATAATTATTAGTTTTCAAATGTCTACATAATAATTACACCAGAGCGGAAGTGTGATCAAGAGTATTACTAGTTTGAGAGAATAGAAAGTTATACTAATTCGAGATTATACTTGGTAATATTAGAGCACATATCTTTTAGACGAAGAGCACAACAGTGTTTACTCCTATTTTACTGTTTTTTAAAGCTTGACATATATAGGCACTATTTTTAATATCTTTACTAAAAATATAATTTATTGTCAAAAAACCTGATCAATTGTGTACAACCGTGTTGAAGGATGATGAACTAATTTATTCTCTATAAGCAAACAAGAGACTGTGAAATTAAATTCTATCACAGGTACCAAGACTGAAGAAGTCAAATTATATAGTTGAGAGTTTCATGTGAATAATTATTACCCCTTTTCCTGATCTAATGTTTCATGACATAATGTTTAAGAGAAATAGTTATTATTAACTCATCAAAAAAGGTGAGAATGAAGAGTTGAGTGTCAACTCATTTTGACAACTTCTTATCTATACTTTTTGCAGGAATTCTGTGAGATTAGCGATTCGCAAGATAATGTATGCACCTAGCAAACAAGGTGAGCAACCTTCTGTTGAAGTAAGCAAAGAGTTTATGATGAGCCCCAACAAATTACATTTGGAAGCATCTTTAGATAAGGAGGCAAGTAACTAACTCTTTCTAATTTGTATTCAATATTCAAAGAAGTTGAGAAGCATCATCATCAATAGTACTTGCAGTATAATGATGATGATGTTCAGTGGCAGTGATTGAGAATTCAAAGAGAGAGAAAAGAATTGTGGACACCATGTAATACCAGAGGGAGTAGACCAAACTTAAATAGTTGCTTCTACCCTTGCTACCCTTCCTTACAAAATACTATATATTGCTGTAGTATGACTCTCTACATCTACTGTGATGCTGTATAAACCTGTTAGCTATGACGTTTTATTTTCTGTGCTAAGTATTTTTTTAAATAAACAAATGAAAGTATGAAGATAATACTTAGGTGATAAGATTACCAGGTTTGTACAAATAATTTTTAATACATTCAAGTTTTAAGTGTCTAAAATAAAATCTATATTTATTTTTCCCTAAAAAAGTGAGTGGGGTGACCACCCTCCACTCCCAATCGCTGCCACTGAGTATGACTATGATAATGACACATATCATCATCAAATGCATGTTATTGACTAGAGCAATGTCTACTTTTCATCCTGGAGAATATTGAAATTGAAGTCCAAATACATAAATAATATCATATTTTTCATTTTATGTAATAATTAATGTGTATGCTTACTGAGTAGCAAGAAAATGGAATACAGGTATAGTAGTGATTAGTATTTTGTTTTAATGAAGAATATCGTGTTTCTAGTTGTACCATCATGGCGAAAATATAGCAGTCAATGTACATATAGCGAACAACTCGAATAGAACTGTGAAGAAAATTAAAGTTTCAGGTAAATTTTAAATTCCTATTGTTATTTCGTTAAATAGCACTTTATATGAGGTTTATTTTAAATAATTTTATTTTTGTTGTTGTTTTCTCCAGTGAGACAATTTGCAGACATCTGCCTTTTTTCAACTGCTCAGTATAAATGTACGGTTGCTGAAACAGAGAGCGAGTAAGTACCTTATTATTATTTTTCTGTACTCTTCAGCTAATGTTCTTCCTTCTGCCTATAAAAGTGTGCACTATTATTCCTCAGATCCTCCAATACCTTGAGTTTATTGTGTCTTATTTAGTTATTATAAAATGAATTAATTTTATATTGTATTTTAGAGAGGTCCTTTGAGTTTTTCTGAGAGGTCACAGTGTTTGTAATTTCATTAACATCCTAGAGTTTATCACTTTCAATGTTTTAACTATTGTATGAGTAACTCTTTTAAATCAATTTTTTTCAATGGACAATTAATTATTTACAGTGTGAATGTTTTTCTTCTTTATGTTTACAGTTTTTTTGATACACTTTTTCGTTATCTTTTCTGAAATTTCTAGCTCAAACTACTTTTATGAGCTCGTATCTTCTTCTTCTTCTTTCACAGCAGCAGCAGCTATTATGAAAATAATAATTCCATGCATTTATGGTTAAGGATATAAATCTTATAGTTTGCTTATAGTGCAGGCTGCCCGGTTGGTCCGGGTTTCACCTTAAGCAAGGTGTATCAGGTGCGACCACTTCTTGCCAACAACAAGGACAAAAGAGGGCTGGCACTGGATGGACAGCTGAAGCATGAAGACACAAACCTGGCCTCTTCCACTATGTGAGTGCTGTGGAGAATCTCACCAGTCAGCGTTGGATTGGAGAGACCCCTGCGCATCATTACCTTTCTCTTGTCTTTCTGTCTGCCTTTCTGGTGATGTTGTCACCGTTTCTTGTGTGACCTGTCCCCTGAGCACGTGAGATCCTGGACAGTGGTGTTCTCTGTGTGTATCCACTGCCTCTAGATTGGTGATTGCGTCCTTGTCTAGCACTGCTGTAGAGGGTTTTGTCACCCTGGTGTGTGGGAGTTGGTGGATGGTAATCTGTAGTTGTGCCCTCTCTGGTTTGTACCCAGAGCCAGGTAATAGGTCCTGGACTGGAGTTGTGTGTCATCATGTGCTGCAGTGGGTGTTTTCTCACCCTTTGTGCTCTTTTTTTTGTGTGTGCCAGAGAGGGCTGTCCCATCGGGCCTGGATTCACCCTCAGCAAAGTGTTTGTCATGACGCCTCTGTTGGCGAATAACAAGGACAAGTGGGGACTTGCCCTGGATGGGCAGCTGAAGCACGAGGACACAAACCTTGCCTCCAGCACGTTGTAAGTCTAGGCCACGTCTATGTGTTTCCTGTCTTGTCTGCCATGCTTGCGTGGCTGCATTGGACGTTGCCTGGGCTATGCTGTGCATCTGAGGGATGATCAATTTAACTACTTGCTTGAGACCCCAATCTTAATTCTGGCTCAACTATGAGATAGTTACATAGCTGATGAAGATCTGTGAATAAGAACTAACATGTTCTATTCTTCTGATCTAATATTTACCATCTGATATATTCTTTGTTCTAATATTTGCCATCTGTATTGTGATGTATATTTCCTTTGCTACATAATAAGAATATAGTGGATTCTAACCCTCAATTAAAATTGGCCTTTGGAAGTTCTGGATTTCTTGGTGAAATTGTTACATGAGACCCGCATGTGAAAGGTCTCGAGCAAACAAATGGGCTCAGCAAGTGCTGCTTTTCCTTCTGCTCTTGCAATGGCAGCAACCATTGTTCTATGGCCTGGCATTATGTATTCTTTTTCTTCATTTTATAAATCCTGTTCTATTTTCTTCTAAATATTCCTTAAATTTAAATTTTCAACTAGTCATAGTGGGGCACATTATTATTTCAATTTATTTCAGAATACTATACGATGTACTTTATGCATGCTCCAACTTTGAATTTATGATCCAGTATTCTCAAGGACGAACTGGATCAATATTTTGATTTTAATCTTAAAATTTAATTATTGGATGTGCTGAATGTATATACATTCTTCTTGAAAAGTTCTCTTTATTATATGGAGATTGCATCATTTTCCATCTCATTTCATTTCATCTTGTTCTATCTTTCATCTTTCTAGTGGATTCTGTTAATTGCGCTTATAATTTTGCTTGTTTGCATGTGATTAGTAGTTCTTTCATAATGTTTTTCTCAGATCAAAAAAATTATCTTGATTAGGTTGTTTCTGTTTCTATTAAAGTTAAAGCAATTTTATTTGGAAGTACTTCAATATTATTTATAAGTTCTGACAACTTTTATACACTTTTCTAACTTTTTCTGCTCTTATATCTAAATTTTGGATTTCAAATATTAGACTATGAGGTGTTTATTTGTATACTGTAGTTTTTAATTAATTTCAAAATCCTGAGAGCTTTTATTGGAGAGTTAGTTTCTTTTATTTAGATCAAAACATTTAATAATTTTTGTATCTTTGCATGTATGGAAGTTAGTATATTATTTTCAAAGACTAACCAAAAGATTCACATCTTTCAGTCAGGAATGCATAACTTCATAATGTTTAATAACAGAGGAAGTTAAGTGCATGCATCTTCAATTGAAATTGTTTTAGAAATCATTTAGATATTTTGAAATATTTTATAATGTATAGTTGAAACAATATATATGCTAATTTTCAATTATTCCCATACTTTTTTGTTATTATTAACTTGTAAGACTAATTATTTGTTAAATTTATTATAATTGGACATATTTCTTTCATTTATTTAGAGTGGCTGATCCTTCTCAACGAGAAAACTTAGGAATTATTGTGCAGTACAAAGTGAAAGTCAAACTATGTTTAGGAGCTCTCGGAGGGTAAGTTATATTCTTTTTAAGACATATTTTGATTTGATGGATTTTTGTTCCATTTGTCTTGCTGAAACTTGAGACATGAAAGTGTAATGTAAATATATAATATAGTATGTGGAATTTAAATTATATCTAAATTAAACTACATAAGGTTATGAGAAAGATGCACAGAAGATTTCTACACTTTTCAAAACAAGGATTCTTTTCTTGTTTTCAGTAAATTTAAAAAATACATGTATAAATAATTTTTGCTGTCAATTTACTATCAATAATAGTATGTTCTACTAAAATGCAGCCGTTTGTGGCATTTCAAACATCAAGTGAGATTCAGATCTTTTATTCAGAAGTTTTATATCGAAAGAGGTAGGATGTCAATTTTATTTTAAGATAGCTAAATTTATAGATAGATTTTAAGATATCTGTTGCTCAGCTAAGATGGACAAATGGAATTTTCTTGTGCACTGTGGGTAGAAGTGTCAAAAATATTGGTTTTTCCTCAGTCTTCACCATTTGTTTTGCATTTTGTGGTTTATAGGGATTTAGCTGCAGAACTTCCATTCATTTTGATGCATCCAAAACCAGAAGAGGAACCTCCTCTTCCTCCTACAGCTCGGCCTTCACCTTCTCATGCTGCCAATACTGGGGGCTCAGAAGAAACTCCTATGGATACCAATTTAATCCAACTAGATACGTAAGTCTTCTTTGTAAAAATTAATGTACTAGCAGACTTTTTAATAATAAAAATGCTATATTTTGTTTCCATTATGATGATATAATTTTAAACTCCAACAAGAAGATAATTATCTGATGATAAAGTAGTTTTTCATACTTGGCTCTTACATAACTTTTATGTAAAATCAGATTTCTCTTCATTCTTTCGCTAAACTTGTAATGCATTCAATGGATGTAATATCCAGTTGATAAAATGTCAGTTGTTTTCAAAGCACTGAAATTTCAGTTTAGTAGGATATTTTTTTAAATTATATCTCCTCCTCCAAGGTTTACCACACGAATCCTTCTTGAACACCCTTGCTTCATACGAAACAGTCTCATTCACCAACACAATACTCGCAATAGTAATAATATTCATCACCCTAGAGGGTCAACCAATTTGCCAAAACGGACCATATCATTCGGGAATGGTTCTATATAATTCCCCACCCAAAAGTGTAAAAGATATTATGAAATTGAATCTCTTCAAATCCGCAGTTAAAAACTACCTCCTGCACAAGTGCTTCTATGATGTAAAAGAATTTATTGATGTTAATAAAAGTTAAATCAGTCTTTGTATTTTATCATGTCATTGCTGTAGTACTTTTAAAATAACTTATAACAATTTCAAAAACTATTTTCTTGCATGATTGTTGTATCCTATAATTCATATTAATTTAGTTTATGTGTACTCTACTTTAAAATTCCTCATTTATAATTAATTATTTGTTTGTCAAATTTGCAGAGATGGAATTCTCCCAGACCAAGATGATGATATAATTTTTGAAGACTTTGCTCGTCTGCGACTCAAAGGGGAGACAGAGGCCTGAGGGAAGGATGGTCGAAGCCAATGACCCAGTATTCTATACACAGAAATAGACATTATGTGTGAGTAAATGGTCTTGACAGAGCAGGGCTTCCAGCCCATGACTCAGGCACTCTTCCAAAAGTCGCATTGTTAGCAGGCTTTGTAGTTAGGTGACAATCCTCTACTAGCGCTGCAATTGTCTGACATGTGTGATTCACTGGAAGTATATGAGTAATATATTTGAAAACTTGTGCATTGTCTGTGGGCTGGACAAAGAATTCATTACTATAGGTTTTATGTTTGTGTAGAAGTCGGTGTATGTTTGTCAGTGGAACTCTCAGGTTGTGACACAACTTGAAAGTGACTTTTTTCAATTATACTTTGCATTTATGACATTTGGAGGCAGAAAGCAGTATAGCTATGGGTCACAAAAACAAGGAAAATAATACATATATATTTTTTGTATTTTATTTTTCATTCTGCACAATCAGTCACTTGTCAGAGGCATTAACATGATGTTGTGTAGGTCATGTCTGCCTAATGTTTCCTCCCCTCATCACCTGGCCCAAGAACTCTGAAAGTAGTATTACATTATCTTCTGGTTGAAATCACCCATTGAGATAAATACTGCTCTTGTCTGTTGTAAATATGTGAGCTTTTTTGCTTTCCCTGCTTCCCTAAAGTGTGCTTTGCATATTTGTATTATCTGTAAAGAATTCTGGACCTTAGATAGTATTTATGTGAAGAATTCTGCAAAAAGACTGACAATTTTCGTCGGAAAAAAGTTCTAATTTTCTGAACGTCTTGCCCCTCATGTGTCAGGTTATGGGTGAGGAAATGGACAGTTGTGTGGCAGACTATTAATCCACACTCCCCTGTTGTAGGTTAAGTAAAAAGGGATCTAGCACACCTGTTTATGCAAGCTTATAGAAATTCCATTTCATGTGACTGTTTATTCCCATTTTATATCTGATATTTCTTTGTGGTGCTGCCATGCAGTCTGCAGGCAGGCCGCTGGTCAGCTCCAGCCATTCCCCACAGCCCACAGAGTAATAATATTTTGGAAAAATGACTGTATAATATATTAATAATGTGTAGACAAATGGATGTCATTGGCTGTGTTTATATTCCCTTCTTTATAATGTAAAATCTTTTAATCTCCTACCTTCACTATGACCTGATATATATTTTTTATCCGACAAAATTTCTGTTCTTTGCCCTTCTGACAGTCTGACAGAGACAACTCATGCATGTGAAGATATGAATTGAGTTGAGGATAACTGCATAATGCTCTGTATCTCGTCAGGAAATCTGTAAATGTGTGGAATGAATGCTGTATTATAATAAAAGAACCAAAGATTTGTTCTTGTGTTAAGTTGTAAAAATAGTACATTAATTGAACATTTTGTAAATCTGTTTCCTGTTGTAATTTCTTCATTTACTTGTATAGTTAAAAGAGTTTCTTTTTATATCTGTACTGATGTTAATGTTGCCACTCCAGATTTTACGGATATTTACAATTTTTATTTTATTATTTGATTTTATTTGTTATTTTTCAATGTAAAGAACATAAAAGCAGAACCTCATTGCTTTCATAAATTTTGTTGTAACTTTTGATGGTATCTTAAGGAACAGTGCCTTTATTTATAAATGAACAATACACTGGTTCCTGTGAGAATGGGCATGCATTTTTTTAAATTATGGGATGTATAAGTCTTTTCTTAGTATTTTGTATCTGGTTAGAATAGTTTTGTTGATGTTCTATGAAAATATCCCCGGAATTCTTGAATTTCAAACACAGCAGACAAAAGGTTTATGTTCTATGCCTAGTTATAATTTTTCTGATTTGTAAATGTATTGTAACATTTTTTATTTATTTATTTTAAAAGTATTTCTTAAACATGTAAACTTTTTGGGTTTACATGTCTGTTGAGAATTCATAATTGTTAGCACTCTGTAGTTCATATTGTACAGTTTCATACCAGCTGTCCAGAAGCATTTAAAAAAATATTTTATTATTCCCCTTATGTCACAGAGAAAGTGAAACCTCTGGTGGGTAGGTCTCAGGGAAGGAGCAGTTCAAGCCGCCATTTTCTTCTCGTGGAGAGAACCTTACTTTCAAATGTGCTTTTCAAAGTGCTCTAATAGACTTGTAAAGGAAAATATTCATGTGTACATTGGGATAAAAATAAGCCAGACGTGGAGATACAGGGGATTTGCAGGATTTTAATCCTTGCTCCATACAGCAAAAACGATGTGTAGCTGTTTTTAAATGATTAAGCACAAACCTTATTATTGTGTCCTCTCATCATGCCAGCTGAGCATTTGCTGGTTATGAAATGAAAACTGATGTACGTATTGTCTTGTTTAAAGGACAAAGATCTTGTATAATTTGTATTTACATGTTATTCTACATTAATACTTTTTTTATTATTAAATTGTATTTTTACTTTGAAATCCTAATATTATTTCCTGTGTCCCCTCTTTGGAGTAGACATGTAGGACAAAAGCTAGAAATAATCTCTTTCTGATAATTCTTCCCCTGAAAGATAACTTATGAATTTTTAAAATGTTTGGGAATGGGTGAAGGAGGTTTTCGGAAATTGCTCTTATGTTTCATTTATTTTATGTTAGTACAGTACAACCTTGTTTATCCAACTCTCATTTATCCAGAATGCCTTTTTCCTTGGTTAATTTAATTATAACATGTCTTTTTAAAAAAAATTGTCCCCAGTATAAAAAATTTAAACACAGAAGTTTTGTGCTGCCAAAAGACTTCAAATTGTATAATTTATTTACTTAATTCAGTATACAGTAATGTCAATCTAATAAAACTCTTGACATTAGCTTGATTTTTCAATGTTGTGTAATGGTATATTATAGATACATAATTTTTGTTCACATACAGTAAATGTCAAATGTTCTGTCTTGAAAATACTATTGTTTTGCTTATTTCCCACATCATCTGGATTATCCAATATTCAATCTATTAGGTTATCCCCCAAGAAACAAGACAGTACTGTTGTTCACTTAATTGCTATAAATCAAAAGAACCTGGTTCATAGAGGGGCACAATGTGCCTATTTATTTGGTTTATTTGTTACATTCATTTATACAGAAATTTATATAGTGCCTCCCATGATATTTTTCTTTCCCTTTTCCTAACCCAAACCGTAGCCCAGCATGAATCACGCCAAGGGTTGGTGTGCAATAAGAGCATCCACCCCTTGGCGCAAGTCGCATATCATATAACCCATGAATTCAAAGTGATTCTTGGGAAGGGCAGTAACTTTGTGTGGCGGGGAATTGTGGAATGTTTAGGCATTTCATCCAAATGAACAAGAAAGAAAGAATAAAAAGAAAAGAAAGACGGTTGCGTTGATAGTAAAAAAAAGTACATGAAATAGTCCGAATAAAAATTGCAGTGAATCAAATTTTTATCTGCCATCTTGTTCGTTTCTCTTGGTGCTAGTGAACCTATTATTAAAAGTTATACCTGCCAAGAAAATTTTATGGAACCAAATTTGCTGTCATGAGGTTTAACTTAATATAAATCAGAGAAATTCCTTAAGATATTTACAAACCAATGTTTCCCACTTACAGTGTTTTTGTTTGGAATTCTCGCGGATCAAAAATAGTCACCTAAAATATGATTTAACTACTGTCTTAATGTCAGGGAAAAATATATGCACGTGGGGCGAAAATAAGTATTTCTGTGACGAATCATAAAGCTTATCACATTTCTTAATTTCTCGTAAAATTGGTGTTGAAAACGAATCAAAACGTTGATCTGCTAGGGATAATCCTGGATAACTTTGTTGAAGCGGAATATTTTAAAAGAAACCAGCAGTAAGCGCGAGCGAAATTTTATCGAGATACCGTCCTTTTATGACCAGATATTAAAGTTATTGTTGTTATCACCATACAAGTTATCAAATCATTGTTGTTTCCAAATGAAGTTAACGCAACACCAAATTCTACCAGCTTAATTGGCAATAATGATAACTAATTACAGATTAGTCTAATCGCCGCGCTTAGTGTCACCTCCGCGAATTCGGAGGTGACAGCGCCGTTGGAGTTTCGAATGATCGCCTCGCGGGAGTGTTCCTATTGCTTCTTTCTATAATAAAGGATATGGATTCAGTCTCTTTGAAGTTACGCTGCTTGGAGTAGTAGGTGTATTTGGCTTGAGGGATTCAACTCAAAGAAACGAGTATTTAACTTCGAGGAATTTGCTTATTTTATAGACCGAAAATAGAAATAGTCTACAGCTTATGGTTTTTATATTTAATAACTTTATTACTACTTGGTTCCTTGAATTTCTTACCTCGAGAATCAGAAGTATTAGTGTTTTATAATTTTTTTAAAATTCGGAGATTGGTTTTTATTCCCAAGTATAATTGGTTGTTCTTGGTATATATTGGGAAAGCTTGAAACACAGCTTGTCAATTAACAGTCAATTTGATGACAATCACCAAAGACCTTATTCAAAATGAAATGTATATGTTTATTGGCTCGCTAACCTCTCCTTATTCATAACTCCCAGCAAAACTATTTAGACTGCTACATTTCATTAAATCTTATTTAAAAAACCATTTTGTTAAGTTGTACATTTCTTTCACTAATTATATAACATAAGTTAACATATAATACTGTTCATAATTAATGTATTTTCAGTAAATTATTTTTTTTCATTACCTATGTTCTTGTTGACGAGATTTCTTGAATTCTGACAGGTCACGTCGAACTGTATTAGAAATTAATCTCAGTCCTGAACAACAATAAAATACTATGCACAAAAGACTACTAATGAAGGCATGAGACAAAACGATTCATAATAAATTAAATGCTTATATTCAATCATCTTTAACTACTTCGATGAGAAAAAATACCTCAATATTATCGAAATCTTCTCGTTTCTTAAAATGATATCGATGTTATCGTTATCAGCTACGAGCAACAGAAACTGCTCATTATAAAAACAATAATATCAAAATCGTTAAGAACTTGAGATAACCAAAGTCTAAAAGCCACGATTTCTTGCTTGCTTCATTTGAAGGAAGTCAATTTTGTTCACATATAACAAATACGTCGCACTGAAACTTCGTGTCCCCTTAATGTCAATATCATACGGAGAAGCTGCTGAATGAGTTCGGTTAACACACAACCCTAAGATTTCTATTACATAAGATACAACCAATGTGTGAAACAGGTGTTCCCATGAATCTCATCATAACACGTCCGTTACAGTGTCTAATTACTGTTTTTAGAAACAACTTAATAAAACAACCGCAGACCCCTGGAACGTTTCCAGGAAACTGTCTTTGCTGTCTTCACATATCTTGATTTTCTCTTCGATTTCATCTTCAGTATCGCATTAGATATGGTGTAAACAATCCCTTTCGCAAGTGTTTATTGACTCCTGAGATTTATTTTAATACATGCTTTTTTCCTCGTGTTTAACCTTTTGCCACGTAATGGTTATATGTGCACGGTAGAGCTGATACAATTGATTCGCAAGTGCGCAATGTGATAATTTGAAGTGTAAACACACAAATATTTGACAAATATTGAGGACCTTCAAGAAAATACACCATATCTATTTTGTGGGATCACATTGCTTTCAAGATGATTTGTTGTTGTGAAAAGACACATACAATCATTCAAGCTGTTTCTGCCACATTTGATGTGTGTCTAAAATATATTATGAGATATATATTTATCAGCATTACCGAGCAGTAACGTCCATAAATTACGTAACGCACCCTGGGGAAGAATGAGGGGTGGGGGTGGGGTTTGTGATGTTGGTACACTGCTTTACAGCCGAGTAGGAGATGTTGCTCTTGGTGTTTTTAACGCTACTTTTTATGCTTTGTAGGGTGCTTTTTAATCTCAAGTTTGTCACTGTAATCAGTGTATTCAACTGCTCAGTGAGAACATAGAGCAATGAGGGGACGCGATAAGAAAGAAACTAATGTTTAAAAAAAAGAGCAATGAAGAACGAACAAAATTTGTCAGTGTATCATAATTTGTCCCTCAACTTCTGAAAAACAACAAATACTTTTCTTAACGGGAGGGGGGGAGGTATGTCCTGCGTTACCGTGAATTATTATTGAGCAGGCGGGGTAAGAATCAACGTTAAGGTATGTTTACACTTGTATATGATACATATCAATTTGTATGAGCAAGAGCCACATAGTTATTCTTTGACAAGTCGCGCGACAGGACCTCAGACAAATCCTGATACATCATGTATGAGCCTGTCAGGATATACATGTATGCGCATAAAAGTCGCAAACGCGTATGCGAATGCCCAGAACCCATGGCCATGTTTGTAAACATTCTAGCTGTGCTTTTGTAGGTTATATCATTGTTGTCATACGTACTTCACATAATCTATTGATTCCTGAAATGATCCCTGTTATGTTTAGATTACTTTCGGTCAGGTGAAAATTGAGACTAGCCGGGAATCGATCCCGGGATTCCTGCATTAATCACAGGGGGTTTAACCACTACACCACCCGTTCGCCTTCCACAACTGTACACCATTTCTACTCAGCAGGAGTCCCGGGTTCGATTCCCAGCTCGTCGCTATTTTCACCTGACCGAAAGTTATCACATATCTTCTCCACGTGTAGGGTACACGGAAGAAATATATGCATGTTTAGAATAGTTTTTTTCTTTAGTAGATGATATATTACTATAGTTTGTGTTCTTCCCTCGCAAGCTCTTACAAATCGCAAACCTCCGAAAACTTGCGTATTACATGTATATCATACAAGTCGCTCATACATGTATACAAGTGTAAACGTACCTTTACATGTGCGTTATGGAGGTATGAGGATGTGCTAAAAACGGTAATTTTTGCGTCACGTAAATAATGGGTGGCTCCTTATCGAATATGCGTTCGTGCACTGATGGTAGTAGTCATGGACACTACCGTTAAATCTGCAAAAGTCCATTCATGAGCGCTAAAAACGCTTGCATTAATGTGTTTACTATGGGACGATCAAATACTATTAAAATACGGTAAGAGATCACACGTCACAAACGCACACTAACAAATACATTTGCACTTCGTAAAAGTATATCACAACCAGTGTTCGTGAAAAGGTTTTGCTGGAGAATAAAATCTCTACGGAGAGCCTCTACCCCAACAACCTCGCTCGTCACTGCCATCACTGCACTCCATAAAACCGTTGCACACTCGTGATGGCGGTAGACATTCACCCAATGGGCAGCGATGTCCACGACACGTGTCAGGACGGCCAGAGCCCATGCCCTTCTCTCCGGCCAGCGCAGCCCTGATCCAAGGTACGTAGTTCGCAACCTTGGTGTACACCCCTGGACGGTTGGCGCGTGCGCAGCCATAGCCGTTGCTGGTGACGCCGTGAAGAGACCAGCGTCCATCAGGCTCCTGCAACAACGAGGTGTAATCAGTTGCTAGCACATCACATGTTGGTGGGAAGGAAAATAATATGTTTCCACGGAAGATGCACCGCATTATACCGATCGCCTTGACCTTGCTGATCGGTCTCACAAAATCGGGTCTCATCCACTCTACAGTCTGGATGCATGAGATGAGTAAATGTGGCGAAGATAATACGAGTTTTGTAGCTACGGCTGCTTTATTATTGATTCTTATGTACCTGTGCTTAAGATGATTTAATAAACCACTGTATTTTGACGATGTAAATGAATTACACTTAGCTGACTGTTTCAAGAACTAGACGCTAACAACACATATCGAAAAGTGTATCTGTATCGCTTCACCTCCTCAGAATGATAAAAAAGATCAGAATGATAAACTGAATTAATGTTAACAAACAAAAAACTTGAAATAATTCCTACTTCAATTTACGAGTATTTTTCAACATAAACTCAACAGTATTTCTCAATGATGTCTCATATATGAAGTAATACAATTAAAATAATTAATCATTCTTTAGGTAAATGAAAATAACTTTCTAAATTATGCATTCAGCACTCAGTAGATAAGTCGAGAGGGTATTCTGCCGAATGCTCGGAATATGTGTTCAGTACAGTTAGTGCTCGTTCTAAGTAACGAGCGAGCGATTCAGCCGAGACATTAGAGATGTTTTTCCTTTTCTCAGCCGATTAAGTACCCACCTCGACGCCCGCCTTGACAGGAGAGGCTCCTCTCGATCAACATGATCAGGCGAGTTAGTGAAACGAACTCTTTGTTGTTATCTCTCTCTTCTCATTTGTTTCAAAAATGTCCAAGTGGTATATTGAATAAAAATTGATCCAAAAGAACGAAACTCATAAATATTTGTGGGCCTTGAAATCGGCTTTGTACGAAGACATGCGGGATGCCAAAATTTGCAGAAGTAAGGAAATTTCACGATTATGTGAGCCGGAAGTAAAAAATAAAACTTAAAACTTACTATACTTATGCAATCATTAGATGAAGAAAGTCCAGTATTCAAAGAAATAATTATATTTGAGATCTGAATGTCACGGCATAGCAGCATTCGATGGGCGCAATTCGGCCTTAGAAGAAACGTGTTAGCGAAAATTTGAAAATTACAGTGCGAGGTTAAAGTAATTATTTAAGAGCACGACAAACTGAACCATATTCTGAAATATACGCAGAGACCACAAAACGAATTAAGAGGTTTGGAGGGGACATCTCTGGTTCGAAAGTGCACATGATATCATGCAGTGTCAGATCCAGGTTTTTATTTTGGGAGGTGCTCAAATATTCGACAGATCAGGGGTACGGAAAATTTAATATGACATAATGCAATTTGCGATTTTGTAAGAATATAATTTTACTGCCCAATGCAAACAAAAGGTCTACGAAAGAAGCATATTAAAAAAAAACAAGATCATTTTCTTACTTCTCTTTTTTGGAGGGGGGCGTGATCTCGGGAGATGTCTCTCCCAGACCTGAATCCACCCATAGTCTCATGTAATTTGTTAGGGAAGCCATTTCAGTCACAAACGTTTGGATATCGAAGCGGGGCATACGTGAATTTTACGAAAGACACTCATTTCTAACCACCCCGTTAGGTCTCAAGGTTGTAAAATGTTAAGCCATCTCTGAAGAGATTATTGAATAAAGTTTTTTCATTCTACTTTTTTATAGTCAATCTTTGGTAAACCTATTTGAACTAGTATGTAATTTTTTTGGAGGGAAAGAGATTATCTTCTGCTACTTTCTCAATAATTATTTGGTAAAGTTGGCGCTGAGATTTCCTGAATGGTTACGTGAGCACCATGTGCTTTCTCTTTGCTTCGTTCTCCGTCCCAAAAGAAGATCCGCACCCAATAGCCAAATGGCATTCGGAGTTTTGAAGTTACGTAAGACTTAAAGGAAGGACGAGACTGTGGCTTGGCAATGGGGCACGAAGCTCGACCTTCCACGACAAGAGCATTCTCACGCCGTCGCTTCTGCTTCTTTCCTTCACTCCCAACTTCTGTCATATCGATTGAATATTTCCTAGCTATCCAGTCGGAAAAGAAATTGGAGTACACTTATAATCTGCAACATTCGGCACACCATTCATGAAACGGAAAGATCCGAACCGCAGATAATACTACTCCACACTGAAAAAATAGAACTCTCATATACCCATGCAGTAAAGAAAGACATCAGAGCGTGTGAAACGTATTTGTTTTTTTTCTTTAGTTTTTTTTATTACACTTTTGAGAATTTATTCGTGCTTCCGAAGACGATAACTCCTTACAATGAGTTTATACGTTTATTTAGTATAGCGCGAGAGTGCAATCGTAACATTTTTTTTAGTTCTTACATTATTCATTTCCAAGTATACATTATGTACAAACACTTGATGTTCAATTTTCCATTTCTTCACTATTGCGCCATATTTAAATATTTTAAGAAAGAAATGAAGAAAGTTGATGAGTGGAGGAAAGAGGGGGGGGAGAAGATGCCGCCAAACTCTAGTACGGGACGGATAAGATATATTGGATTAACGAGCGATTTCATAAGTGATATTTGAAGGTAGTTCAGCCAATGGAGAATTAAACCTTTTTGAAACGTAAATATGTATGAATGGACTAAAGAATACATGCTTAATCTATTTTGACTTTAAACTCAGCAACATACTATTTAAGAAATTTTAAGAAAGTTTGTTTAATATTTGAAGTACATATATTTTTACGAGAATATAATGTATTTTTGAAGTTAAGTTACTTTCTAAATATTATAAATAGACGCATTAAAAAAAACCTGTAGCCAGAGACCTATATTAAAAATATTTATTTTAGCCCCTGACCATTCTGGAGAGAGATTAAAGTTATTGCACGCGGTTTTTGTCCCATTCACCTTTACCAAGTACTTAATGGACATACAGGATTATAGCCGTCTGTGTTGCAAATGAAGTCAGACGAATCTCCAGGATATATAACTTTCTCCCCAAACAAATGTTTAAAAACATAAGATTGTATTCACTAATTCTATTATACTTTATAGTAACATAAGAAGTAATTTGAATAAAAACAAAGAAGATAATTAGACTTTTGAATGATTTCACTGACATCGCCCTGCAGAACTACTTTCACTCTTCATTAAAATCTCTAAAAAATAAAAATAAAATAGAAACACTGAAGAACAAAGGAAACTGAAAATTTTCATTGCAATACAGTCATTGCCAGTCCAAATTCGCGATAATGTTCGCCCTATTTGTAAAATATTGATTTTTTTTCTCAAAATATCGCGGAATGAAGCTTCACTTAAGTTTCGAAGTACACTTTGAATTTACAAACTTTGAGGATACCATGAGTTGTCAGTTGCACCCCAAGTCTTATAGAGTTTAAAAAGAACAACAAAAATATAGGTAGATTTTGCGGTATCGAGTTGGCTTTAAACCTCGAAATACCGAAGTTAAACTATTTCTATTAACTTCTTACAGCGTTTGTCCTCAAAAGGAAAGCACAACATCAAAAAGTCTCCTAAAATAACACAAATCTCTCATTCCGTATTAAGTAAATCAGAGTTGCAAAGTTATAGATGCAGTGTTTTTATGTTCTCAACAATTTTGCTTCTCAACTGTTTTTCCGTTCTAGGGATTACATGAATTTAATCACAAATTTTACTTTTTTATATGATTACTAATTAATTTATAAAAATGTGTTAATTTATGGTAATATGAAACTATAAGATTTATGGTACAGATGATCATTGAGGGAAGAAGAGCTCTACATAGTTTAAAAGTAAAATAAATTCTCTGTGGTAAAGAGATTGCGAATTCACATTCTTATATGTCAATGGTGCAAAAGTTTCGTACCATAACCCTCCCCCAACATTTATAAGAATACGATGGTGGTGTTTAAAAGGAACGTGTCACATAGTATTTTCACGTCTGGCAAGGTGCTTCATTCTGTTGCTCGTCACAAGTTGCGGTTTGAGACGACAGAACTCGCGAGTTGTCTGCACTGAAGCTTAGCCTAGCGTGTTTCCGGTCTCCAGGGTCAAGTGCAGTGGCTTCCTCCACGGAAGCCGAGGAGGAGGAGTTGGCAACACACACAAGTGTTTTCTGTTTTGTAATGAAAAAAATGGAGTGTATCCTTCTTCTTTATCAATAAATTAATTTTAATGAAATGAATTATTATTCTCAAAATACACGTATCGTAATAACATCTCATTATATACAATGACGTATTATAAAATATCAAAGGCTTTGATGAGCTTAGAGAATATAAAAGTAACCAATTTATCAATAAGTAGACAGGGCAAGGCCATTAGCAGAGACAATTCTTTACGTTCTCGTATTAACGAAAGTTTTGCAAAAGATCAACATTTGGAATTTGTGATTTTGATGAATAGTTTTTACATAATTTCCAAAATTGTTGTCTGTGTGCATATGGTGTATATGTGGGAAAACAATATCTTGAGAACACTCGAACATAGTCAACCAATAAGGTACAAATAATGTCAAATCAGTTTCATTCAACCTTCATTTTTTACAATAGAATGCAACCATTTTCCTTTCACGCAAATTTAGTAGTTTCACGTAGTTTTTAAAAATAAATTATGAAAAATGTCATCACACATCCAAACGATTATTACATTTAGATATNAATATTTTTGTGATATATATATATATATATATATATATATATATATATATATATATATATATATAATATTCATTATATTAAACCTAAGATTAATATTCTTTCTGTTTAATATAATTTGATTTCATTAACTTTTGCATTCCTTGTTTACTTACTTACATTATCGCTCCATTGGCGTAGTACTTTTATAATGATTCAAATTAAAATTACTTCGATTACTTTGATTCAATGTTTGGTATAATTTATTACTATTATATTTTTTATCTTCACTCGATCTTAGCACGGTTGAGCACTTTTATCACTGTAGCCCTATCCCAGCCCGAGCTTTTCTGCGCTCGTTCTTTGGGCAATTTTATCATTTGTGAATGAGTCTTTGCTTTTTCCGGAGAGGACACAAAATTATTGTCCTCTTGTGGTCATGAGGAGTTTTTATCTTTTTTTTACTGTACATTGAAATGGTGATATATTAAATTTCTTCGGGAAGTGAATTATACGGAAGTATATGACATGACTCCATTTTACAAAGGATAGAGGAAAATCTAGACCTGTGAATATTATCTTTAGTTTTACTAGTGGTCATTAGGAAACGGGTTCTTTATGTAATACGGGAGATCAGTAATCCACTCATGACAAATGACAACTTCTTGATAGTAAATACAACTAAATTATGATATTCTATGAGGACCAAATTTTTAAATCCACAGCTTCGTACTGCAACATTGCTTTTCAAATGTTGAGAAATATGATAATTACACTAAAATAAAATTATATTGAATTTGGTTTTAATTACTGCACAAGGTATTTTTGTAATCAAGAAATTAGTTATTATAATAATGTATTTTCTCAATTTTTAAAATTCATTCTCCATGTTGTTTAGTAATAATGTATATCAAGAAAATACTTTTTTAAATTATTTCTATTGTGTTTATTTGTAATAAACATTTTTCGTATATGTCCTAAATCTTACCACGTATGTGTACATTCACTCCGTAGTCACATCCCAATTTGAATTTTTCTCAGGTGTCACTATAATTTGATTGAATTTATGGGATAGCCGCTTTTTTGCTCCAGGAATGTAAATATTTGTAGCTTATGATCATCCACACTGATATGTTGTTTTTAACTGCTTTTTGAGGTAAAATTTCTTCATTATTCAATTAGTTCTTATATACTTCTTTCTGCCTTTCTGAACATTTCGGGATGGGATCTGATCTTAATAGACTCGTTGCGCTTCCACAGAAAATCTGCCTTTCTGAACAATACTGTCTTGATACCTTATCATTTCTGACTGCCACTGATCTTGATGTTTCAACATTAATAAACTTTGTGATTCTTCATTCTTAAGATCCTTATTTACCGTAATAGACCTCATTAAATCAGCATTTACATGTAGAATGCCACAACTGGTTTCCCTAAAGTGCATTCTAACAAAATAAGAAAAATGATAATATCAGTGTTCTTTAGTTGTTAAGTTTTTTTGAAATCTCAATGACTCACTTCTTTCAAGGATATCGAAACATAAATGAGTAAATCATTTTACTCGATTTATATTCTTTTTCTCTACGATAAAATCGTTCGATTTTACCTCACATTCTGTTTGCGTTATGTCGTGGATTCTGAAAATGTTTCAAAAATTTAAAAGAAAGCTGATTTAATTTGTATACAAAACAGAGATGCGCCTTATTTGCTTTAATTTCTTCTCCAACTTATAATGGACCTCAGGCCATTTTCTCTACACTTTTGAGTGATCGGGCCACTAAGGGATGGAGTTAGGTAAAATGTTGTCCAATGAATAAAACCCATGGGTCATATTTATTTATTTGTTATGGGATATTTTAATTCTCACCAACAAATTAGTATTATTTCTAGCTAGGAAAATTAAGTAGCAAATTTCTTTATTTTTAATATTTAGTATTGTAATAAAATATTTTCATATTGTTATGTATGATGGGGTAATTCCGAACCTAGTTTTCTATTTTGTCTAACATGCTCCATCAAATATTAATTCTAACACCATAGATTTATAATACAAAGTTGTTCCCTCCAACGTTTGATGAAAAAGTTGATGTAAAACTCTCGGGCCGTAAAACTAGTTTCCAGTAGAGCTTTAATTTATTGCATCGATAAAATTGAAATAATTAAATCGATAAAAAACAAGAGGATACCTTTTATTTCAATTCCTTCGTTAAAGTCGACATGAATCGCGATTGTCATGAAGTATTTTGAACTACAAACCAGTGCTTAGCCAGTATTTTGAAAAATAGTCTAGATCGTTTCTTTGAGCTGTGTAAAATATGGAATCTATCACGTACATCGTCAGAGGTGACAAAATTCTTAACTTGTTACTAGATGTGTCAACGGAACATAAATCGTCTGGCAACACCATACTGAATGTTCCTGCCTGAAAAGCGTTGTCTTCCTACGTTTGTTTCCAGCCATTGTGCATCATTACTTTCGCGTCTGTCCGCTTCATAATTTGGGCTGAGTGTAATTTCTTCTTGGAACGTGCTCGCCTCTGCTATGCGACTTCACATTCAGACCTTGATACTCAAGACACGCCAGCATCATGACAGAACACTACTCTCTTTCTTACGGGAGATATCGGATATTCTCTTGCCTTTAGTATGCAATAGATTTGTAAGCTACTTGAAATAATCATTTTCTAGTAATAATGTTGAAGTACTGATTTCAATATTCTTTTGTTTGGATAGGTTCCATTGTTTTCAACTAGAGAAGATAAATTTACGTTTCGATACCGGTATGTAAGGTCGAAGTATTTAGTTGATGAGGTCGGATGATGTCATCTTCCTGCTCCGATGAGAACGTGAATACGCGTGAAGGAACACAAGTGTAGATACATTAATTTTACAGCATTTCGTTCTTGAGAGATAGAATAACAAGTAAGGGAATGGACGTAGGAAAATTATCCGAATTGTGGAAAATATGGTTCGGGTAGGCTAACGAATGAAATATTTTCGTTTGTGTAGCAGTCTCAAAAGTAGGACAAGATTATCAAATAAATGTTACTTAAAATTTTACCCCTTAAACAACTTTACTTAACCTATATTGAGAATAATGTGGGATATTTATATAAGCCACGAAACTTCACTTATCTGTTTACACTCTTTATGCAACCTTCAAACCTGTTCCAAGCAACAAGCTTGAAGGTAGAGCTGTTAAGATTATATAAGTGCTGTTTAGATAATAAGATGAAGTCAACCTTGGTCTAGTCCTTGTTGGTTATGGTTTAGATGTATACAATTTATCTGAGTGAACAAACAGTAATAATATAAATGTCATAGAAGTATGTTTTGTTAGTCATTACTGCTGTTGGAAAATACTTCAAATATTTTTTTTCTTCCTCCAATAGAGCTCGATGCATTGGACATTTGATGAAAAACCATCCTTGTATTTAAAGAGAAATGACGAAAAGTACATTAGATTGACATAAAAATGTAAAATGATATGTATTATCAAACAGTTTTACCATGTTTGGTATCAGTTCTTCGTGATGTGTAATATTTTAATGGGACGAATAAAGATAATAATAAATGACTATCATGAATCACAAAGTCATACAACATGATGTGCCTTTAACTTGAGTGAACATACCACGACGTGTCACTTCAATAATTGACTCCTATAGTATCTGGGCTGTTTACTAATCCTTCACTTGTATTTCAAAACAATAGAAATTTTTTATCGATCTTTTGAATTTTGAACACAAAATAGCCATATATTGTACCCCAGTTCATTTGTTATAATTGATAAATTTCTGAAGAATTTGCGTTTCTGAAGAATTTGCGTTTCTGAAGAATTTGAGTTTTCCAATGCAAGATTTCTACCTTTATTTCGGGGGAATATTTTACAATGAACCAAAGCAGTTCCACGTAACTTCAAAAATTCGATTAACAAGGGTGGTAAATGGATTCATAAATTCTTCTAACTTTTTTGTATCAACGTTTTTTCTCTAAAATTTCTTTTGATTATTGTAGTTTCTTATGATTCTGAAATACTTTTCACATTTACATGGAATAATTTTTTTAAATTGAAGAACAACGATTAAATTTCTTAACTTCGTTAAGCATTGTAATCATCGTTAGAACAATTACAAATGGAAAATATAGTTTTTATGTTCCTAAATGTGATAGGATTATTTATTTCATGGATTCACTCAAAATAATATACTTTACCTTGTTAGAAGTAATTGGATTCGAAATATTTGCTTAAACTGAGCTCAGATGAAGTGGCGCAGTTCTATTCGCATACATGTGGGAAAGCACCATACTTGTATCTATAGACTCTAATAATGAGGACTGGTATGTATGAGTGTCCTTATGATAAACAGGCCTTGAGGATTAAGCGTTAAGTATTGTTGGGTCATTAAGTATGAGTTTTATTTAATAAAATCTCAAGAACATTAAAAAAATCGTTTAGGTGATGTTTCTTTAGCAAAATTCAAGTTAAAATTGGTTTCTTAGATTTTCTTTGTATTAAAAAAAAGGTGCAATGTTATAAAGGATGTACCTTAAATATGGAATGTAATTGAAAAGTTAATAAACACTTTGGTTCCTTATGTAATTCGAATATCTTTCTCGAAACTTTGACGTGGGAATTTTTCAAATACTGTTATTCACCGTCTCACGTTCTCAGTCACTGTGATTCGTGAGTTCCCTTCCGTCTGTACATTGAAGTTAATAGAAACAAAACGCTTCATAAACGTAGAGGAAGTTCTTACTTGGCACATAAGCGGTCCTCCGGAATCCCCGAGGCAAGCGTCCCGGCCGCCGCGGTCGTAGCCGGCACAGAACATATTCTCTGTGACGCGGTACAATGGCAGGAACAGAGTTCGCTTGCGGCACTCCGCTGTCGAGATGACTGGCAGCGCCACTTCCTGCAGGGTATCAGCTGCGAACAAACCAACGTTGTCAGTTGCCTCTTTCCCTCATATGGACTGACAGACTGTCTAAAATACTGTTTGAAATTTGAAATGCATATTATATATTTTAGATGTTGTGGTTGTCATGAAGACAATTATTATTACATGGATTGCAAATATTCTCTACACAATCATATCAGGCCACTACACAATCATATCAGGCCACAAGTTTGAGACAGTTCTTAACATATACTTGCCACCTTATACTTGGAAAATGATAATTCGAAGTCTGTTGGAAATATTATTATTACATCAATTGCAAATATTCTCTACACAAAGCTTGATACTCGATGACGTACGAAAGCACATCATGGCCTGGTATAAATATAGACAGCCACAACCCCATATCAAATAACTTCTTTTAAATCACTCCTTGGTTTGTTGCTGAGATGGGATGTAAATACCTCAATATAATATAAAATGGAGCATGTACATATACATCCAAGTAGTGCACAAATTAAATACTACTCTCGTTAGCTTCCTTTTGAAAGCAAATAAACGTTAAAAACTTAACAACATTGATAATCGTAACTAATTTCCTTTAAGAACAAGAATTACGATTTAAATACTTCAGACTTAATCAAAGTTTATCTAACTGCAAATAATCACCTAGAAGGCAAGTTATGAACTATTTACATTGTACTTTGATTCGTAACGATACCTGTCGAAATTGAGAAATTTACCACAATTTGATACAATATGTAATTTTAAACAAATTATAAAAGTACAGAATAGAAATGTTAGATTACTAAATAAATAAATAAATTTATTGTCAAAAAACAGTACAAACTGCGTATGACCACGTGGAGGACAATAAACTAATTTACTCTCCGGAAGCAAGCAAGGGACCATCCCATCAATTCCGATCAAGGGCCCTAAGACAGAGGCGGATTCAAAAATTTCAGCAAAAGTTCCTAGATAAGATAAAAAGTTAGCTGCGAGATATAATACTAATAGAATGTCAATATGTTTGTAATTTTACGCAAAAAATTACATGTACAAGTTATTATCAAACTATAGATCATTCTGAGTATAGTGTTTAAAGATCATAAGAGTTGAAAAACAAAAACAAAAAAACCCACTAAATTCTCGATTTATTGTTACAATAAACACGCCCCTAGACAATGCCTAGAGAACCTGAACCAGAAGGAAAAACGGAGAAAAACCCGGGCCAGGATGGGGCTACAGAATTTATGTACACATCCGTGCCAAAGTTGAGTACACATAAAACTAAATTAATATGAGCCATACGGCAACACAATCATGCAAGAAAATAGTTTTTGAAATTGTTATAAGTTGTTTAAAAAGTGCTACAGCAATGGCCTGATAAAGCACAAGACGAATTTAACTTTTGTTAAAATCAATAAATTCTTTTACATTGTAGAAGCACTGGTGCAGGAGGTAGTTTTTAACCGCTGATTTGAACAGATTCAATTTCATAATGTCTTTTATATTCTTGGGCAGGGAATTATATAGAACGATTCCCGAATGATAAGGTCCTTTTTGGCAAAGAGTGGTTGACACTCTAGGGCGATGAATATTACTACTATTGCGTGTATAGTGTTCGTGAACGAGACTGTTTCGTATAAAGAAAGGGTGGCACTTCAGTAATTCGGTCTTAACAAACACGACTGTTTCATAAATATAAATGCAGGGAAGTGTTAAGATATTTAATTCCTTGAATAAAGGTTTACAAGAGTTTCGGGGGTGAGATTTACAAATTATCCGAACTATCCTCTTCTGAATTCTGAAAGTTTGAATACTCTGACCGGAATTACCCCAGAAGGTAATGCCGTAACGTAAATGGGAGTAAACGTTTGCAAAATATACGCAACGGGAAATACGTGGACTAACTGCGTTAACTAAGATTCGGAATGCGTAACACAATTTGCTTAATTGGGAATTAAGATTGTCAATGTGACAATTCCATTTGAGGTTGTCTTGAATATGGAGACCTAAGAATTTTGTATTTGTAACAGTTTTTAATTGTGTTCCGTTTAAAGAAAGAGAAACCTGGGGTAAAGATTTTGTGATACTATTGTGAAATGACATAGACACTGTTTTGTCAGTGTTTACAATGAGACGATTTGCATGGAACCAAGTCGAAAGGTTAGACAAAACTTTTTGAGCATTGGCGTGTTTACATAGTAAATTAGTGTCATCAGCAAAAAGAACCATTTTGCAATCTGATGTGGATGATGACATGTCGTTCACATACAATAAAAAGAGTATAGGGCCGAGAATTGATCCTTGGGGTACTCCGCAAGTAAGTGGCTTTGTTTCTGAAAGACAACGCTCAAGTATTTTATTTTTAGTATAGGATATTTCTACTTGTTGATATCTATCTTTTAAATAAGAAGTTAGCCATTGATGTGGAAGTCCACGAATGCCTAAAGAATGCAATTTGGTAAGGAGAATTCCGTGATCGATGACATCGAATGCTTTGGATAAGTCAAGAAAAACACCCTGAGGATTTTCTCCACTGTCTAGAGATGTGGTAACATCGTTTAAGAAGGAAAATATGGCGCTTGTAGTGGAAAAGGATTTCCTAAAACCGTGTTGATCGTCAGAGAGAATGTTATATTTTGATAAAAAATCTAGAAGACGCTTATAGAACAATTTTTCTAGGATTTTTGAGAAAGTGGGTAGTAGAGATATTGGTCGGTAATTTCCAATATTAAGTTTGTTTCCTTTCTTGTGTAAAGGTTTCACTTTAGCTCTCTTAAATATATTGGGAAACACCCCTTCCGATAAAGAACTATTAAAAATATTTACGAGTGGATTTAATATAGCGTGGGACGAAGATTTAACAATAAACTCAGGTATATCATCTATGCCTTGTGAAAATTTGTTTTTTAAGGAGCTGATGATTCCCATGACTTCACTGGCGTTAGTTTCGGAAGTGAACATAGAATTGGGTATGTGTGTGGATATAATTGGAGGACATTGATTTGGATATATTCCAAAGTTCAAAAATTTATCTTTGCAATTATACATCATTTTCTGACAATTGGTTGATGGTAGATAAGAGGGATATTTACAGAAAATTTTCTGTATATTTCTTTTAATGTTTACCCATTACTAACAAACGGAAATTAACCCTTTTTTTGTGAAACCCATAAGAAGAAAAGCGAAACAGGCAAGTAATGGAAGTTTAACACATAAAATATCATTAAACTGTTTTTTGTGGTTGAAAGCATTAACGTCTCGTCAGTCTCTCGAAGAGCTCAGGTAAAAATACTCAGTAATCTTCAAGGGATTTGTTTAGGTATCAAGGTTCAGGACCCTTGCACAGATAAGAGCAAGGCAAATGTTTGTGCTGCAGCTTTCACCTAAGCCGTGTTTGCTTCCTGCCAACGGAATGAGAGCAAGATGGCGTTTGGACGCTTAGGGAGCGTTTCCATTTCAAACCTAAATTATTCCCAGAACTTAACCTCTCCGTGAGATTATCTCTTCTTTTAACGCCAGAAAATTATAAAGTATTTATAAAATTACTTTTGTTTTTGAAACTTTGTGGTTATGAGTAGCCTGAGAGGTTTCTTACTTATAGACTACAATATATAGGGTGGAAGAGTTAATGTTAAGATACTCCCTAAAGGTTTGGAACTACAAAAGGAAACCAACAATCGTGAAACTGAACGTGAAAACGAGTTGCGAGAAGTCTGCCTCAATAATCTGAATTTTTATCCTGTCACACTTTCCACTCACATGCCGGAACACGAGACGAATTGAAAGGTAGAAACTTACAAATTCCAGTGCTCGCATTGAAGTCTACACAATTAGCATAATACAGATAGCAGTCAGTTTGTGAGTCATTCACATACAAAATCAAAATTGCATGTGAGAGATATATTAAACACATTCTCAAATAGGTCTTAAAATAATAGTTTTAAGTGATCGGCTAACAAATAGCATTGATCACCGTGATCTTACGACACATATGTAATTCTCAAAGCATATAATAATTTTCCATTTCAGAAGATGCCGCACAACTCTCTTAATAGTGCCTTATCTACAATATTGTAGATGCCATATCTACAATTCTTATTGGTCTCATCTGATTATTTTGCTGAAATTTGTCACAACGAAATCTGATAAAAATTTAATATCCCTTTTAAAGCAATAATAAACTCCTAAAATGATGTTAAGTCTTTATAGTAAGAAACCTGTTCTCGTATATGTGCTACTGACAAACACTCCCGTCTCGTATCTACAAAAGAAAATATTAAGAAAATGCTCTCCATAAGCTTTCTTGTGTGCCGAATCTATAAAAAGGAAAGAATCTATATCAAATAAAAGATTAACCGACATTCATAAATCTCTTAAATTGCTGTTAACGACAACGCCAGGTAACAGATTAATTATTTGATAGAGATTTATGTATGTTTGTTAACCTCGGGATATGGAAAATATCGACTCACAACAAAGTATTCCCTATGCGAGTCGTTTCAAACGAGGACAATATCTCGATTGAGGTCACCTCTAAGATCCATGGGTCATCGCAAGTTGAATGACAATGGTAGACGGGAATGACAATGACAGGTTGAATGTCAATTGTTTAAGGGCAGTGGTGGCGAGTTGGCGTTGCTAAGTTGGAGGTCTCGGGATCGATCGTCGGCCTCGTCTCCCATTTTCATTTGATATACCATAATTAATATACATTGTAATTACGCCTGAAAACTTATTAAATTATTAAATTAAACCACCTTATTTTTCTTTTCAATTAAGTATTATTTACAACTATTCGACCCCCAGTGTGGGTTATCATCAGGCAACAACTGACCGAAATTACGGGAAATGGTCAAGATATCGAAGACGAGAGAAAGAGTTCACAGGATATGCAATAACATGGATCTTACGCAAAATCATGGAGTAAGGCAATTATACTACAATAATACATAGAATATTTACAATTTGAGCACAGAGACACGGAATCACAAAGTCTATTCAATAATTTGATTTTTGTTAATTTAAAATCTGAAATAACTTGGATATAAAAAAACTAACATTTCATATTTTATTGTTTTATTTATGTCACTTTCGTTTCTCTGCATGTACCTGTTATATTTTTTAATACTTATTCTGTGATTTTGTTATCTACACTTTTATATTTTGTGCCTCTGCAAAAATATGTAGTAATAAAAATTTAAAAATGAAGTGTAATAAACAAACTTAAGTGCCTCATGATCATGATTTGAATTTCCCGCACTTCTGATCATACCCAATACAAAGCAGAGTTTCAAAGTTAAAATAAAAGTTGATAAACAGTATATAGTGTAACTTTGTGCCCAGTCTTTGTTGAAATGTTTGATGTGACTGCCGCTTCCACATTGACAAAGTTTTTCTTTTCGTTCGGCAAGACTGATAAATGGTTTAATAATTCGATTCTTCATTTACAAGAATTTGTATAAAACGATTTAACGATGCTATTCGGGACCCTGTTTAGTAATTTCTAAATATTTGACCCTGCGACAGCTTCTCCGTAGGATTACATGTAACGTACGTTGTAGAATTATAATTATTAATATTTGTCACGGCAAAGCTCAAAATATTATTATACTTATTCGAAGACAAGATATATTCCTTACATTTAAAAAATTAAAAAGGTTCCTTCACTGGTGAAATCCAGGCAAAGCAATGTGAGTTTTATAAATACTCATAATTAAAAATTAAGCCATGAAAGAAGTTTTTTAAGTAAAACAGTTTTATTTTTTCAAAAATTGCACCGAAAAGTATAAAATAAATTTACCCATCGTATACAATTGTGAATTGTGTCGATTTATCTTTAAAAGAAGGAGTTATGTAATGGTGTCTTTGACAAATGTACCTCAAAATACACTGCAAGGCAAAATTAGTAGCGCATTTTCTTCGTCTCGTCCTACTGATTATGTTTTGAGATGTGAGAATGATAAACTTTATGTGAAAGTGCCCCTATATTTTAGAGAGGATCATGTGCCACATTCGCGCCCTTCAACCCTTCGACCTTGGTAGGGTTTGTTTAGTGTTCCGAAGTGAATTCCAAGGTGAATGCCACCCGCTAAATGAGTGAGTGTTGTGGGTTGCGTAGCAAACAGGTGGAGCCTATTGACACGGTGTCATAGGATCATTAACGTACCATCTTGAATTATTAAATAAAATTATTATTATTATCCTATTTAAGAAATTTAATTGCAAAGATTTTGGCAAAAAATTGTGTTGTTCTTTAAATAACATTAATAAAAAAATATAAGTCCTGTGTGACTAAATGACTCACCAACTCACTTATTCTTCAACGCCGAGAAAAAAAAAATGATTGAAACTCGAAATTGGGCATGATGCTACTTTTATATATTATAGGCTGACTAAGCAAGGATTTTTTGTCCAATTGCAATATCATCTCCATTTCTGAATGTAATAATTCTTAAATTAAATACATAAATACTTATTTTCGATATTTCACAGTTAATGGGAGAAGAGGTGAAAATGTCAGGTGTTTTGTTCTGATCGAGAATCTTATTTATCAAACTGTTAAGAAAGAAAATTTGACACGTTGATGTGTTGTTGATTTTGTATGATAGTTTCACTTCGAAAGGATTTTCAAAATTTCTTGTTTTATAGTGATGTATGATAGTGATTTTTTTTCTTATAATTTTTGTTTAATATGAAGAACGGTTTTTGAATTTAAAAGCGATATTTTTGTGAATATTAAATAATTGCGAAGGGTAAACACTGGTTCAACAACTAAAATCTTTGCGAAGCCGAGTAAGCTCGGCTAGGTCTCTAATAAATGGTGACAAGTTTTAATGTAGAAAATGCACCATAAAAATTAAGATATTAATCCTTTAATTCTTGAAATATAACGTGTGTCATTTTAAAGATTTCGTATTGACAATATGTTGAAAACGTTTTTACTTCCCGCTCAGAATTGTAAAGAATGACGGTATCAGGTAATTATTTGCTTAACAAAAAACACTTTTTTTATAAATATCGTTGGAGACAGGATAAAATACGTAGCCTGTTCAGTCGTTAGTTCTAATAAACAGATCAATATTCCCTCATCTTTTCACTTGACAATGTTGTTTTCCTGCCGCACTTCCGACTTAAGGATCCATCCTCTTTAAAAGACTTCACCTCGTCGCCTGACATCCACTCATAACGAAGAAGAAGACGGAAGAGAGCACGACTTCTTTTATACTCCACTTGCAAAGGAAGTTTTATTAGTGGCAAATAAAAATAGATTCTGCTAGAAGCTTTCTTAGATGTGTCAAAGGATGATGAAAGAAGGAAAACGAACGTTTGTTAAAAAAATAACTCCGCACAGTAGTTGACAACGTATTTACTTATTTACTTTGAGGATAAAAATAATAGCTTTGAGGATATCAACCTCACAAATACTTTTTCAACTTAGAAAGTACAATCTCGAAATTCTTTGAATGTAGAGATTTATGTCTGTACTCACTCAAACTCGTACTAGAACTAAAATCGTTAAGGGAATATTGAGTGATTGCGCAGTCGTTTTCAGGAATTACTGGTAAGGAATGACATCATTTCATTTGGTGAGTAGTTTTGTTTCGGTACTGCGTCTACGTATTCATACTGCATTTACAATCAAATTTTATTGTAAGTCGATACTCGAGAAAATGTTCTGGGAAGGTTGAATTAGTCTGGCCCAAAATAATTTTGATCAAACGTACTGCTTTGATTTTATAAATTACATGGGTCTGAAGTACTATTGTAGGGTGGTATTTTGCGCACAAATCAGCAGCAATTTATTACTGTACATCAAAATCTGTACTTTATATCTAGTGTTCTAATTTTAAAAAAAGCGAATAAGTATTTGCTTCAACTGATAAAGTGCGTCCTCTTTATTTTGTGAACAAAGCGGTCTGAATAGGGTTCCTACTCAATTATTATACCATATATAGTATGTCACATTTCAATGTAATGAAATGAATTTATTCATTACAAAAATTATTTGATGTCCATTAAATGTTCAGCTAAATACTTTCAGCATTTACCTTCTTGTAACTTATTCCTTAGACTAATTTCACATTTTTACCTTCGAAAGTGGTCTTTTTAATACATAACAATTAATTCATTTTAGAACTTGAATTTATAGGAGAAACAACGTTTATTACAAAACCAAATAAACGAATTGTTAGTAATACTACTTTTAATCCTTTCCATTTTAAGAACGTATTTATACTCCACAATCTGAATTTATAATACAGGTGTTATGCCTATAAAAATATTTTAATCCACAACTTCCGTATACCTACCCGAGGGGGAAATGTTGGATAATATTCGACCAGATGACAATGGCGAAGGGCAGTGCAGTGGCGGCACATCTGCTGCCATAAATGGTTCCCGGTTCGAGTCCCGATTCGTCAGAATTTTTACCTGGCCGTAGGTAATGCAAAATATTTTTAACTATTTAAACATTTAGGTAGCACCCGTGTTTGCAAATACGCGAATACGAAGTCAGCTCTTCGATAAATTCGTATTTGCAACGTTGTGAAAGTGATTATATGCTCTGTCAATCAACGCTATGAGTTGAAGAAAACATTTGAATTCGTCAGGTGAGAGGTAATCGAGACCATAACGGCACGTGGTTTTGAGTGCGCAGTAGCACTGAGAAAAACACGTGACCGTGCTCAGCGAATGGCGTCATTTCTCTTAAGGGACCACCAAATTGAACCGATAGAGTATTTTCTCAGATATTTTACTTTCCACGGAGATAGAATGATAAACATTTGTAGTTAGGCTTTGCCTTAATATTTCCAAAACGCAGGGATAGGCAAGCATGTCAGGGACTTAACTTTTCTTGTGAACAACTAATTCAAGTAGGAATTGGAAACAGGCTAGTCTTTCCTACGTTGCCATAATGCAGGAAATGACAGCCGAGTCGTTGTGATAACTGTTGCAAGAGATAAAAAAATTTCAACGATGCAAATGAATCTCAATCTACGTCTGTGCGGCCACGTGCCATTAACGATGACGATGACTATTGTTCAGCGAATTCTTTTTATATGCAAACTCTGAACAATTTCTTCAAATCGGAGGGAAGCATCTTAAATAAAGCATTATTGATAGTTGTTTGATGTAGCACAAGAGTGACGAAATTAATTTAGAATTAACACACCGAACTTAAAAAAAGTGGCCTGAATAAGGAGAAACCAGTCTGGTCGCATGGACAGTACTCGAGAGGAATCCGTCACAGTGTTTCAAATGCCAGAATTAAAGTTGACGTTGATTTATTATGTTGCCCCGCACGCGATTCCTCGACCTGCACCAGTGCCACCGTTTCTACCCCGCCATATGGTCTAAGGTAGATTGCAATAACGGACATAAATGAAATATTTATTCAATGCATTATCAAACACCAGGCCATAAAATCTTGCTTTAGTGTTTTTTACAAGAATCCATCTGCAGGCACATATTATACCACTTCGGTTTTACCCATGGTGCAACAGAAATAGAACATTGCGCAATCAGTTACATTGAACCAATGGTACAGCATCCCTCGATCGGGATAGGCATTAACTTAAAATAAATTGAGAGAAAAGAGAACCGGATTCTATAGAAGTGACAGAAGATTTGGAAACGGACAAGAAACAACAAAATTCAACCAAAATAGTGCAGAATAGAATAAGACCTTTGTAATGGTTTAAAAATTGTACAAACGATATTGCTATTGCCTGATGAGGGATTAAAGTAGTAAAATGAATAAAAAGAAAGACAAAACGTATCATCGAAATGAACAATGCTCAGTACCCAGCTTTGAAAGAAATCAAGAAAAAGAACTTGAGTCTAGTAGTATACTTACTGTATCGTTCTTTTCATGAAAACACACACACATACACTACGACAGTCTTCCAGTCTTCCTTAATTTTCGTGAAGCCTATGATACAGTATGACACGAATATCTCCGTTAACTGCAAACTCTAGTAAGTGTTTTCATGAGTTTTTCTTCGAAATTATAGAGAGCTACTTATAAGTCCCGAGCTCTTATAGATCTAAGCGCTCCGAGAAATTATAGAGCGGTTCTTAGCACTCTTAAATATATAGTTCTCGCTCTGAAATTTGTGCCACTCGTTCAGAAATTTACTACACGCCCTCTCCCGTCCCGCCCGATAGCCTGTTGGCAACTCAGCCAGCTGCCTGTTTTTACAGGCAGCATTATGTCGTACTCTACCTGAGCACTCCGTGCTCTACTGTCTGCATGTACTCCTGGCCTACAAGTGATAGGCTATTGCAATTATTCTTTGCTAATTTCCAACAAAAGAACTGAATCTTTATTTATTGAATATGGATGTTATCTTCTTTCCGAAAAACGTTATAAATTACAAACTTCTCCACAATTTCTACTTTAAGCATTGTATTCGTTTGTAGCTCGTAGCGTTTCACTGCTAGCGTTTCTGAACGTCACCACTAAGAGGCGTTCCCGTCGCGTTGGTGGGTACGTGCTTCGGCGGATGTGGTCTGGAGGCCGTCACAGTTAATTAAATGAACCACTGAGTCTCGAGGGTTGGTTCCCATTTTGATGAACTCTTTTGTCCCTCTGTATCCTTCCGCATCGCTGGGCAACTCATGTTTACACTCATGTTCAGCCGTTATTATAGATTCGCTTGTTTTCTGGATGCTCACTTACACATCTCTTACGTTTTTCCTTTGCCTGAAATGCTTACGCGTAATTTATAAATCTATTAAAATTACTCGAATATTATTCAATCCTACTTTCTGTATTTCATCAAATTTTCACACATTAGAATTCCCCTAATTTTTTAGACTCGTTTAGAAAGAAGTTTCTAAACTTTCGCTTAATTGAAATAACATCTTCATATTTGTATGTAATTATTGTTAATATTAAATACATAGAAACAAGTTTTAGGATTTTTCAATATTTAATTTATATAGAGTGTGAAGAGGCAGAAATGTTTTCCAGTTTGTGTCGTTCTTACTAACGGCTTGGTTTAATATGGCACCTTGCTTGTTTCCTTCCGGAGAGTAGATTAGTTTATTGTTCTCCACGTGGTCATACGCAGTTAGTAACTTCATTTTTGACAATATATTTATTTATATTAAATATATGTAAGTGTGTGCGCGGATTTTTTGATTTTTTGTTTTTATTGCAAGGGGATAGAATTATTTTTTCGGTAGTTATATATTTTTATTAATATCAAAATTTACGTATTTAAATTGAAAAGTTCTGATAGGGATTTCAATGTTTTCATATTCTGGTTCCACGGTTGTTTTTGCTACATTTATTCTTCTACAGAAGTGACGGATGTTAACAACTACAGTAATTAAAAATTTGCCAAAACTATGAAAGATTAAATTTCCATTTCCATTTGCTCATCATACTTTTTGAGAATATTACAATGTAGAAAGTAATCTTCTTATTGGAAAAACTTCATATTTTCCTGAAACATTCAAAAGTGAGATATTTTTTTATATTGAAAATATCATTTCATACGGAGAATCCTTCAGCCAACAGAAGGTTGCAGAACAACAAAAAATAAATAACACATACAACAAATAAACAATACATAATAAAGAATGGGGAAACCATCGACATCACCAAGCGAAATTTCAATACGAGAAGTGAAAGCAAATTATTTATAAATTTGTTTGGAATTTGGGAGAAACTGGTTTTTACAAATATACAGTGTGTTATGTGATTTCTGAGAAGCTGTTTAGGAAGTGATGGAAAGGAAATTTATTTAGGATTCTGAGTTTGGGAGGATAATCGACGCCTAGTTGGCAGTATACTGGTCCGGGTGAAAGGTTGACGAAGAAATTGTGTGACAATTTTGTTATGAAGACTGAAACTTATTCAATATTAAAATCATCGTGCAGATTTTGTTTCTAATAAACTAGGGAGCTTTTACTGCAATCCTTAAAATATTGTTTTGAATTATATTTGTAATTTCTTGATAGTGGTGGGTGCGGCATTGCACCAGACTGGGTATGCGTAGAGAAGAAGAGACCGAAAATTTGTCCTGTATAATAAGAAAGTATAATGTGTTTTTTACGTCGAGTGAAAAGGGAGACATTTAAAAGTAATTCTTCATAAAGTTGGTACATACTAGAACAAACTAGAATGGAATATATAATAAAAGAGACAGGAAAACATTCACTTTTGGACTTCATGAATGATAAAACAAAGAACCATGTGGATACAAAAGATGACAAACGGAATGATATACTTTCCGATAAAGGACGTGTGACGGCTTTTACCGCAAATGGCAAGTAATTTTTAAAATCTTTTCAAAGAACATTTGCCACACATTGCCGGATGCATCGGAGTATTTTCTGTTATTTATGAAGCGTGACAGATTATCAGGAAGCCATTTTGATTGTTCAGTACGTGACCTACAAAGAAGTTGATGGTTAATAATGACTGAGCAACGTCAAAAGGCTTCTGACAGTGAAAATGCTATGATATCAAAGGAGGTTGAGTTATTTGGTTGTATCAATCTTGTTTTATACTAAACTACAACCTTCATATTTTTAACTCATCAATTTTATTGAATTAAGAACTGTTTAATATGTTGTGAACCTAAGATTGACTATATAACATTTATTTTGACAGTTTTTCAGCTCAAAACTTTCAACACTTTGTTGGAACCTTAGTAAGGTGTAACATATATTTAACGCTGTAAGCTATCAATAAATACTATCTTCATGGTAGCAAGAAATAACAATACTACAAAATAGAAGTAAATAGTTCAATTATTGAAATAAAATCTCATCTGAAAATTATAATGATGTAAATGTATCTCAACAATTTACATCATCCAAAATTTTTAATTCGTATATTTTGTGCTTGCTGACTCAATTCATCTCTTTCTATGTCCACGCGTTGTGTCTCACCTTCGCAAGGACAAAGCGAGGTTTATGGCTGAGGCATCTCTCCCTTATCTAAAAAGGCCATCACGATGTTCTTAGCTCAAAAATATGTTAAATTTGCGTTATTGCGTATAATGATACGTACTAGATAACGGGAAAATAACGAAAAGTAAATCATTCGTTTTCCTAATAAGTTAAAGCAATCGGTCAGTCAAGGTTAGGGCTGTAAGTCTATTTTCTTCTCCCATAACAAGAAATTTGTCCAACATTTCAATAAACCATCCATTTTTCATTTAAATTTACAGATATGTTTGCATGAAAATGTGTGTTAGTTAATAAATGCGATCAAGTTTTACACGAACTGGAAATAATTATTACAAGTTTCGTTAACATATATTCTACTTCAATCCTTTCTTCATAGAAATTCTTTAAAACAATCTAGCATACTCATAACTGAAGATGTATGTGAATGGAAAAATATATTCCATATTCATCTCAAGAACTTCATGATTTACTGAGAGTGAAATTAAAAATATGTCAGAATAAATGAAAATAACAGGCATTGCTAAAACAAATCCATAAAAAGTCTACTATCTTCACTGATACGCTAGACGAATAGATTTGCGACCAATATGTATATGGTTACTTTTATATTCGCTGGTATGAATATTTTCTGTTGTTTCGTCAATCCAGGTTCAACGATGACCTCGAACAGAGTGCATGGCGTCCTTCGCGAGGGAAGATGCGTGTCAGCGAGCATGCATGCAGAAAAATCGCGTGCTCTACAGAATGGACGTTACCGATCTCGTTAGCGATTAGTCCGAGAATATGTTGAGTGTACACCCCTCACAATCCACATTTCTAATGTGTACACTGTAGCTGCTTATACGATTGTTTATGTTAATTGTTAGGTATATTTATGTATGTAGTGTCATGATATCTTTATACGTATTTATGAAATGAACGTTAAGTACGATGCTTTTAAATTAATTAATCACATTAAATATTACTAATAAAACCAACCAATTATCTATCAAAATATAAAATACTTATTAATTTAGAAGTGGTGAATAAGCGAATGATAACCAGAAAAAAACACTTAAATTTTATGATGAAAATTATACGTTGAAAATCGTCACTAGAATTACAATAAGGTCAATTACTGCATGAATTGAAAATTGTCAATAATTATTGTATCCGTACAATATTTGCAGTTTTAGAAGATTTTTAACAAGGTTTATTAGTTTGTTTGTTGATTACACTTCCCAGGATTACTTTTATTGAATTCACAATGAGCGCATTAATTCAATTCACGATTTTACAGCCCTGAGTGTTGCAAAGACGGATTAGCTTACTTATTTGAATCAATGAGTCCAGATAATCACGTTTACCATGTTATTCTGTGCATATTAAGGAAGAGAAGAAACAATTCCCGGACAAAGAATATAAAATATATTATGAAATTGAATCTCTTCAAATCCGCGGTTGAAAACTACCTCCTGCAGCAGTACTTCTACAATGTAAAAGAATTTATTGATTTTAATAAAAGTTAAATCCATCTGGTACTTTATCATGACATTGCTGTAGTACTTTTTAAATAACTTATAACAATTTCAAAATCTATTTTCTTGCATGATTGTGTTGTCTTATGGCTCACATTAATTTAGTTTCATGTGTACTCAACTTTGGCACGGTTGTGTACATAAATTCTGTAGCCGCTTCCTGACCCGGGTTTTTCTCCGGTTTTCCTTCGGGTAGAGGCGGATTTCTTATACAGGTTCTCTAGACTTTGTCTAGGGGCGAGTTTATTGTAACAATAATCGTGAATTTAGTGTTATTTTAAACACTATACTCAGAATAATCTATAGTTCGATAATAATTTGTATATGTAAAATAAATTTTTTGCGTTAAATTACAAACATATTGACATTCTATTAGTATTATAACTCGCAGCTAACTTTTTATCTTATCTAGGAACTTTTGCTGAAATTGTTCAATCCGCCTCTACCTTAGGACCCTTGATCGAAATTGATGGGATGGTCCCTTACTTGCTTCCGGAAAGTAAATTAGTTTATTGTCCTCCACGTGGTCATACACAGTTTGTACTGCTTTTTTGACAATAAATAAAAAAATCCTTGAACTGGTAATTTGATTTCCCCAAGAATAGAAAATGTAATGAAAATAGTGTCCTGAAATTTTCGAACTTCATGTCTGGTTCAAACTCCTAGGATTTTAAAAATAATTTCCAAATTCATTTTCAACATTCCAGAGTAAGTCAGTAGCTTAAGACCTTATTGTTTTGACATTTCAAAATGTTTAATGTCGATTGTAATGTTTAATGTCATATTATACAGGTGACTAGCCGAATACCCGCAGCTTTGCTCACGTTAATTTTGTAATATGTCTGTAAGCTCATTCTTTCTCACATTGATTTCCAGTGAAACTGTTATCCATTAATGGTGTAGGTTTGATAATATTGGTGTGCATCAATCCCTCATTTTTACTGATGTAATTGAGTAAAAGGTTTTATAAAACATCAGTTTCCCATTTCACCCCCTTAGGGGCGAATTTTCGTAAAATACTTTCTTATCTAACATTTTCGTTAATTTTTCGTGTCATGCTCTTCCCAATCCTCCCCTTTAGAAGTGTCGTGCATAATAAACATAATGTAAAATAATGTCATTGGAAAAACCATTATTCATCACAGAGTGCACAAGAACCATGGACTCGACCCTAATATTGGTCTTTTCACGTTACTTTTACATCTCGCTTTCCTTCCCGGGCTCTGATACTATGTCATCTCAACTTAAACTTAACGGCACTGGTAGTTTAAAAATCTCATCAACTCTAGTACTACGGATCCGATGCAATTTTTATATTTTTATATTTCAAAATTAGTTTTCAATTCTTTTTATCCATAATCCCATTTCCACCCCCCACACCCACCACAGGTGTGCGTTTGATTCATAAGGGCTGAGTTCAGACTTTGATTGTCCCAAATTAGTAAACTCGGAAATAGCCCTTTTAGCAGATGATACAGCATTATTTTTTATCAACTAACAATACATTCACTGGTAAGACCAGCCTCGAGGATGGCCTACTTACCTTCGTAGAATGGACAGATAAATGGAAATTAGCTCTAAACCCCACGAAATCGCAAGTAAAAATATTTTCACTGAGAAAAATTCCTAAGTTAATGTTCTTAAAAATTGATAATGAGGAAATAACCTGGGTCGAATCAGACACTCACATAAAATACTTAGGAATACATTTAGACACAAAATTAACCTGAAAGGCACATATAAATGCTATTGCGTTAACGGTTAAGAAAAAAATGTCTAAATTATACCCATTATTAAATCGAAACTCATCTCTGAGAACAGACACGGCGTTATCCATATTCAAAGCCATCATACGACCTTCCATTACTTATGCCTGTCCAATATGGCAAGGGGCAGCAGAAACATCTTTCAAGAAACTACAAGTCATGCAAAATAAAACCTTAAGATGTGCACTGAAGACCCCTTGGTTCGTACCCAATGAACAAATTCATAGAGAATTAAACATTAAACCGTTGAGAGAACATATTAGTAAATTGACATTAACATTCTACTCCAGTCTTCAAAGCTCCCCTCTGTCCCATACATTTAATTTAGGAAAGTTCTTAAGAATAAATAGTAGGATCAAATCCCGATATCCCAAAGACACTTTCAAACCACCCTAAATTAAAAAAAAAAGACATTACACCTAATAAGTTAAGCTTTTGCAAAATTAAACATTATAGTTTAAATTAATTTTATCTGGAGGTGTCTCATTAGATTTCCTCACACTAATGCCCTTACTTTCTTGTGTATACTTTCAAATAGTAATTTTAAAGTGTAATTTAATTGTATTTTGTTGTGTAAATGTATACATTATGTATTTCAAAAAACCTTGTAAAGCAGATCACTGCTGATCCTGGTTAATAAAAAAATAAATAAATAAATAAAAAGAGTTCAGACTTAAACGATATCGAGATTTCACTATCACCTCAGCGACGCCAAAATTTATGGACTCGTCACTTGCATGTCATGTTCGATATTTTCTTCATGGCATCTCCTTCCCTGGTGGTGCTGGAGTTTATGCGGGCTGATTTTGAACTTTAACGTCTTCGAGAATGTCACTACTAATTTCAACGGCCCCGAAAACTACGATCTCAACACTAATATCGGTCACTTTCGATTATTTTTACATTTCACTCCTTCTCACCCCCAATACAAAGGGTGTTTATTCCTTGTAGGAGGTGATCTTGTACTTATCTCACTATGAGGGTAAAACTTCACTTCAGGGATCCAAAAATGTTTTATTGAACACTAATATTTTTTTTATTATGCTTACCTCTCCTTCATCAACATTCCTACCCCAGGGATGCTAGGGGTATATTATCTGCAATGTGGACTGATTGTTAACTTACAAAGCATCAGGGACGCTCTTATCCATCTCAACAGCACCGAAGAGTATGGTTTCGGATCTAATATTGGATTTTTCCATTAATTTTTACATGTCATCCCCTTCTCACACCCTCCCTACGGGTGCAAGGTATGTCCTACCTCCACAGTGCTTGTTTTCATATAGTAAGTCATCCGTGTATCAACTTCGGAAGAATTGTTTCCGACACTCTAGAGTTATGGTGGAGGATACAAATAAAACATTTCATACCCCATTTCACCCCGTTAGGGGTGGATTTTCGTAAAATGTTTCCTCAGCTGATGTCTACAGCCTAAGAGAAACCTATTTGCCAAATTTCAAGTTTGTAGGATTTTTAGTTTATGATATTTCGTGATTAGTCAGAGAGTGGTATTTCGCTTATCTATATATTTTCTAAAAAAGCTAGTTTGTACTTGTCACAGTCTATGTAATTGTTATATAAAAACACGCGCTTATTTGATTGTAACATTGTGTCAAAATTTCAAGCCAATCGACCGACTTCTTTTCGAGTTTTGCGAACACAAATATACGCAGGCTAAATTTTCATATTTACTCGTAAGAATATAGCTCACGACCCCGGGGCCATTGCTTGTTTCATGTAGTTAAGAACAGCAATTATGCGAGTCACATTTTTTAAAATTACACCACTCAAATTGTCATAATAGCAATATCCGAGAATGAATTTAAACAATTTCACTAGTGGAATCATTAGTAATTTATTATGTCATTAAATATCAGATACATAATTTTTGTTTTATTCATTAAATAATATATCAAAAAACTTAATAAATATTATGGTGAACTTCATTTGTTTTACTCAAAATGAAAACATTTTTCTGGACAATGTCCTTCGTTCCTTCAATAATTTATTCTACTTTAGCTCATTACTCGAGTTTAATGAGTTGTTTCTACATTCCCTAGTAACTCAAACAATAACAACTTCAGAACATGCTTGAAGCAGAGCTTGAAGAGAGAGCTGAGAATTGTTATGGAAAAGTAGCTTACTTTCAAACTCAGTGAACGGTTTGTTTCGGATTTCCTTTCTCTCTCTCTTTTTTTTCATGTTCTGTTACCATGATGAATAAGTGGTATTGACATTACTTAATAAAACGACGCGTGCTATTGCTATCTCGTATGAAACAATTATCCAATTAGAAACAAACTCGTATGATATTAGATGATTGAAATAAAAAATGAACTTGAGTAATGATTTAAGGTGTTGCGGGATTTGAATATATCACTGTTCCATTAACCTCCTGCAACTGAGCGGTTAGCTATCTTTCTTTCGTTGTTTTTAAAAATGTTACTCACTACACGTCTACATTTGTCACACGTATCGATATGCAAGTAATTGTGTCATATCAGTGACATACGAAGTACAAGGCAGACAAGTACGTGTTTCAGAGTTGGACGGGGAACTTGAGGTGCAGCGATGTTGGGTGGGCGGGACACGATTGGGGGTGATCTGCCAAATGAAGATTGTTGCGTCTAAACAAATGACGCTCTTTTGACAGAGAATTATTTTATTCTTTGATAGCTGTGATTGTGCTCATTACATTGTTTTTATGTGAGTCACACAAATAAAAACCCGTCTTCTACATTTAATTCCACTTCCATGACTTCTCATAGAAAGAAAAACAATTTACACTTTCCCCTTAAAAATACATATCAATTTCAAAGGATAGAACCTGCTTTAATGTTTTATGGTGACGTTATACCTACGATAAGAATCTATTTTCATTGTGTCCCCTCACGGAATTTCACAGATCGATATCCACACAAGTTGCTAGCAAAATGATGACACCTGTACAGTCTTCTTCATCCTGTCTGACTTATTAAAAAAGTTGTTAGAGTCTTAAAAGAATTTTTCTAAGTACCTGCATACCATGTTTTATTCAATTTCTATTACATCTGGAGTAAAAGACGGCTATCTCTTACGCCTGCGAGAAGGTGAGCGCGATGCTTGAACAATTCAAAGCCTATCAAGTTTACACTATAATTTTTCCATACAGAAAATATGTATTGAGGAAAAGAGAACGAACACTACATTTGTTTCTGTACCATCATAGGGTACAAACTCTATTATTCTTGGACACAAACAAAGATGAATTTTACCTTATCTTTCTCAACCATATGGGTGTATTTAATTGTGTTTACTAATACTGAGTCGAGAAAGAATTGTTGTAATAGGTCCAGGTATTCAGAAGCTCTTTCGTATATGGAAGAGGATGAGAAAATGAAATATTTGGTCGGTCGTTGAACCACGCGGTAGCACAGGAAATGCGGTCACTACAAAGAGGAGAGTCTCATCAGACGACCCATTTCGTTAAGAAACGTGTCACAGAATCAACTTTCTATAAGACTAAACAAATAAAAGCATTTTCATTCTTCAATAATTCAAACATTTATCAAATCATTCATTTCTAACATTTTGCCTAGATATATTTTTATTTGTAATATGTGATTTTAATGAATGAAAAATGTTTACTATATGACTTACATGTTCCGCGTATGTATAAGTATATTATTCGGGATTTTTAATTTCTTTTTTTTTATTTTCAAGTAATTAGTGCAATTATGGTCTACCATAATCTTTCGGTAAACAGTGCGTCATAAAAAGTAACGGGTGTCCGGGAAAACAACGTTCCAGTTGATAGAAACTGTTGCTGTCGTACTCAGTAACCTTGTCCTTGACTCTAACATTGTACTGAAGAAGGCCACATAAGGATGGTCGATATATCAGAATGGTAGTTCTATCGTTGCCATTCCGCGATTTGTCCTGAACCAAGTATATATTTGGAAACCATATTATACTTGATATATATTAGAGTTAAAGATTATATATTAGTTTCTACCGTCTCCAATATTGCCTCCCCTCACGGAAACCTGCGTTTACATTATGTCGTAAGTTTGAGTACAAAGAGCAGTACTTACGAAATATACGTCCGACCTCGAACAGCTGCCCCCATCCGACAACAGTGCAGAGGCGTCCGTCACGTAGTTCGGTCCCTGGCGGCGGTAGACAGATGGGACGCACAAAATCGCTGAATGCCACAGGTTCACGCATCCTCAGTAGCGATATGTCGTTCACGAAGCCTGCGTCCACGTAGCCCGGATGCAGCAACACTCGCGCGATGGGTCGCTGCTGTTCGTAGGGCGAAGGCAGAGCAGTGCCACGACGCAACGCGCCGAGACGGGCCACCCAGTAGTCGTCTTGAGAACTAACGAGAAGGTGTGCGTTATGTTGTTGTTACATCCACATTTAAGTATATTTACAACTGACTGATCCCTTGCAGAGATTTCATACTAATATAAGAGTACCAGTGGACCCACTACATCGTACGAGCAATAAATAATATCTATGGCGGTTGTCCAATATTAAGAAAAAAGAATTTAAACAAACGACCAAATTAATCAGACTCTATTGACATAATGCACACATTTAAAATACGTTTCGGTATGAATTTCGCATCATCATCAGGTGCATAAGTACATTATTAAAAACCTCTCCCTGGAAGCTCAAGTGACAAAAAATAAAATGAATGGTGCCAATTCGAATATCAGAAAGTTTCAAACAACTAGACGAGTACAGAACATTTAAATGTGTCTTTAAATGGGTATGTTCTGCTAACAAATAGTCTGGTGTGTGTTTGAATTATTTAGGCCTATCTATACGGTAAAGAAACGTAATAGACTTCATCATAATAGTGGACTTAATTGGGTAGAGTGACGTGAGTAGAGGTGACGTGAGAAGAGTCACCTGGAAAGCAGATTATTACTTTATTGCTGTTCGAAATTTATTGAAGTTCGAGCTGTAAGTATCAGGGGGAAATTTTCATGGAATATCCACAATTCAAATTAAATTTATATTTATTTTATTACAAATTGTAAAAGAAGTAGTTACTTGGTTAAAATGTAAGTTAACTATCCCGTCTCTGTCAAGGAAAAAATCTTTGTAATGATACCTCATTCGAGGTTGTTGGTAAAGTATAACAGGAGAATATGAGATACTTACAAAAAGTAACCTTTTAGAAATAAGATACCGTTCTAAAAAATCCACAATGCACATTATAAAACTATTCTAGTTTTTTATCTCTAATAGAGTTAGATTTATTCCATTATTGTTTAACTTTCATCATTGAGAATTTCAACGTGAGATTTTTTTAATACGTTCTCTTTGTTTTATATAAATGAAAATTGGTATAAAATTCATAAACATGGAGTGATGCGGAAATAAAGTAATTTAATTGTTTTGTGGTGTGAATTAATTGTATAATAAGTTTGTAGTTTGAAAATCAATCTCATTCGTAGTCTCGACAAGTGCACAGGCAATTCCTCATGACAATGCAGACAAAATCATATAAACCATAAACGTAAAACAGTCGTAAACCAATGGAACTAAGAGTGAAATAAGAATGTTCAAATTGTGAATACAAAAAATGTTTTCTAAAATAAAATATCTACCCTGAAAGTGTGTCCCTCAGAGTCTTCTACGAAATAAAAGAACGAATGTTGCAACTGCACCTACATACTGTAACATACTATAACATTTCGACGTCTCACTGCGACAACATAATGGCAAATAAAATGTGTAATAATCTTATAAAATTTACAAGGTTTATCGAATATTTATTTATTATTGTTCGTAATACTGAACACTGTGTCAATGAATCGCGCCAGACCTCTCGATTAAGATTGATAGGTTATTGTATATGACATTCATTTTATTGTATGTATTAAATCTATTCTCATTTTCTCTGTAATCGTTTCTTGAAGCTTCATTCGTTTTGGAATAACTTTTCTTTTGATTCTTGATAGTTAAATAAAAAAAATCATTTTAATTACATAATTTTTAATGTTATAAGATATATCACTTAGGGAGTATTTTGCGCACTATTTACTTAGTAAAAAAGAATAATGTCCAAGTATTTGTGGTTACATGATTAGTATCATTACAGAAACACGATAAATCAGTAAGAAGAATAATTAAAAATGTTATCAGTATTCACTTATTTTCACTCGCAGGTGTCACATGATTTTTAATACTGAACTATAATCTGTTTTAATATTTCATACATTTAATTAATAATATAATTATTTTAAAATTAGTATTACTTGTGTAAAACAATCAAAATCATTCATTAATATTTTCATAAAAATTATGTTCAGTACGTTTCATGTTCATAACCCTGCTACATTTGTTAGTCCGGTAGTTTCTCTCGAAAGAAAAAAATTATGATTGAAGCAACGAAGACTTATAGAATGGAACTTAGGAAAGAGCCTTTGTCGTGATACCTGTACCGAATAGCTATTGGCGATTTTTCGTAATTTATATCGCAATATTTTCGTAAGTTTATAATCACAATAAATGGATTACACGTTAAATGGAAGTAAAATGAATAAGGGTTTCACTTAACATGTATCATCTTAAATTTACCATCCTTTATTGTGTTATCTACAGTTAGTTTCGTAATAGTAATTCGAAAGAGGAGGTTATTTTACAAATTATGAAAACATGAAAACTCTTGTTGAATATATGAAGATTTGATATTCATTCCTCTCCAACACTCACATAACCTTATTTAGTTGCTGCACTTTTTGTTTCATTAATAATGTCAAACAACAATTGTTCTTTTGAGTCATCAGTTAGCTTATAGATTTCTCACTCACAGATATTTGTTCTCTGTTGTTCTTTCATTTCAACTTTCTCTTCGCCTCACTGTCTCCTCCATTGGCGCTTTATTTCGTAGTTTCTTAAACTCTTTCCACTTTAGAGTCGCTCTCGATTCATCCATTCCTCTTTCCATCGCGTTTTACAACTTTCAAACATGCGACGTATCCAAGAGACGTGTCCTAACTTTCCTGCACATTAGTTAAACCTTACAAAGAATTTAAGTTGCTATTAACGGTGAATGGTTAAGAAACAATTCCGGCAAACAAAGTGTTTGCATGCGATAATTAGACAAAAGTATCTTTTACTTCTTTTAATAACAAAGTACACGTAATAAAGTTTATTTTACCATTATTTATGTATTACCAGTTAATGATACAATTCATTTGACATGTTTCTTAATACTACTAATAAAGTAATATTACTAATAAAGTGTGGATTTAGTAATTTGTGAGTTAGCTTTTCCAACGGTAGGGACGGGGAGGTATTTCATGATGGAATCGTGCCTGGGGCGCAGAAAGTAAAATCCGCTATGGGTTTTCGTACCTCATGTTTCTTTGTAATATTTCAAAGCGAGCGAATGTATTTCATTACCACAGTTTTTAATAACTCACATATAGCGTGTTAATAACAATATACAACACCATACAAGTGTCAAAAAAGTTTAAGAGACTAATTTTGGACGAAAGTATATTCAGTTTCTTCAGAGGAATGTGAACAGTTCATCAATTCCACAGGAATATGAAAGAACAGTTTTCACCAGGAATATTTGTTTAGAGTTATTCTACTCTAATAATTATAGTTTTGGGTGATGTTATAGATATGTAATTGAAATTATGTGGCACCTTTTGTTCATATCTTCTCAGAATGGATTTAAAATGTAAATGATGTAATGAGAAAGTCTACTTAGTAAAACTAGAGAAGTTCGTTATAGTATAGTCATATTATTTAATGACTTTATGACCTATTTCTAAAAATACTACAAAAATGAGTTTCGGGAAATGAGTTATATAATTTATTAACTAACTTACTTACGAACAAAAGAACACATTTCAAAGTTATCAGAAAGAGAAGGAATGAGGAAAGGGTATAATAACGAGTATAACGAGAGTTAAACGAGTATAACTTTCATGTTTCATGCACTCATGAAACATTGGTTCGTGTTAGGACTGTAAAACTAATAGGTAGAACAACTATGAGTGCTATCGAGAATTTTATATATATATATATATATATATATATATATATATATATATATATATATATATATATATATATATATATATATATATATATATATATGTGTGTGTGTGTTAGTAATGAATTTACATGTGGATTTCAATTTATAAATTATCTGCAATGGGAATTCATGTACTTACTGATAGAAGCAATGTCCTGCTGAGACAAGCCATCGATTGGAGATGAGCGTGGCTCCACACTGGAACTCTCCTTCTTTGTACAAGGCTGCTTGCCAGGGCCAGGCACCAGGGCCCGCGTTGCCGCCGCCAACGATCCTGGAACCACGGGACCTACGCTTGGTGATGGGGCTGCTGCTAGTCGCCCGCCCGCCCGCCCGCACTGGCCGCGCGCCCTTCATCCACCCACAGCCTGGGCCCCGCTCAGACCCTTCGGCACTTCACCATGCCCCGCACTGTGCTCACACCATATTCTTGCCCTTAACCTCGAGGGAAGAGTGTGAAGGACATTGTAAGTTCAGTATCCCAACAGATTACCGGTAAGAAATTATTTTATTACAAGAGACGAATAACTAATATTAAATGATTATTTGATTAAAAAGAACTTCGTAAATAATATAATTTCCATTATTAGATAAAAGAATCAAGGCGAATGAAGAGAAAATAGAAATTCATCTGCAAGATAGGAAATTACGTTCGCGCCACACGCGAACGTTTTCGTTTTGTATAAAAGAAAGTCTGCATTATTATTTCAGAATTTGTGTTAATACTTTCTGCAAAAAACATGCAAAAAGTTTGATAATTTTAATTTAATTCTAGATAAAAGATCGTCGTATTTGCTTCTCCGAAAAAGAGTCCCAGTGCCATGAAGAGCTTGTTACTATTTTCTTATATACAGATGTACATTTTAAAATGTATTTTTTAAAAACCTGTAAATAAATTAGGAAACTCTTCACTGTTGATTCACTGATTTATATTTGTAAATTAAATATATTTACTAAATACAAGTCGAATGAATTATTATGAATATATTTTACACACTTTTCTTAGTAACCTAGTGTAAGAAAAATTATGGAGTGTACGTCACTGAAAAGTATTCATTTGCCCTCGTTTCGGATGTATTTCCATTCATTATTCGACTATGCCTAAAAACCCTTTCTTTGTAATCTCTTCTCGGTATAAAAGAGATTCTTATTAATTACACAGCAAACATGTTCACTCTCCAAACACTACACAAAAAACGTAAACATTCATTAAACATTACACTAGTCAATTTCCAGTCTCTTACGTTACAAACTCGTGATCTCTTTGCAACTACCCAGTTAACCACACCTTATATTAATTTCATTTCTCACTTATGTTTTTCCAATCATGGATTGGTAAATTACAACAGAAGATGTACACATTAACGCCTCTTATTTCAAAGAAAAGAAGTTTAAAAAATAATGTTACCCAGCAACCGGTTATGAAGCATATTATGAAGGAAAAACTATCAACCATAGCACTTAGTGGTAGACAGCAACTAATTGAGATATTTAGATCATCCTCCCGATTTCTAGGTCGATCTCCCAGTTCTTGCAAAGTAGGAGATGGGGAAAATTAAGTAGATTGTCAAGTAATGCGATTTGTAGCTAGACTGGTTTTTCTTAATCCACTGTTAAATGAATATTAGAATTTCTTATATGATGCACAAATTTCCAAGTTGATTGACCTGTTTCCTATCTTTCTCGCAGATAATCCGTTCTCTTCAGTCCTCCAAACCAAGGAACAAATGTACTTCCTCATTTATATAGTATTTATTTATATATTAAATAACTCCTGTTTTTTATGATGTGGTGAGGTACAGTCAATCAAGCCTGGTCTTACACCACATGTGGGTAAAGGAATTGGGAAGAAGAGGTGTTGGGTTGCTGAGTAATCTAAGGTACCACCGACATTTGTCTGAAGTAGGCGAGGGAAACTCAAGTGAAAATGTCTCTCAGTTCGGCCGAATCCGTGCGTTTCCTCTCTACAGTGCGTAGGAAGCGAAGACGCTGCTAAAATGTCGGTACACTTGTTATTACAATAAAAATAGTTCTCATCAATCTAATTACCATTATGTTGCAAAAAAATATGTAATACATTTTTTTGTGATCGTAGAGGATAAAGTAGAAGAAATACCCTTTAAACAGAAAAACACAGATAAGAGCATTCTGAAACCAATAAATATTATCTCCCTCCACTTTATGATAAGTAGTTAAATGTCAAGAATATTGTGGTGGAGTAGGACTATATTAATTGCTCTCTCAAAGACCGCACCTTAACGTAGTACAAATTTGTTGAGGGTATGCGTTTCCCATGGTGTTGTGGGTAGTGCTGGCGCAGATGCAGGCATGGCGGTACGGAAGGGTGTCACAAGCAAGATAAATCCGGAGAAATCTAATGAAGTGTATCCTGCAATGATGTAATTCCCCACGCACGCCTTTCAAGTCGTTGCTAATATTGGCTAGAAGTAAACTCTCTGATCGGGGGTTCGTCGGCGTAAGGGATAACAACTCGCCACTTAAAAAGCATCGTCACAAAATCTTAGAGGAGACCCGAACAAATATTGAAGCGCCATAGCAACAGCAGCAGGAGCAGCAGCAGCAGCAGCAGCAGTAGTAGTAGTAGTAGTAGTAGTAGTAATCGTAGTAAACTAGTTGATAAAAGTTGAATAGATTGTATCTAGATTCAAGTATGTTGTAACAAGGTACGTGAGCAAACTTATACACGTATTGTCTTGATTAGAGAAATGTATACCAACAGAATGTGATGAATTAAGTGGCTGTTATTGTTTTTTTTTTCACTCTACTTAAAAGAAAAAGAAATGATGTAAGGTGAAATTCTTATGATTATGAAGAGAAATTTACCGTGTTTGTATTGAGGAACGAAATATTCACTATTCCTCAGAAAAAAATGCAGAGCAGCTTCTACAGAATAACTACAACCAAAGGATTGAGAATTATTATTTATTTATAATAGGACTAAGCAAGTCATAATTTTGAGTTTCGTTAACGGTTACACTATACTGTTTTAATCTGACTAACAATGCAATGTGCTCATTATAGTATGTTGCCCATCAGTGTCATTTCATAAGAGAATAACGAACATTGGCTAAACCGTTTGGAACTTTAAAGAAGATGTCGCTACATAACTGGCTAAAAGCAATGGATGTTGTGGTCACAACCAGGATATGGAACGCATTAAACGATGGAGTAACATATCTAAATATTTCAAACAATTATTCAACTTCATCGCACAAATAAGTTCGAAATCTCAATTACCGAGTATTATATTGTATTATGAATATAATAACAATAAAATGAATTATCAACCCTTTGATATTTCCAGTTATTACATTATTTGACCTATTCCAGATCAATGAACTTTAGTACAAAATACATCAAGTCTCATTTAACGTTGTAATATTGGCAAACTGCGAAGGTAATTTTTTATGTTTCAATGATTTCGAATGGTAATAATCAAACATTTTATTTAAAAAAACGTATGTGTCGATTTTTGTGTTTTTTTTGTATCAACAAATTAGATCTACTAAATTATTGTTTATTGAAATATTCAATGATATTAAATTACTATTTCTCATCAAAAAATTATTATATTTTCCCATCATTAAAAAATAAGTAGAACGATTAGTTAGAGAGGAAAAACTATTACTGTATATGTTTCCGTGCAAGAACATGTGTACTTTTCATAAATGTGTTGCAGAAGTATACACATGAAATGTTCTGATGAAAGTTATTTCCTAAAACAGGATCAATAACGTTTTCATGAACAAGATTTTTCATGCCAAGAACAGCTAAACATGCCTCCACCAAAATTTCATTCATGCATACGAATCATGGTTCTCGAATCCACATAAGTTGTATACATTATGTATAATATTTATACAGAAAGTCCCAGAACTCGCGTCTTTCTTTAGGATGGTGGAGAAAAAATTCTAAACATGAAGTCCTAAACCATATTTCTCGCTGATGAACCTTTGGTTCGAAACTAATTAATTAGTGCCGCCAATCGACTGCGTGCATCATTGGAAAGCGGAGCTAATATTAGCTGCCGCGACCGTACAGCGTTACAACGCGAATGCAAGCATTTGCTATATAATTAACGAAATAAAACGATAATTTTTAATGTAATAATATAATAGAAATACTTTTTTAATTTAAAAAAGATTTAATAATACATAAGAGCTCTGATGACCTAGACGTTGGCGAGTCTTAAAACCTAAATTTAAAATATGTAATAATACGTTTTAAAAATTACAGAATACCTTTTTTTCAACGGAGAAAAAAATCGATCAGCATTCTTGTCAGGATCTTTAAAGGGTTTTCTCTATCCACTCTCCACTATCAAGGAAAGACATGAGTTTTGAGATCTTCCGTAAATTAACCATTCCTCATGCATGCATTCCGTATATCTAACCCACTCCGTGTTCTGCATGCACATGCCCGGTCCAGAGCGGGGATTGGGCGCGCGGCGGAGACACGGGCGCGAAGGCTCACGGAGCTTGGCTCATGTCCTACCTGGCCCATTGGTGCACTGCCTGCGGCCGCACCCCGCACTCCAAGTCCTTGCAGCTCACTCGCACCACTTCACGTTCCGGACACAGCGACGACCGGAACTCCAGCGAAGACCTGCGGGGCAATCTGCGTCCGATGAATGCATCAGCTCTCTTAATACGCTTCAAGTCGCTAGAGTGAAATTCAACTCAATACGAGTGAATTTCAACTCGTGATTACAAGGAAATACCAACCCTCGGTAGAAAATAAAACTTTATCGTACTTGACAATAAAACAGTTCACTCAGCTTTCGAGTGAAATTTCTAACGAACAGAGTTCGAACCACTAAGTGCCTATACTTCATCACTAAATGCCTATGGTACCGTCTACACTACAACGACCCTTCCAATGAAGACATAGTAATTAAAATTAAAAATTGAAATTGAACTTTTATTCCTGTTACTGCATTGAACTGAAATACGCCACAGATTTCGAAAAGATTCCATTGACTGTGAGCTAAAGAATGTTGTTCGTACATTGTTTTAGGATTCAAAAAATTAATTATATGATATTATTTTACTGGTGATCAAGGATTAGAGTTAAATGACAAAATAAGATTTAAAACGATGAGGTTGTGTTTAATTATTTCTAGGTAATTTCTTTAATAAATTAAAAACTAACCCCCTTCACTGTATCCTTGATCCGTACAAAAAAATCAGAAGTATTTTTTCTTCTTATTATATAATTACCGACAGGCTGACCATCCTCTCAGGAGCAAGGGTAGAACCTATATTTGTAAAATCCTCCAAAATGTTAAAGCTCTTACTGTAATATGGTACGAAAGTATTCGCTCTAGCTCTGCAACAAACTATGATATAGTGCGAGGGTGGATGTAGATAGATACTTCTCTTTGCAGCATACGTGCCTAGATTATTGGACAATTCAGGAAACCTTTCAAGGACCCTCTTGGATACTCTGCGCATTTGATGCGCGACTATTTTACATTCGTGGTAGAGTACTCAATGTTTGTGATTTGTAAATACAATTTTTGCAACATATGAAAGAAAATTTGAGCTCAATATTCATCTTTTTTGAACGTTCTGGTCTACATCTATTGTGATACTGAATACGATTCAACAATCTCAAGTTATAGTGTAGATCTAACTCATAGAAAATTAAATGATTATTCATTAGTGTAATTTCCCTATAGCGTGTTTTTTATCACATTTGAAATAATATGAATGTGGAAGGAATTTATAATAGTGGAATAAATTTGTAAATGAAATAAATAAACAAACAGACATTGGGTCGATCTCCCTTAGTTTTCGATTACATTAGTTTGACAGAAGCGGAACAAATATTAATGAAAGGAACAAATATTAATACTAGGAATAAATTAAGTACAACTTATGACCTTGTTTTAAACGATCAAAATTTGATAATAAAACTGCATAAAAATATATTGTGATTGTCCATAAAAAAAGGTCGTATATTTTAATTTACTTATTTACCTTCAAGAACTACAATCAAATATTTCAAATATAAGCAAATATATGTGACATCGTTTCTTTTGTAATGAAGTGTAAAGTGCACGTCATATTCAATGAAACAATTAATTCGAAAATTCTTATATAGTTCGTGCACTCGAATTCGATAACCTGTATAATAAAGTAGTGTTTGTGTAATGAAAATTCAAGTTTTGAGTACCGAGCCAGATAATTTTAGTAAGAGTATTGTATCTCTCATGTTTGTTATACATATTCCTCTGAGAAAATTGCTACTTACCGCGGCGACGGTCCCTCCGTGGCGTTAGAAGAAGAGTCGGCGATGGCGAGTTCAAAATACAAGTCACCGCCCCCACGACCGCTGCTCGGTTCATCTGTTGCGCGGTCCACGCGATCGAAGTCACTGCGACAGCGAATCAAAACTCACTTATTCACTTATCAACAATTTATTTCCTATCCACGAGTAATCTAGTTAACAACATTATCATCATCACTACTTATGAGAAGGATTCAAAATGTTTGAACGCAGTTTTAAACTTAACGGCTAAACTAAACGAAACTAAGTTGCATCATACTTTCACGACGTTTTAACAGACGTGCTCATATTAGGTTACTTAAATTTTTTTTCTTTCAGAAATTCACTAATTTACTCTAACAGCTGACGTCTTCAGCTAGTGGTTCAAAATTGATGGAAGTACAATTGTTAGAATAACAATTTTCTTAGAATTAGTTTCTTCGTTATGTTAGTTCTAAATATTTAACATATTGGTACATCCACAATTGTTTTAAATCAATTGAGAAATACATTTTTGCTTAGGAAACCAACCATTGGCAATCAGTGAAATAATAAAGCAATGTGATCTCTGATGCACAGATAAAAGAAAGCTTTGAGGACCACACTTTATTGAGAGATAGAAATCATGAAAGATTGAGCAATCTTTTTTGAGAGATTTTATGTTTCTGGTAGAATTTTTAATGTAGAGCTTTGAGATCATTCGAAAGAATTATATTCTTGTAAGATCAATAAGATTAAAGAACATTAATGTTAACAATTAATATTTGAAAAGGACATGCTTCACTTTCAATAGTTCTGAAATAGTAAGGGAATTTTGAATCGTTGAGGAAATGCCTTGAAGTATTCCTTTCAACACAGCATACTACGAGAGACTATTCCTGTCTTCGGGAAATGATTACTTACTATCCCTCAAGACTTTTTAATTATGTTCAAAATTTCGCTATAATGATGGCAGGAGTGTTTAATTTCCTTGTGCTTAAAGTATTAAGAACGGAAAAAACTGAATCAGTTTACACTAACACGTAATTACTGCTTCAGATATAATTTAAGGAACCCATAGAGTAGGTAAAAGAAAAAAAATGCTTCTTTTTACATTAAGGGTACCAGCTAAAAGATGACTCCCCACTTACATCTTGTAAAACTATAACCTGTTTTCCCTAAAAACAACTAACTTCATCTGTATCATATGATCCTGGCGAGCGTGTGATGAAATGATGTGATGCGTTCGTAACAGGGAATAAAAACTCGCGGTCGTTACGGAAATCCTCTCCACCATTTTCCATATTCATAAGTCGGTTAATGCTAATAGAGTGCTCATCCTCATTTAGTCCAGTTACATAGGTCGCCGAGTGTTAACTAAAAGTATCTGCCAGTGGACAATTGATGACACTGGTACAGTTACAGAACACTCCGACGATGCAGTAATGTATAAAAGAAAGTAATTTTAACAAATATCGAGATTTGTGATCTCAAAAGCATCTACATTTATCCAAAAGCAGCATATTTTTCTTTTCATACGGTGTGCCAAGGGGATGTAATGAATATATTGCTATACGTGAAATTTCTTTATATTCGATAACATCATTACCAATTTTCGAAAATTTGTTTAAAATTCTAAAATTTATTCTACAAACTACTACATTCTCTTCGTGATGCACCAGGAAAGGTCTTGCTATAAAGTCATTTTGTTGAACGTTTTTGACCCTGTATTGTATGATACTTAAAGAACGTTTAGTCCCGACATGAAGTGAATATACGAATCATATACTTTCTTTTTATTAGAACTCTAAAATGACCACTATTTACAATACTGTAATGCCAGAGTTCACTAATTCAGATTTATCTCATATATCATTAAACATATCATTTCCGAAATTTATAAATAGTACCCAATACTCTCATTTCACGCACGTTCTGTTCGAACAATTTACACACTTACACATTCTTTCATAATTCTTTTCTTGTATTCTCACTACATTCAGTCTTATCAAATTTTTCACAAACCTGCTCTTCCATTTCCAAAAGTAACACAATCCCATAGTATGTGATCGTTGTACTATTTTCTATTCCTCCACCACTAAAGACTCATGCATTTCTTCTCTATTTTACACAAATACTGGTTTAAATTTCCATGGGAGGTGGTAAATTCTAGAAGAATTGAACTAGGCAGAGACCTTTCCTTACTTTTCTCTCTACATTTCGCACTCAGGAAGTTATAGGTTAGCTTTTCCACCTTTTATCCTCAAATTCCAATACGTTTGCCATTAATTAATTTCCTTCGTCCATTCTCCCATCCATTTTCCTATCCTCCAATTCTGCTTCGTTAATTTTCTATACTTGTAAATTGTTGATTCCTTATTTGTAAATTTTTTCGGTCCTGTAATCACTTCCAGTACATCCCTGTATACTCATCCATATTAAGTGCAACATCTGCACACTTCTTAACTTTCTCTCGAAGTGAATAATCACAAATTTGTGACCCCCACATAGAACAACCTTAATACAAAATTGTTCGTAGCCTCAGTATGTATAGAGATTTCAATTCATCTTTAGTGATGCTGAATTTACTTAATCCAATCAATACTTATTACTCATAATATTTTCTTTACATTTTTAGGTCCGTTTACACGGGCAAGCTGCCTTGCAGGTAACCTGCCCGGCAAGTTGCGAGGCAGTTTATCTACCCCGTGTAAACACAACCTGCCTCTAAAGTGAGGCAAGCGGCTTGTAATTTCACCGGGCAGGTAACCTACCTTACCCCACCCCTCAAAGCAGCATGTGAGGTTACGTGCACAATTGTTCGTGTGATTTTCGTTTGTGTATCTAGTGTAAATTTCATTGTGTTGTTGGTCCTGGTGTTAATTTTACAAGTCAAATTTGTAATATCTTCCTTGATAATTGTGAAGTTTTTAACATTACCATAATATATTAATTAGTCTGAATTCTGTTTACTAATGTGCTGTGTTGCAAAATAGTATGCTTGTGTCAAATAACTATTTTTGCGATTTTGAGGTTCCAGCTGATTTTACGAGTTGTAAATAGCCGCTATACAAAGGAGAAAAAACAACATTCAAAACAAGGTGCATCATACTATTTTTAAATGCTGAAATGAATGGTAGGTTTCAAAACAAGACAAGGATATTCATCCGACATATTGTTTTCAAAATAAGATATACTAAGTTTAAATCAAAGTAAAACACTACGAAAATAAAAACTCTTTGATCAAGTGAATAAAATAGTAAGAACTTTGATTCTTTAAGTAAACAGTTTATCACATTTTGCTTGTGAAGAAAAAACGTTTATATTTTTTTACAGACAGAGGATGCATTGAGATTATTTTACCCAATTTCTTGTGTTTCTTGAAAACATTGTCAAAGATGTGTTGTGATAGTAGACGACTGAAATACAAATAGTAATACTGAAGTGTAATATAATCTATCTCCGAATTTACAAATTGTATTGCTTAATGATTTTACGAATTGTGTCGTATGTGAAACGCCAAAAATATTTTGTTCAGAATTGTGAGACAGTGTTTAGAGGTGTCATTCTCACAAATAGTTCAATTAAGTGTATGAACTTCCTTTTCACAACTTTATTTCTTCTTCGTTTTCTTCCAATGGCGTTACTGTCCAGGCCGGACACGTGCCGCATCGGTGAGCTGTCTCCAAGTTTCTCTGCTGCACGTTTCCAAATTCTCACACCCAGCTTCTCTCTTGCGTCTTGAGTCACACCATCAATCCATATCTCGCGTGTTCTTCCTACGGGCTTTCCTCCATAAATTCTCCCTTCCAAAATCTTCTTTGGTATGCGACGTTGAGGCATTTGGAGGACATGACCTGCCCATTCCAACCTACATAGTTTGATGTGTGATACATCTGTGGAGCCATAGAGTTCATACAATTCTTTGTTGCATCTGGATCATTGCATTGTCCATCTACACAGACAGATCCAAAGATTGCCAGGAGTTTGCCATAGTGTTTTCAGTATCCTGAGTTATTATGATAATTAATTATAAAGTGGATGAAGCAAAATTGTTACTGTCTGAAGAAGTTTTGAAATAAAGATATACCGTCTTCCCAGTTGTTGTTTCATTTTTCGCATGAATTCCACTGGATAAATTGGAAGATCAAATTATTTATTTGTAGCATGAATGGAAGATGATTGTATTTAAGAAGCTTTAATTGTTAAAATGTTACTTTATCCAGATTATCCAGTGATTAGCTTTGAGCATGTATTACTTTTATAAATAATTATATGTACGCTTATTAAATCAAAGAATTATGTGATTAATTGTGAATATTCCTTTCAATTGTAAATTTGATTTTAAGGTAAGAGTTAGAATATTATTAGTAAACCGCTATGGGACAGATTAAACAATACGGAGAAAAAAAATGTTCCGTGGAGTAGGTCATGATAAGGATTACTACCTTAAGAATTGATTTTTCTAAAAACTATTCAAGACCGTTGAGAACGTTTTAGTAAAACCATTAGGGAAATGAGGGTGAGATTGGGGATCTCCATTATGAGATTCGTTAACTTCAAACACTTGCCTCTGTGTTCCTGACCTGAAAATGCGTCGCCGAATTCGTTGCTATGAGGTTCACTCGCAGTTGCTTTGGTGATTTTTATCGATCAAATAGAAACGCCCCTTTGACCTTCTTGTTCTTTTTCGCAACCTGCCCTGTGCAGGTTTTGATGGTGGGGTCCTTATATACAACCAGTCAGCCAAGACATTGTTCTTCTTTGTGGGCAAGATAAGGGAACCTGCTAGTAGCATTGGCCTACCAACCCCGACTCGCGGTTCGATCTCGCAACCTTTTGAAGTCTCACAGTTACTTTCGCCTTTAATGAAGTTTATTAATTGCCCATTAATTAAGATATGTCTAACAGTAGAAATGAAATATCTTTGTAATAGTACATAAAAGTTGTATGAAACGTGGAAAGAAAGTACAGTGTATAAATGTGCGAAATTACTTAAGCGAGACACTGAATGGTAACTTTTATAAATGTTAATTTTTATGAGGATCTGGATACAAATAGTTCTCACAATTCGTTAGAAAACGTACAACATTACGACACTCATATAAAGATGTTTGACTTATTCGAAATTTAATATGGTTGGTGTAATTGTTGCTTATAAATAAGGTAGCCACCTCATATATTGATTATTATGGTCAAGAAATAATTGGAGTGCCCAAGAGAGTTCAAAAGCAGCTTCATAATAAATATATAGTTAATTCTCGAAGTCGATTACGTGGCGGGCAGTAAGCTAACTTATTATCCTGGAGCAAGTAAGGAAACATCCCATGTGTCCAAAAGAAAACTAGAGAAATGTCCGGATATACCTTTATTGCTAGTAACAATTTTAAGGAGATTTTATAAAAATATTTTTATTTATATATTTTGAATATCGTTCTTTCACCGTTTGAACAAGAAATCTCGTTTCTAGCGACTTTTCATATATTGTGCTTATTTTTTGTCAACACCGTGGGTCAAACTGGGACATATCGGTTCACCAGACAAAAATGTATCTCTAAATCGACAAAATTAAAAAAAGGGAGGCGATGGACTTAACAGCACAGCAATCGCGAATGGATCATGAAAACCGTGAAACCATGTTAGAGTTGCCATCATTAGTTGCTGATGCGGACATAGAAGGATAGTGACGATTCCGGGTCAGAAACAGACTGCTAGCTAAATTACATTTCTTGGAACTAAAAAATTAAAATAACGAACATCTAAAAACAACCTATTTATTGAAGTCTCACGATAAACATTTCCTGTTAAACTTTGCTGGTTTTGACTGATTTTTTAAAATCGTTGAAACACATTTACTTGGGAAGGTAATGATAATCAAAATGGAAAATACGATTGGCTATTACGAAAATATTTTAACACATGATTCAAGTAATTGAGGTTTTCAAACTCTATACATTGAGATAAGAGTCGTATATATGTCATAAAAAATGTATTTGATGTGAAAAATTACTTCGTCTACTTTTCATGAGTGATAATTTGGAAAAAGAGGATGAAACTCTACCTACTACTGTTTTTCTACGAAATTAAGAACATTAATTTTTACCATTCGCGTAATCAAGTGTACCACATATCGGTTGTATATCCGAGTATTGAAGGCAGCAAGGATCAGTGTTACTAACTTGGAAACCATAATTCTTGCTTTTAAGTCTTTGCGCAGATTTATCTCTCTTTATTCCGATCCAGTACTTCAATATCCGTCATTTCAATCAAGTGACATAGTCAAAAATACGATATGTTTTCACTAAGATATGGATAAATGAAATTTGGTTTATTTTGAGAAAAGAACACGAATCTTCGACTAATTTACAGAATTATTATATGCATGGTTATTATATTTTTTAATTAACAAATCGGGGTAGTAGACGGTTGTAATAATTTTATTAAAATATATATGAATTGTAGATTCTAAAATTACATAAGTGGTTCAACCGGTATTTTGTGAAGTTCGTACCCCATAATGAGTTGCCATCATTAGTTCTAATGAAAAATAGAAATAACCCTCCTCAATACATAATAATTCATAAGTATTTAATCTAGAGCACATGTGTATAATCAACCATTTGCTATGATACTCATACAATTGACAGAGTATCAGTTTTGACTAAAAGTATTTTTATGCGGAGTCCAAGTTGCAACATATTCGATTGATTTTTCTCCGGAAAACCCTGAGAGTCAACTTTATTGTGGATTGGATGAGACTGAATCGTCGAGCATCTCTCATGCGACCTTTTAGGACACTTAAAATGTATTTTATGGTAGAAGGGAAAATAAAAGTTTTATAGATAATGAAAACTTAATATATATTCCTCGGTGCGCTTTACAAGGCAATGAAAAACATGGAGAAAAGTGAAGGATTGAAATAATTCTGTTACTCCGAAGCATTATTATTGTACAGATACTGCTGAAATATTTCGTGATTGGAACGTAGAGGGAGACAAGCACCAGATTTCGTATTGAGACAAATTCGCTATTTGGAAAGTATTTCGGTGAATCACCGTTTTTAAATTGCTCTTCGGAAGTCCTGCGAAATATGCGTACACTATACTTTTATTATGCTTTAAAGATGAATTTAGTGTTCTGAGTTGAGTGCAGTACGTTAGTACGAGAGTGATTTTGTTTCAATATATATTATTTTTCTTCTGAAACGTGGTTCTGTGATAATTTGTTTCAAAACCTATTTCGTAAACAGCGGATGAAAGGGGATGATTTTTCATGTGATATACCGTTGAAGTATTTTGCATTAATTTATTCTTGACTTCATGGACCCCATTATGCAGATACCGATCGAAAAAAAGAAGATTGCGACATATGAATATCTAATTTAAAATATATTTTATGATAATATTAAAGAATGCTAAGAGATACTTTCCATTTTATTTTCTTAAACAAGAAAAACTCATCTAAATTTTCATGAAATTGAATTGTTAGATAGAAAATTGGGTTGGTGTGAGGAATACTTAAAAGGATGAATGGGGACATTGAAACGTTTCAAATATAAGTTAAAACTTGTCGTTGCAAATGGTGGCGACATGTGCAAATCCTTTCCAGAAGAGAGATCTAATAGTTTCATTTCAGTCACGTATCGAAGCGGAGAGTTTTTGCGAGCGACTACAGAGACAAATGAAATTATTTATCTGTTGTGACAATCTACTGATCCACATATCACTGCGTAAGTAGTCGTCACAATGAATGAGCACCTTTTTTACTTAGCAATTTAGTCCAATGGATATCATATTTCTGCATGTATTTATTAGATCGGTAAGTGAAAGGAATGTTTGATTACTTACTTGTAGGTCATTGCCTTGCATACTGCTCGACCGAGATCAGAAACTTGCCATGATGCCCTGGAGCTAGCCACCATCTTCTCAAAATTATGCAGGCATAATTTTCCCCACTGTCCGCTTTGTCTCACCATCAGAAAACCTGAGAATATATATGTATATTACATTAATAATTATCGAGCATTACTTTAGGTTATTTCTAATACATTGCTTTCTTATACCATGTGTTTCAAATTCTTTTTAATGCTAAATTTATAATAAATAAATTAGAATTGCAATGGGAATGTCTAACATTAAGCATGCTCAAATGAAGAAATCTGAATTGTTAACTTAAAAACTTAACTTGATTATTCTATCAAGATTTGATATTTTCAAAAGTGTAACTTCGAAGAAACACTCCTTGTTCTTGAAAAGGGAAAGTTAATACTTCATAAAATGGATAAATTTCCTTAATTAGTTGGACTGGCAAATACGCAACTTCTATTAACAGCCTCCACATTATATGAAAGAAAGACATTTAAGTTACACTACGATCAGGGCAAATTAAATTTTGTCGGTTAAAATGAAGAATCTGAAATTGTAAATTGCAAATTTGTTAGTTGCGAAACTGACACGAAATAAACGGTGGTATTTATTTCCCTTACGCATATACGCTGTTCAAATACAAACTTACGTAACATCAATAAAGTAAGTTATCGGGATTCCAAATGTATAATTGAATTAAGTCTAACAACCAACTTTTGTAATGAATTCAGTGTTTCCAATTACTCTCGTCATTACCTAGGTACGTATAAATACAACGCTCACTGATTGTGTGTTTAATTGATTTCGCAGTCTAATTAGCACCGTTCCCTTTCTTGTGTCAGGAATGCGTAACGTAAGTCTATAACAGTGTTCGTGTGTGAAAGTTATTCGAAGTCGCGTTCCATAAACTGTTAGTTTCCACTCAATATACCAGATTAACTTCTTACTAGTAGAAGAGAGATTTAATTCTCAAACCTCTGTAATGATGACGTTTCATTACATGAATACATATTAAATGCGATGCTTGTTACTCAAATGTTTACTGTTTCAGACATTTGAATGCGTTTTGATTGTCTAAAGCAATTGGAACCTAAATAATACCGATTATCGTGACATCAGACTTTTTTATTTTTATGAATAAAAACAATGTTTTAATTTACTGCACTAATTATCTCATACCTTGTATACAATGTAACTAAATCACATACTTTTGAATATTATCAGAACATAAAAAAATGTGAAATGTTTTTCTGTTATATGGAATTCTTCTGAGCTAAATCGTGCAGCTGCTGACTATGAAATGTGTGTGTAAACTATTTTTGTATAAATACCATACATATACTTCATATGATTTCTTATGTAATTTTGAGTGTTAATTTATTACATTTATGAATTACACCAAATTTGCATAAATTCATCATTTCTCACTTCATTTACATAACTTACATAATTCATCATCATTTATATCTTTATTTTTAACAATATTTTAGCAAAAATGGAATACTTTTAAATTACAGTTACATTCCTGATATATTTGTAAATAATTAATTCTAAAGTTCCGTAAAGAAAATCATTGTGATGTGAAAACGCCATGAATTATTTTAGGACCTTATTTACTTTTATCTGATAGAAGAGTTTTAAATGAATAAAATTTCATTTATAGTTCAACAGATAAGATTGAAAACATCGATTTTTATTTGTTGATAAAAATCAATTAATAAACACTTCAAAACTTGCATTGTGGAGATATTTTGGTCGTTTCTAGTGTAAAATATATAACACTTTTCTGTTAAACGTTGTTGATATCACAGCTCCTCAAAAATATCTCTGTACCAGAGACCCGGGTATATGGATTCCACGTATTTTTTTAATGCTGCCTTAGGGCCCTTGATCGGAATTGATGGGATGGTCCCTTGCTTGCTTCCGGAGAGTAAATTAGTTTTTTTTTCCTCCACGTGGTCATACGCAGTTTGTACTGTTTTTAGACAATAAATTTACAAATTACTCAAAGATGCCGATGTCCCCAGAGAAACATCGACATCGTTCTCAGCATAAAAAAATACGTCGAATTCATATACCCGGGTCTCTGATACAGATAATTTTTTTGTGAGGTAGTGTATTTAACGCAAAAAAACAAAACAAAACAAAACGATAACTACGTGAAGAACGCAATGTCAGATGATTGAGAAATACAACGTATTATTCATCCGAATAGATTGGGAATATAGTGGTGAAATTTGGTGGGTTGCAACTGCTAATTGTTTGCCATGGTTGCTGATTTGTAATAGCACAACAATTTTACGAACTTTTATTGTTTAAGGACTTAATATTATTATTATTATTATTATTATTATCATTATGTAGTTGAAATTTGTTTCCTCAGCAAACTCTGATTGAGAAAATGGCACGGACTTAGCGGCCAAGTGGCCATTTTTCTTTCAATTTTCTAGAGATGAAAACTTTCTAACTATAGGGAATGTTGCAATAATGATGGCTTTTTGCAGATATATGTAAATGTGATTGGATAAATTTAATGTTTTTAAGTTGGAATGTATCGTTTTTGGAATTGCTCCTGTTGCAGAGATTACTATTTGGACTGTTTCATCTTCCAAATTCTATCAACGTCCTGAGAGTGGGGGATGTATTTTGAAATTTTCTCAACTTATTATTATTAATATTAAAACGAGTAACCATAATATTCGTAAACTACAATTAATTCAATTTTAGTCATCCTTATCATCATTATGTACCGGTATTATGCTATATGTTTTTCTGAACAAACTAAAGTGAGATTTCTCGAATTTTTAAATGTTTTTCTTTCATTGTTGTTACAAATGATAGATGTACATGAGCGAAACATTTCTATTTTGTTAATTGCACGTTTAGGAGCGTTCATTTCCATTTCGAGTTTCATTTAGTGTGTCACGTCGTTTTGCCTCTTGATTTTGCTCATTCACTCACCCTCCGAGTGGTAAGGGAAGTCGCCAGCGTTCTCCGTCGTCTCGGCCACAGTGACGCATTGGCGCTCATCGTCTCCATAGGGGCAATCACGCGCGCCGTCACACAGGCGCGCTGGAGACACGCACACCTGCGAGTTGGGACACACGAATTGCCCCGGAGAGCACCATTCTAGAAACAAAAAGACATTGCATTCGTTGGAAGCATTGCAGCGATGAATGGGGGCCAGCAGCTGAAACGAAGATATTTGAAGAGAAGGGTAAGGAAACGAACGAGGCAAAACTATGTGAATGGTACACTTTAACATATTAATGGACAAAAAAGATTGATGGAGGCACATGGAAGTTAAGTGGAATAACTTTGAAGATTTAAATTTTGTTTGCCACCACCATGTTTATTAATAATGACAAGAACGCGTAATTTGGGGTAGATGGAACAGAGAATCATGCAAATACAAGAATATCATCGGTCGACTATTAGAGTGATAGAACAGTCGAACAATCCGCCAAGAAATCAATGAGTGATTCTCACGAGTTTGGGATTTTTTTGTTCAAATTTATATGTATTATTTGGGATGTTAACTATGTGCCATTTTGATCTCAGCATTTTTATAAAAGGAGAATAGTTACTAGTACCTGTAGGGTCTGGAAACTCATAGAAAATTCTTAATTTTTCACTATAAATTTTTTTTAAATCTGTGAAGCAGGAATTCTGGTATCTTGAACTATTCTGCAACGCTCATTTTGTTTATGAGAGAATATGAGTGTTTGAACCTTTCAAATATACACCATTTTATGCCCACGATACGGTAATACAAGGAAAAAAAATCCTTAAAAGTAGTAAATTCAATTTTTTTGTAAGGGATACTCTTCATGAAGAAATAGTAAATATGTTTCGCATCTTTTATTATTCAGTAATCCACTCATTTAGTGGATGGGAAATATATTATCAACATATAGATTCGTAGAAGTGTGGATGTGATTATACCGTTTCAAATATGGGAGAAAGCTAATTAAGTGAGATATAAAGTTAGATTGACCTAACAATTCTTACGGTTCTTGAGGTAATATTCTATATTTATATCATATTCATGTCAGTGTATGTGCATTTATTTAATTATGTACTTATTTTCTGAAAACGAAGTGACCGGTTGAATGTCTTAGGAGTGTAAAAATTTATAGTCACAGGAATAGCGGTCATTGTCTAACGATAATAGCCAGAACATATACTCCTCCTCTTATTCTACAGATCTGTTGGTCAGCATAACTTCTACGAATAGCGAGCATGAGAACGCAAGAAAAATGAGAGCATTGGCGCCTCTGAGAAGTAGGTCTCTCGAGTGCAGTGAAGCTGCTAAAAGCCTCGCGCTTCGTCATGAAGACGAGCAATGCAACGACCGACGGACGGGCGCCAATGCCTCGTGCCGGTCCAGCGCACGCGATGAGTTTCCAGCGGCGTGAATCATCAGTGGCTCTCACAAGCGGGGCAAAAGTTGAATAGTTTTTTTTTTGTTTCCTCGTAAATCAGTAGATTCTCAAGGTAGTAGTATCTCTGAATGTAAAAATAATTGTATTTTCAAATATATGTCTCGCGAACAACACAGAATTGCAGGGAAACATTTCCCACATCTTTCCACTTTTACATCTAACCTTTACACTAAGATTTGATAAAAAATGTACGAACTTATATTTTTCTTAACATTCAAATTCAATAAAATTGAATCAAACGTGTTTAGAATCACTGCTTTTCCCCCGATTCTTAATTTTTAAGTGATATAGAGGGACGAGTTATGAACGTGAAACTTTTTAAAAAAGTGGTCGGGCAAAATTATATATTATGAAGTATGTCTTTTTACGTTGTAATTTCTTTGCGTGCTTTAAAGTAAATCATGGGAGTCTTTATTCAATTACTAAAGTAAATTGTGTAAAATAACAGCGCAAATGTAAAATTCCAAAACAACAAAACAAAAATATTAGTAATATTCATTTTGCTGTAAATTTTTCTTTTGCTAAGAATTTATGGCTACAGAATCACAATTAATATGTTTGCATAGATGTTTTTATATCATAATTTTGCTAAGAAAGAAGATATATAAATAGAGTTGGGTATGAATGTAGAACAACATATGGTTCTCTCAAAGGTTTCAGTCTCATCCATCACTCAGTTCATAATTGATCTAAAAAAAATTTTTTTTTTGGTTTGTCATGATGTATATGATTCATCTTCAGCTGATTAGATAGTACTTCCCATCTGGTACATTCTCTTACCACGGTTGAATTAATGAGTCGTCAAACGAAGAACAGAGCAGTGGCAGCTGTTTGCTTGGGTAGAGATTGCTGTCACCAGCTGAGCAGACATATCAACGGGACAGCCCTGCAATTCTGACGCAACGAGACACGATAAGCTTGACTAGGCCACTCACCCGACAGGTGACGCGCGAGGGGCGTGTCTCGCTGCACAAATGGAGCTTGCGAAATGAGACTGTGCCTGTTTTGTTTTATGTTAGTTTATATGCATTCGCGCTCTGTCTTCTTCACGCGCTCAAAACGTCATCACTGCTATTGTTTTCATTGGATTTGTGTCTTAAATAGCAATCCGATTAATTTATTTCTCTTATATTGTATTTGTTCGAGTTATGAATCACTTTTCTAGGAAACCTAAGAAATTTCAATTAATATAATATAATTTTAAAATATACGGTAAATGAATTTTAACACCAATGAATTAAACTTATCAAACGGAGTACTCGAACGTTAAAAGCAATGATAAAGTAAGTAATCGCCCAATTGTGTTGCAGGAAGTAAAGAAGGGAGGGAGGAAGAAGAAAAATATGTTTTCTTAATAAGTTTTGAATTATGAATTCTTGTGGTACGACATTGAGAACTGGATACAGAATGTGTTTTTATGGATGCAATCCATTTCGGAGAATCATTAGCTGCATGTCATTTTTAAACATGGTTCAAGGGTGATACGGTTCTCCTCTTCATTTATTTCAGATGACTCATTACATCAGGAGACAGGAAATTTCATTATTGTTGACGTTAATGGACAACCAAAAAGTTGAGCATTTTAATTTTTTTATACATGGAAAACAGGAGTAAAACATATTGTGAATCTGAGTAAACAGAAGCATAAACCGTGTGTATTTGTAGGGCGCTGATGTACTTCAAATATGTTGTCCTTGGCATCGTGCGTCGTCTTTAGCATTCTATTGATAAGGGGAAGAGAAGTCTTTCGAGTGCATGCAACGGCCTTTTTCAGACACTAGGGATTGCATTACAATTTTTTTTCTAATACTCATTGAAAAGTATGTATGAAAGTATGTAGGTGAATTATTGTCTAATTATTACATAACTTATATGAGACTTATATAATGTCAAGATTTAAGATTAAATGTTTCAAACAGTTGATACTGAAAATAATCAGGAACTATTGTAAATATTAAAATAGAATAAAAATGAATCCGTGGGCTACTTAACAGTTTACGGACGGAATTACATGTATTTTTTATTCGATATTTGGTTAAATAAACCTCAAAAGTGTTTGTACAAATTTCCCAACTACTAATATGACAATACTTTATCATATAGGAAAAAAAAGTGAAGAACACTATCAATTTTAAGGATCATGTGGTACAAGGGACTGTTCACATAGATGTAAAAATAGTTAATTATTGGTAAAGGACACTACACATCATGGAATATGAAGTCAATGAAAAATACGATCCCAATTCTTTTCGTATTTATTTTTATTTTTCATTGTATATTTATTTACTAATGTTATTTGTTCGTTTCACATTACTTATATATGTTTTTAATGTTCTTATTTGTTTCGCGTGATGTATTTATAGTTGTTCATTCATGATGCCTTTATTTCGTTGACTATTCTCGGCTTCACTGGCGCCAAGTTTTTGAATTTTTATGTAAATATCTTTTCTTGAATTCCTTATGATTACCTAATGAAACTGATCAATGTACTCAGTACAAGGTTCAGACAAGAAAGGTAAATACTTAAATATTCTTTGGTATGCAACATAAATATGTTGTCTTCTTGCTAATGTCGCTTACTTGGGGATATACTAAAAATATTATGACCTACACAAACCGTTCGAGAAATTTACCTTTTAATAGCTGCTGTCATGGATCTGTGCAAAAACATTTACTAATCTTCAAAACAAAACTGTGCTCAAACAACAAAAATTTAATTGTGCAATTTTTCGAGCAACAAAATTAATAAACACATCTCATTCACACACAAAGCAATGATTTTCAACCTAAAACAATCTGGCCGTTTGAAATTTCTATATACAGAAATTTCTATAACAGACCAAGATAGTAAAATACCTTACTTATGGGGTGTTTAATACAATCCGACTTTCATGACAACTGTCTAATCGAGTAGCCTTGACATTGGTTTAGAAAAAATATGTTTATAGAGGAAGGTTTCTACATGTAAAATAAAATGGTAATAAAAATGCCCTCCATTTACGATTGCTGGGCTTCATTAGTTACAGTAAATGAAGAACGACTTTGGATTTTAACAACACAATCAGGTATTGGTAACACATGTTAGACTGTCATTTAGATATTGTGTATGTTCTACTCAAATTAAAGGGGTGTTAATGTTTGTTTTTAAGAATAACCCAAGCTTATTTAGCACGGTGTGAAAACCAGGATAATAAAGAAATTACGCTTTTGATGTCAATTTTTATAATATATTATATTTAAATACATCATATGCACTACGTTGTAAGCCGTTAGACGTTCACAATAAATATCGCGTGGAACCCACCTATGACCGTATAACGTGTTTAACGATAATGAAGAAAGCCGAAGAAAAGCTATCATGAACTTGCATTCGTAATGTAATGTTATTTTCATAATATTTTCAAAAATCTAGGTAATATATTGGCCACAAAAATATAAAATGTTCGCTTGAACAATTTGCATCGTTCATTCTCTTCCGGATGCTGAACATTTTATATTTATGCGTCGCATGAATTGAAATTTTTCATAAGCATGATTTTATTAGTCCAATGTGCTATGAGCATTTTGATTTTACAATATAACATTGATAAAGAACATATCCCAAGCATTGGCCACCCACGCCGCGACAGTTCTTTTGTGATCGACAAGGTCAGTTGCTGTGCCTCACTCTCCCTTGTTGGTCGTCCACCTACATGCCAGAGTAACTATACAAAGACCACTTCGTATCTGTTCACTGGATAATTGCAGGGCATTGTATGGAAATTGATCGCAGGTTCCGCGAATCGCGAACTGCCCTGATTGTTCCTATTGAATATATGATCTCTGATCGTATATCAAGCGATGTGCCATGAATATATGATCTCTGATCTTACTTAACTTACTCAATGTTTGAATAATATTGCTGATAGCATAATGAAAGTATGATATTCCGGGAATGATTCAATTATGTGCTTGCTTGATGTTCCATCATATATTTTGGATTCCATCATATATCAGACGAGATATTGCAGTACTTAATACATTTTTAAAATCAAATGTTCATATTTTATCGTCTGAGGTATCTCATCAAATTATAATTTGTATAATTATGCAAGATAAAATCTAAGTAGCAAATTTTGATTTTCATAATGTAAACGAAGTTTCCTAACAACTTATTTAAAGTGAAATAATGTTAATACTCTTGTTCTAAGAAGATAATCTATTAACTCAGAGATGAAATACAAAATATTCTTCACTCCCCAAGTTGTATATTCTCAAAAATATATATCCGATCACTAAAACATTGTATCTACATTTCTTAATGAATGAGTAATTTACCCAAATTTTACTTCGAAGGCAATGTCTTCAAACACACACGAAAAATCCTTCTTCTCTCGTACCTGAGATTATTCTTCGTGCTCGTACTCAATCAATAGTATAGTGGATTAATCGTACTCTTGTATGTCATTTCTACCAACTCCTCTATTTTCTTGCTTCCGACCTTACTTAATGTCCTCTAATTGTGTACATGCACTCACTTGCGGGTAAGTACGTGTTTGCCGAAAATCACGACCCACTTGACGTAACACTGCCGAAGGAGGTCGGACGACTGAATACCTCTGGCTTTTAGCACAACTATGTGACAACATGCTGTAAACTGCTACCTGTAAATTGCTACCTTTCCTGGAAGAAAATCGTTCAAGGAGTTTGAAAGAACGTTCATGGACTGGAGAGTCGTTAGAATCCTTGAAATTATTACAATATTTGTACCTGTTCAATGATCTCAAAGAAAAAGAAAGTTTCCTTTACCAGTTACGAAGTAATGTATACAAAGTAATGTATATACATTTAATCGTGTAGAGGCGTATCAGACGTTTTGAACTTAAGATGCTATACTTCCATCATGGAGATTTCAAGAGTTTTTCGATGATTAAAGTTCCTCATTGCATGTTAGACTGTCACTTAGATATTGTGTGAGTTCTACTCAAAAGGAGAGTTAAAGATTTTTTTAAAGAATAACCCAAGCTTTCAAACTACAAACACTATATTTTAGGATTTTACAATGTTGACTTGGAGAAACAATCCGTTCTCGGGTAATGTAAAACAATTTTGGTTCACGAAATGATGTAGTACTTATTTATTATACTGAATGAAAAAATTGTCGAAGTTTCCTGATGAAAAGTTACTGCTTTTTAAGGGGAGTCGATGGCACTAGACATATGGCATAAATATATAATACTTAAAATCATATCATATATAATCTTATTATTATCATCATTTTATTTAGTACCTCAAAGTTTATAATTGATTATTAGAATCATAATCTGGGTTTTCCATTACATCTTAATTTGATCTAATTTTCATTCATTGTTTTTATTTAAAACGAAATTTATTTAGACCCCAAAACATCTCCGAAAATTTTGTACGAAATTATTTTAGAAGAGTTTTGATATTCTGTAAACTGAGAACTTTATTTTACTATCCAAAGTAAAACTATTGAACTTAACTCAAATGCTCACCTTTTCTCTTGTTTGTAACAATTATTCGTTTCAGATGACAGCAAGGATATTGCTTTTTTAAAGAACATTTAAGGGAAAAAAAGAATTGTTCTGCGAAATAACAGACTTTTTAATGATTAAGAACTATATATTGAACTATAATTTGTTTTTAAATTAGGTATTCAAAATTTAAATAAAGTTTGCAGTTTTAAACCTTGTTTATTTATTCAATACAAATATCATGGACTATTTTCTGTAGTGTTAAAATATTGTAGCCCCTATGGTAAAATTTCTTTTTCTGAAAAAAAATTATTATGAATGAAAAGTGTCTTATAAAATGCCATGTATAAAACGTTGGTGATCCGAAATCAATATCAGCCAAAACATAATTTGCTGTAGGCCTCCATATAAAATCATTTGATTCATTGTTGCTACCCTTTCTTTGTTTGTAATTTTAAAAAAATGTAAAAGAGAAAAACTCACCCGGTCTGGAATGAACAGCCGGAGGGATGAAAAAGAATGAACAAGTCGAAAGATAAATGAAAATCGATGAAAGAAAACAGTGAAAACTAATATGAAGCTTTAAGGTTTATAGACTTAAGGTATTGTATCCGTTAGAGCTACTAGCCTTAAGTACCCCTGGAGAAAGGTTTCAAATGAACCATTTCCTTTCCAGTGGCGTTGAATTTTCATATCCTTATGGAGAAAATGTTTGAATGATTTGACTTTAAATTAATATGAGCTTATATTATTTCGCGGGCTTATGTTTTTTTATATTCTAGTAAAGTAGCGGCTCAACATAGCGAAAAAAACCCTACTAATACATAGCATATGGAAATAGGAACGCAATGATGTTAAAATTTTCATACCTTACGGGGCATTTACAAGGGGAAATCACAAAAAAACTGTGGAAAATACTGTTCTAACGGAAATGGCAGCCGCATCACGTGACTGAAGACAATGACCCTTGCCAAGAAAGAATCGAACGACAAACAAAATTTATTATAAGTTTTAAAATTGTCCTCATCCCATAGTAAAATGTAATACAATTAATTATTCATTAATAAGTACTCCTTTGGTGAATATTTCCAAGTTTTATGAATAGTTGGCAACTTGATTTCAGTCAACGCGCATATAATATCTTAAATATTTTTATTAGTTGTATATGATATCATCACAAAGTTCTAGGATTCATTAATGTGCGGAATCAGCGTGTCTCTGTGGATAGAGCGTTGAGTCGCTGGCAGGATAGATCGGCAGGCTAAGGTTCGATCCCCGATGGAGTGGGGAGTTTTTATCACACCTTAACGTCTGATTCCCAGACCTACTCAGCCTGTTGTAAAATGAGTACCGGGTCCATCGTCCGGAGCGAGATGCTGGCCACATCTCCTAGTACCTTCAAGTAACTGCGGAGCTATACTCTCTGTGAACCCCTTGGGCACCTTCAGGGTCTGTAGTGGGACAGTTTGACTTTGAATATCATGAGTAATGTTTATAATTTTCATATAAAAATGGTTTATTGAAATGAAAGCTAAATCGATCTTATGAAAATTATAACGACCATGGAACTCGGACAGTTGAATTTTCGACAATAACATGCTAGTTTTAATTTAATTTCTTTGAAATCTAACCAATATTTAGCTTGTCACATATGCTTTTAATGTAGTAGATAGTGGTTTATAATTGATTTTATTGACTTTTGTTTGAATTTTATTAATAAAAATATTAGTAAACAGGATTGGAATGCAAGAACATTATATTATAAAAAATATTAGATTTATTATCTTACATTATTATATTTTCGTCGTTGAAAATGAGAGAGTGTTTATTAGAGAAGATGTGGTTTGATGTATCCACAAAAAGATTTTTAAATATTCTGAACTAATTCAAAAGATATGAGGACACGAAGGAAAAAAAAGAAATTGAAGATGCTCCTCCCAACACCAGTTGTTTGAAAACCCTCGAGATCTAAAAAAAAAACATTCCCCTCACCACACTGGTTCTCGTCTGAGTAGTCCCAGCAGTCAACGACGCCGTCACACAGCTTCCGAGTGAGAAACTGCGCCCTCAGGTAGTCAGCGCACGCGCAGCCGCGTTCGTCAGCGCCGTCCGCGCAGTCCACCAGCTGGTTGCAACGCGACCGCTGCGAAATGCACTCGCCGTCGCCACAGCGGAAGGAGCGCTCGGGCGGACATCCTGTGCGCAGACATACGCACACGCTTGTCTTCTTATACGCAAAATGTTGAAGTGTGGTTGTGTTAAAAAATTGTTACGGAAAATTTGAATTCTCAGGTTTCACGTTGTTGCGGAAGGAATGTGGTCCCACGTGGTCATTCAGTGGAGCAACACAATGTATTTCTCAAATCAATTCGTATTTTTCAGGCATGAGTCATTGGTGTGTTTTTAGGATAGTAGATCTGATCCATTAAAAAGCGATGTAGCAGATAAAATAAAAATAAAATTCACCTCGATGTTTATCCGAAAGTAGTGGAAGTGTTGCTATGAGAATCGTTATACAGGTTAAATGAATGAGACAGCGCATTAGTGGTTGAATAATTCTTCAGAATTAAATGAAATTGATTCAGTTTTTCCTCTGTACCCTGACATCGTTGTTCTTTAAGTTTTTTAATTTCATCACTACATCTGCAGTAAAAGCTAACCCAAAAGGAAATATTTGTATGTTATTTTAGGAATTTTCCATCTGTTGTGATTTACTGGATTCACCTTGCAACCCCTTCTCAATATTGAAATAGGTAGTTCCCTTGTTGGGATAATTTTTTGTATCAAATAATTCCACAGTTCTGCCTTTCTCCTCTCATCGGAGAATTTTAGAACTGACATCATCAACTGACCCACAACTACCTTCTTTCTACAACGGTCAGTTCTTGGCGATGTTCAAATTCAATTCCACCAACTGCATCCCTGCAGCGAAGTCTGCTGCTTCGTGGACACCAATACACCATACTGATATTTTCTACGTTGAAAATTCGAAATTTTATCTTTAACTAAGCGAGAAATAAATATACATCAATATACTTTTTTTCATTAGAAGATCCTTCTACCCTGCATTATGAAAAGTTCATGACGGTTGTGACTAGTAAAATCAGAGAATCTGTCTCTTCTCTATGTTAAAAAATATTTCAACAGATGTAATGCTTCGTAAATTATTTACAACGTGAAAACTATACCATAATAATAATGCTAAGAATAATATATTAGTAAGTTCAAACTATATAATTATGGATTCCAGTATTCGCAAATTTAGGAGTATTTTATCTCAAATGAAAAGTCAGTTAACGCTACTGGTAATTCATTTAGTTTCTAGTTAAAAACTTCATATTATCATAACCTTTGATATTTTCTTGGATTGAAAATTAATTTGCATATCTATATCGATGACCTAATTTTCTTTTAATAATAAATTGCGAAATGTTAGGATCAGTGACGAGAAAGCCCGCGAAGCAGATAAAAAATGAAAATACATGTTTCGTAATATGGAACCAATGCCCGAAGACTGTGTCAAGGTCTTTTGCGCTCTAGTTACACACGTCGGCCAACGATCAGGTGGATTCATTGGAAACGAAAACCTACGACAACCGTTGGATCTGCATGAGTAAACCGGCTCTTAAGGACTCACTCCATTCACAACCTAGAGAAGAATTTCACAAGCTTTATACTAACATGAATATTATCTCGAATATTCCAAAATGAAATGAGTTGTACACGTGCTCATCGGAACTGGGACGATTGGAGTGAGGTAATTTATGTGACCTTTTGACATTAATAAACAATAAATCAGCGTTCACAATTATTTCCATTCTACTGATATCGAACACGAATTCATTGTAATTACATTTTCAGATAATCACATTCGAATTAAATTCAATGATGCGTCATTTGATATGAACATAATCAAATGATATCGTTTACACGGACGATGCGAATTGGTAAAATGCTATTTATTTTCATTAACTCTATCTACTCCAAGTGCAACACAATTAATTTTATTAACATAAAACGCTTTGAATAAGGGATGTAATGCATGAAATCTAATCAGCCATTGATACATTTAAAACTTGAATTTGCCATAATAGCTTCTACCTCATTACATTTTTCAAACGGTAGGCTTATTATATTTTATAAATTAATTACACTAATAACTCGGTGCTATCATTATGAAAGAAATCTTTTTATACCACTTCGTGACCAGATAAAATATGAAGCCAACGAAGACCCTCAAACGATTTTATACGAATGCTATTGTCTACTTTTCATGTCCATTTTTTACATTCATTTACTTTTTGTTCTTATACTTATGTCGGAAGACACTCTTGTATTCCTGTCTTCTGTGAGCTTCGTCGTTTGTCTTAAGAAATAAATTTTCTGTTTTTTCTAAGAGAGTAAATATCACTACTAAAGGTCTGCAAGGGCTCTAATGTCCTCGATGTTGGCGAGCCCTAAAACCCCAACAACAACAAAAACTACTTCAGTTAAATTTTATAAATTTTGATTAACTATAATATTTCTTAATTAAGTTTAAGGGCTCTAATGACCTTGACGTTGGCGAGCCCTAAAGTCCCAAGGAAAAATTAAGTTTATTTTTATGACACACGAAGTAAAAATAATAATCCATGTTTAGGAAATTGAACTTTCAATTAAGTTGAAAAAAATGAAACCCTTTAAATATTATTAAAACAACGTATTTATTTCTACTTCAAACTTTTTTAAAATCATGGAAGTATATTGACATTTTTTTTGAAAATATGCTGGCACTCTTTCTGCATGAAAAGTCTGCTAAATTCATGAGAAATATTTAGGAAACAAATCTGGGGACTTTTTCAGAGTTTGTTGCAAACCATTATTACATGCCACAGAGTTTCTGAATGTAATGATGAGCGAATTTACCTTATTATGGAACCTGAACAAGAAAACAAATCACGCCCCGTTATTTGAAGTGTCTCAGATTCAATGTTAGCCCTAGAATCCAAGGTCTGCTCTGCCTATGTGACACGTGATAAATATATGGAGGGTGACGTACCTGTTGTGTTGTTGGCTGCCACTTGAGCGCGCTGCTCTTCGGCTGAGGGTCGCGTGGATACCGGGTTCTCCACCTTATGGTAGATCTTGGTAAGAAGGGGAAAGAGAGGTAGACCGCTACCACTGATATCACCCGAGTTGGTACTCGCACTAGAACCGCTGCTTACATTTCCACTACTTTCCGAGTGATTGGAGTTCGTTTCACTTGCTAGTGGAAGAAAACACCAAAACATGTAGAATTTTTATTTACATCAAATAATTAACGATTATTTAGTTGACAAAATCACTATCCATTTCGATAAATGAGAATTTTTTTAAGCTTTTATACATTTTTATTTTCTTTATAAAATTAATTTCTTTGATTAAATTACTTAATTTAATAACACATGTTATTTCTTAATTCTCACATACAAATCACATTAAGGGTTATTATGAAGAGTTCATAAGTAGACTGAAGAAAAATATTAAGAACCTCGTAAAAAATGTATCAGAGTTGATCAAAATCAAAATTGATAGATGTTAGATGATATGCGCACATTAAAACGTAACTTTTGTTTCTTTAAAGAAAGATTTGTACATAACGAAGGTTTAATATTTAAGTAATTGAAAGTGTATATGTGAAGAAAATTAATGAAAATAAGATAGAACATTTAATACGTCTAAAGTCATATCACTGTATAATTAATACTTTATTATTAAAAGGCAAATAAGTACTATTTAATCTAATAATGTTTTTATTATTCTTTGAATAAGTAAGCCGACGGTTTATTAAAACAATACGAATAAAAACTGAACAGAAAGAAATGCTCAAGGTGCATCAAACATTTCCTTTACCTGATACGTCTTTGGTGATGGTAAGATTTACTTTGGCATTCGTGGAATTCACTTTTGTTTGACTCCCTTTGGTTCCTGAGGAAGACGATGACCAAGAAGAAGGAGTCGGGCCAGAACTCGAGCTCAGAGGCACGAACTCTGTGATTTGATGAGTCACTATGTTCACCTGTGACAGAATGATATAAATCATTTTCAATCGTACTCATACCCTTACTCTCTTCTCTTTTCTCATGCTACAAAACTCAAGATTCTCTTGCAGACGAGTGTAATGGGATTGCTATAAACAATCTTATGAATTTTAAGTGTTGTAATTATGGAAGGTACGCGCCGTTTTTATTGTCAGACTTAATAAAGTTGTATTTTTGACAGAACATTTTGTGTAAAATTTCTACATTAATAAATGATGGAACTTATTAAGCATCACTTAAATGAGAATAATTTGACCAGTAAAACTAAGAATGTTGTAAGTTTTTTGCTGCCCTTACCTTTGTGTACTTGACTTCTCCTGTATGAATCTGGGCTGGAGGTCGCACAACAGTCGTATTTATCTTCGTCTTGGAATCCCCTCGCAACGGTGGTCTCGCCTGAGAATTTGAAGTTTGCACATTCGCTAATTTGCTGACTGCGTTGAGCACTCTTATATGTTCTGCTAGCGCTGCTTCGTTTGACTCTGACCCTTTGTCCGTTCTTCCAGAATCCTCACGCGCTGCCGAAACTCGACTCACTGAAAAGTTCACGTTTACCTCCACTCCCGGCACAGTGTTTGTTGCTTCATCTCCATCTTGCTGTGTTACATCTTCCATATCTGACTCATCGTAATTTGTTTCGTCGACGCCATCTTGTATATCCGTGGGGAGCGCCATCTTAGGTTGTCTTCTTCTTGCGGATACTAAAGGAACGGATTGCCAAGAACGTTCGGTAATTACAGTAATGTCGTCCGTATACCCTATGATCGTCTCTTCTTCTAGGTCTGCGGAGATTGTCGATTCGTACGTCTGTGGTGTTGTTTCATATATTTGTTGTGTCGTTTCGTCTATCAAAGAAGTCTGAGTCACTGTCTCTAAAATTGTGCTCGGTTCCGTTGCACTGTCTTGTGTCAAATCGTCATCCTCTGGCGTAGTTTCTGTCATGTCTATCGGAGGGGTTGTTTCCATCATGGTCGAATCGTCTGCGTAGGTGGTCTGCTCCATCGTTGTTATTGTGGGCGCTTTCACTTTCGTTGTAACAACGTTCGTCGGCATTTGCGTATGGTCGTCTTCAGTCAAATCAGCAGAGGATGCTGACGTAGTGGTAGTTGTAGTGGTCGTCGTCAGGGTGTGATCCTTCCAAGCATTCTTAGGTGGAGCTGTGATGATGGTGGTGGGTTCAGTCACTTCCATTGCCTCTTGCGACGAGGGCGCGTGCTTATTAGTGACTTTGAGCTGAATCTCCGCTGTGATGAGCGAGGGTGGACGGCGACGCAGAGGGCCACCGAGGTAGGACCTTGCGGGCAGAAGGGTCACTAAGGGTGAGGCGGGGGAAGAAGAAGGCGCTGGAGAAGGTAGCAGCTCTGTGTTCATGGCTTCCACAGATGCAATGCCTCGGACCACCACCTCCGCTGGCGTCACTGGAGCACCAGACATCTGGGGATGCTCCTGAAATAGGCAATGAATTTTGGAAATAGTATTCAGTTCATGCTTTTTCGTATGAATTAGTTTTGACCAAAAACGATGTCTATATATGTGTTTTATTTTCCTGAGAATACACAAGATAAAAATACCTTATATTGTACCAAAAATTTGAATTATATCGAATTCCTTGTTTTTTGTTGTGTATATTGGTACAACTGAGAAGATAGTGGAGGAAGGAGAAAGAAGGAGTGAACGGGTTGGCTTCTGAACGCTCATGTGGGGAGTCGCTTAATGGGCGTGGAAGAACCAAGTAATTAGTGGCTCAATGAGTGATAGTGAAACATTCCTGCATGAGGAACAGAGGAGAACTAGTCCGAGGTGGACGACGTGGAAACATCGCTCCAGGGACGGGGACTCAGCTGCTAGACTACAGTGATAATGTGTGCACGTAGTTCTGCGTTAGGACCGGTGAGGCTGAGCCGTGCAGGTGCGTGCAGGTGTGCACTGTTCAGGGGCGAATACTACCCCACAGAACTCGAAGACTGAACGAAGCAGCTGACGTTTATATTACACTTAGTATTCAGAAATCTTTTTAGTGGCTTATTTGTTTGCCATTCATGTTAAGGGTATTTTTTTCAATCAATATTTAAGATTTGTTTGGGCAAAAAAATTGTGGGAAAGTTAATTATTAAATGTATAAAAAGAGCATGTACATTATTTTCTTTTTTGATATTTTTTGTGATTGTAAATTTTAAGCGACTAATGAGTAAAATGAGTCACAATATACAAAATATTATACTTTAGCACATAATGAGCCAATATTTGTGAGCGAGAGTCTATTTTTACGTATTTGACCAACATAATGAAAACCATGTTAAGATTTGAAACGATATATTAAGTTGTTCTTGTTTTATTTCAATCAATGCAAAACGTTTACTATATATTGAAAGTATAGAAAGTATCTGTAAGAATGAAGTATGAAATAAGAATGAAGTATGATGACTAGGAACCTGAAGCGCCAATGAAATTATCCAAATCTTTCTGTATTCGGATAGTAATAAAAAAAAAGGAAAGTCCACTGTTTACTACGAAGCATTTTCCTATCTTTCTTTTATTAAGGTCGCATGCATCCATTTACCTGCTGGTGCATGGAGAGCCGGGGGAAGTGTTGCAGCAGTGGCAAGTGAGCGTTGTCTGAAGGGGAAAGCGGTGGGCGACGCACCAACGAGGGAGGAGCGGAGAGTGACTCGAGAATCTGCGGGTCTTCATCATCAGGCAGAGCTACAACTTCTGCCTCCCCAGATGCACCTGCTGATGGTAAGATGGGACGCCACGGCTCCTCGTCCACGGGTGGTGCGGAACTGCAAGTATCATTATCACAAGTGAACAAACCTATACCAAATTATACAAACGATTATCGATCCACACTATTTATCAAATTCGATTAACCAAACATGTAGTCAGGGATGGTTGGATGATAAAAAAATTGGATAATCAAAATTTACTTCATTACGTGCTTTCCTTTAATTCATCGAATATGGCAAGATTCAAATTTTGTAATTGGAGAGATTTTACGAGCTTTTGAGCTCTTGAGCCAGAACTGAGTTTTGGCAAATAAATATTTTTCCGTTGACTATAATTTTGTTTTTCATTAAAGTAAACCGAATACAAACCATTATCTAATTATAAATTTCTTCAGTACAGAATTTCAATGAAATACAACTTCGCGCACGCATAGTGTTTTCTGTTCAATAAAGAGAAATTTGATTTTTGTATTAGTACATACGCAAAATAAAATGAAAGTTATTGCCAACAGGATAAATATTTATTTTGCCAAAGCTTTCAATATATTTTAGTTATATCTCAATACACCACCATTATTCAATTATAAATCTTCAGTTGTCGAGAACGTATGAATAATATATATTGATCGAGCTATTGCTGAAAAATTTGTTAATGCACTTTGAAGTTTTTTAATTATTAAAAAAGCATTAAATTATTATTATAGACTTATACTAGTAAAAATATATTACTAAATTGTGTTAAATGAACATCGGCGAACATAACAAAAGGTATAACTAAAATTCATACAAATCACGAGCTTGAATTCTGAGAAAAGTATTCTCATTTATGGAAACCTTCCGAGGACATGACATATCATTTCGATGAATATTTTGTTTCTGCCCTTATTACGTTGAAAATGCTGTCTTTTAATTTACATCCTATTTACGTTCGTGAGTGTCCTTACGAACGTACATAGGAAGACACTTCAAGATCCGTCACAAGTGTTTGCAAACAAAAAACAAACAAGATTCCATCAGTTATTACGTTACTTCCATAAACGTTCGTACTGAAATAAATAATATTACTAATAAGTTTTGATATAAAATATAATTTTCTTAAAACTTCATTTAAAACTACTTCTTTATTTGATCAATGTGAGATATTTACCTGGCTTATTACCTTTTGCAGCTTAATTTTAATTATTATTATTATTATTATTATTTTTAATATTGAGACATTTATTCTAAAACTTCTTAAATATCTGTGTTAATAATATAAAAAGTAATAACAGCAATTTTTATTTACATTTTGTCATGATTTGTTTACTATAATTTACACATATTTGAAAATATGTATGTTTGAAAATCTCTGTCAATTAACTCATTTAAAGTTCATATATGTCTTGATGATTTGAGTGCTTTGTTCGTGAGAAATTAAAAACGAGAGTGAGTAATCAACAACATTCATTTGGTATCGCTATTATTACACACACATCAGGCTAAAGTATTCTCAATTGACACTTGTATTTACTTTGGTTTAGGTTTGCGAACGTGCTCACAAATACGTATACTCCGAATTTTTGAAAAGCTAAACGAAAAGAAGGGTCTCTTTGGTATATTGCAGAGAGAAGTGCTTAGAATAAACTCTGCTAAGTATATTTGGAGAAGCGGTTTCTGCATATCATCTCAAGTCAACAAAGTGAACAACTTTGAAACTTTGAAAAGACCGATGGTTCCTGGAGTTCATTTACTCGTTCTCTCATTCGTGGAATGTAGATGATCATGATTTTAAAGTATAAACAGTAATCATGGTTCCAAGGGGGTTCATTGTTCCAAGCAGCTCGACAACCCGTGAATCCTGCTTACTTTATTGAGTGTTTCACGTGAGGAGATTCAAGCAAATGCAAAGAAGATTCACTCAGTATTTTTTTCGTAAAAAGAAACGTTTCTAATCGCTTATACCGTATGTAAAAAAAATATTTTGTTCCTGTGGAAATATTTTACTCTTTCAGCATGCTGGGATTGTAAAACCTACTTGTTTCCAATTATATTTAACAATATTACGTATAATTGCGTGACATTCCCCGACAAAAATGATGTATGATTTTGAACGTTACGTAAAGTTAATTTAGAAGTATTGAAATACCAGTGAGTTTTCTGTTTTCGAAAGGCTAAATTAAGGACTTAGATATCTGAAGTTACATCAAGATATTGTAACTGATTATTAGATATTAAAGACACAAGTTGAAATGAACTATTTTCTCACTAATTCTTGAAAGAAATCTGATCTATTGTCATTTACAAATTAGCCAGTTACCTTTGCCAAATAATACACAGTTTTGCAAAACCTTAGGTGTTCCATGTAACTCACTTACCTGGGTATGTAAGGCAGCGGGTATCTGTCGAAGTAGGAGCTTGTGTGGAGCGAGGCGGAGTCACTGGCGCCACCGCCATAAAAGGTGGCGCCGGTTGTATATACCCCCGCTGATGGCGCAGGTTCTGCTGGTGGCGAAGTGTGCGCGGCTGGCTCTGGGGGTGGAGGCGGCGGGGGTGGGGGTGGACGCAGATCGAGTGAGGGCTCCTGTGAACAGCACCCGCAAACATGTTGGTGTCACGTTTCAGTACGTTTTCTCATTTCATGAGGTGTCTTTATAAGTAACCGTTACGTTATAGATAAATGAAACTTATTTGTCAGGTCGCTGTGTTACCAAACCAATCTTAGAATCCAAATTTCTTCATATAAAGTCAAATGATTTTGAAAATGCCTGTACTTTCGGTTATTTTACAACAATACTTAGGCACACTGTTTATCATTATTCATTCAATTACAATATAAAGAGTGTTTAAATTTTATTGCTCTACATCATGATTTAAAAAATATCGTGTTTAGTATAGAAATGTATGTAATGGAAACCACAAAAATTCCCGAAGGAACTTACCTCACATAGTAATTATGTACAAAAATGTAAAATGAAAATTAAATTTCAAAACATGGAATGAAATTACATGAAACAAATTTAACTCCAGTACATATCTAACGGGAGTATCTACCATATCGTCCAGGTAAATAAAATCTTAATCAAATTAAACTTTCGTATTATAGTACAGAAGATTAGTTTCATTCAATTAGCTAGTATCAATATTATTTTGCCATTTATATACCTCCTAATTGTAATAAAATCATATACAATATACCATTCATATACATTTTTTCAGCATATGTGGTATGCGTGTTCTTGGTATTAGACTTCCGCTTTTTTGCCTAATCATGCACGACTGCAAGTATGAACGTGCTGGCAACAATCCTATCAAGGATGATTCAACTTTACGCCGAACTATATTTCTGGAAACAGGAACTTCAGTTGATGCTGGCACTCCTTTACCAAGAAATTCGACAGGTGATGCATTGTAAAAAAGTAAATGGAAAACCCACACTCTGTATTCCCGAAGTGAGTAACCAATTAAAAAAAAAAAAGACGCATAGAATCGGTTCTATGTCATCAGTTCGTAGAACTTAGCCCTTTCAAGCTTCTCCAAAGACTGTGACGCTGTGAAATAGATTATTTATTCTCACAATGATTGGGCGTATTATATTGAGTTCGAAGATTCATTTAATTTCAAAAAATGATATATTTTAATTTCGAAATTATAACTAGAATTCAAATAGGAAATATTGAATGTGTAATTTACTTCCTCTTAATTTTAGTACTGAATGAAATACGTTCATACTATTTAATACACTAGTAGAGGTATGTAAAATTGCACCATGAGTGTATTGCGTATGAGTCAACCGTTGAAAGCTTTCTGAATTAATATGTTGTTCAATGTTTGATGTAATTTTATCAAAAGTATGCATTAAACTGAATGAATCGTAGTTCAAAATCACAACTCTTCGTATTTCTCTTATTTTACTAGTGTAAGTTCTTTACATGATTATATAAGTTGTGGATTGTTTTGGAATTCAAAAATAAAGCTAGGATCTAACCAAAACACTATCCTATCTTAAGTGAGTTTGTGTATTGTAATAAAGAAATTCCGTCATCAATACACTTTCAAGAGTTTCTTAACTCACTTAATTCACATTTGTTGTCAGGACAATCTTCCTTGCTCTAGTTCCTAAATTCTATGTCCTTATCACTTTTATCAATGCTTCGTAGCTGTGTTTTTGAAGCATATTCTCTCATTTTTCTTTTACTGAACTTCCAGATTCTAAACTGCAGTTCATTCATTATCTTCTTCAACAATGCTTTTTTTCTTCTTCTCATGTTTAAGCGCTATCCCATGTAACATATCTAAAAGCTGTATGTAACACAACATTGACAATCTTACCAGTGCAGTCGATAATTAATCAATTGTTTAAATGTCATTAATCATCCACTTTACTAGACCCTACGTTTCTCCTATTACTCAGTATTCTAACCATGAGTGTATGAAATCCTACCTCGGGCATCATGGATGTCGTCCGGTCTGTGGTAGTTGTAGGGGTAGTCGTTGTCGGTACGACGGTAGTTGTCGTGACGTCAGATGGTTTTCGAGGACGACCTTCCTTTCGAGTGCCACCTCGACGCTCTGTGAGGGTAACTTCTGATTTGGTGATGGTGAAGGAACCTGCAGGTTCGGGTATAGGTGCAACAGCACCAGCGAAGACTGTGACAGGAGAGTCTGCGTTTAAAGACACTGTAGGTCTGCGTGTAGTCTTCCGGAGAACGCCGTTACGTAATTCAACGGAATCGTTACTAGTGTCTTCGGTGGTCACTAACGGGGCGATGTCGTCTAATGGAGATCCTGAAAAAGAACGATTGAATTAGTTTATATTAGAGTACTTCTTAGTTTGTGTTTAATACGTCATTCCTAAAAGAGTAATTTAATACGTCATTTCCTAAAAGAAACCCGATTGGACTTCTCAAAAATAAACTTTAGTTTTAATTTCCTGTTCAAATGGTACAATTTATGGAGTAACCCAGAAATTTATATTTATTACTGCTACGCTTAGTTTAACCGGAATGCATTTTTGTGGTGATACCAAATGTTGACCAAAGTTGACCAAAGGCCTCTAACCAAGAATTGTCACGAAAAAAACCCAACATTTCTCCTATACCTAATTATAAGATTTCAGAACTGCAAATTTGTTCTAACTAAAATCACGTGTAAAAAATATATCTTCTAAAGTGAGTTTCGAAGTGGGTAAATTACCCATCTCAAGCGCAATGGCATAAAAAGCAACAAACACAAGTTTGCAGGAAATGTGAGAAAGTGGTAATACTATATCTCCAGAATTACACTAAATTTCATGTGGAAAAAGTGTATTGGTCAAGTATATGTTAAAAACTAATTTTCTCTCACAAAAACACTCTTAACTTTTTAAAAACAACGAAATAACTTAACAGTGATGTATGATTTATTATTTAAAGTTAACAATATATTGTATGTCAAAAATGCGTATTAATAGATTNATATATATATATATATATATATATATATATATATATATATATATATATATATATATATATATATATATATATATCGAAATAACCTGATTGATGTATGTTCCATAATTGTGATGTTCCTTACGATGTCCCTTATGATCATCATACGAAATGATGATGTTTTTGCAAATGAAGCTTTTTAATTTGAAGCCTTGTAACACCATTGGTAATTGTATAAGAAAAATTTTATAACACTTTTATTCGTCACTTGTATTATTTTAAAGTTGTTACGAAATTATTTCTCTTAACATGAAGCATTTCATTTTTTCTCTGACGTGAGATAAGAGTAAGTATTCGAGACACGTGTAATCCTTGAAATTAGTATGTGCTCTTGAATACGAGTTCGTGTTCAATGTCTCATCCGGGATGCCCTTGACGTTTGATTATATCTATTCCAGACGCTCCCTCAATCCCGAGAAACTAAAATGTGTTGTAACTGACTGGAAACTGTATGAAACGATAGAATGAAACAAGATAGTTGTATGTAATGAGCTAAGGCAGTAATTTCGTAACTCGCATCCATAATGGAAGAACAATGAAAAAACGTTTATCATGTAAGGATATGATTTTTGTCAGTTAAACGCTTTAAAGAAACCATTTTGGAATAAGCAATCTTAATTTATAAATTTATTGTCAAAAAACAGTACAAACTGCGTATGACCACGTGGAGGAAAAAAAAACTAATTTACTCTCCGGAAGCAAGCAAGGGACCATCCCATCAATTCCGATCAAGGGCCCTAAGGCAGAGGCGGATTCAAAAAATTCAGCAAAAATTCCTAGATAAGATAAAAAGTTAGCTGCGAGTTATAATACT